>JBAMHX010000022.1:14346057-14358791 GCA_037177515.1 Pseudomugil tenellus
TGTGTGTGTGTGTGTGTGTGTGTGTGTGTGTGTGTGTGTGTGTGTGTGTGTGTGTGTGTGTGTGTGTGTGTGTTATGATTTGCCACAAGTGTAGTTTTCTTTCTGAATCAAACTGCCATCAATCACACAAACAAAAACACACAACTGACTGACAGGATTTACTGGCCTCAGGTTTTTTATTCTGCATCAACGACACACTCAGAGCAACCCAAAACACACACACACAGACATGCATGCCTACCTGTGGAGCATGACTCCAGGTCACTGCTCATGCCTTGTGTGCATCGACGCAGTGTAACACAACAGAAGAGCCGTCTCTCACTCATACGTCCTCTCCTCTCTGCATGCTGCCTCATTAAACTTTCAGCTGAACAGTTAAAAACTCTTCTGCCGATGAGTCCCAATCGTCCACAGCAGAGGAGTAAATTGGATTCAGTCCATCCACTGGGTTTGAAAGCAAACGAAAAGGATGGCACAGTCTAGAGCAACTCAGTGCGGTGTGGCCGCAGGTGGTGTTTTGCAAGCCCTGACATCAACCTTGCAGGCTGTGATGAACCCCGACAGTGTTGATTTCATTCTGTTTCTGTCTTTTGTTGTATTTATAAAACCTTGGAGGTAAATCCGACTACAGCTAACAGAGCATTGGTAAGCTGATTGAAAAGCCTCTCATGATGTTTGAGCACTATGGAGGAGATGACTCCTTGGCAAAAATCAAATATATGAGACCCACCTATTAGTCCTGCGTGAAAACATGAGAGGAAGCTGTTGGTCAGTGTTCCAAAAACCCTTTTTGTCTGCACACAACCTTATAATGAAAAATGTTTTTATTGCAGTCAAATGTATCTGCATTGTTTTCTTTTTGTTTTCTTTCTCATTAGTTTGCACCTAACAAGGAGTACGCTGTGTATAGTGACTTATATCTCAAAGTCTGGTTTAAAAAGAACAAAAAATAAAAATGCAGTTGATTTGAGGTAAAATTATTCTTTAACTGCCAAACAAAGATAACACCTCCCATGATGTTTGACTGAAGTATTTGTTGTGGCAGCCTCAGGTTTTTGTAGGTTAGAGTAAAAAGATCTCTATGGGGAGAATACTGGAGGGTGGAAAATGGAAATGTCCACCACACAGATATTTTTTCCTTCAATGCATTTCCAGCCTGTGTGAATGTTGCTTAAAGTGCCACTGTGAGTGTAAAGCAGTTTGTGACTAAAAACAGTAAACATCTGAAAACTGTCACCACTTCTGTGCAAAGATTGAATTAGAAAAGATTCAAGTGTTTTTTTTTTTTTTGCTAGCAGGTGAAAAAATAATTAAATAGAAAAGACTGCATTAATTAAACCACTTTTTATTGTTGGCCCAACACACATGCCTACATCACCACTACCTCCCAGTTGCTCAAATAGCAATTTTTAAAATCCAAAAAGGTGTTGGATTGTACTACAGTACTCCTTCTGTCACGAACACAGCTTGAGAAAGAGCACGTCTCAACACGCAGGGGAAGTCGCTCAGAAATGATGCCTGACAGCATTCCTTCATAAAAACAAACATTTATATGCACACATTTGTTAAACATCGCTTGAACTGCACCATCCCACAGTCATCAGTGAACACTTGGTGCGCATGCAGGCCTGTTTATTAGTCTTTGTGCAACAACAGAAGCATTCTTTGTTCATGCATACCAGCAGAAAAACTTGATCGGCACCTTTAACTGACTTTTTGTTTTCACACTTTGCTGATTAACAATAGTTTATCCTTGAATGCATTATAGACACATTTGAAGCTTGAAACAGGGTGAAAGGTTCATCAGCCACATTTTTCACACACACTGGCACGTACACATATACAACCCCTGCTGTCTACAGGGGAAACATAGTGTAATTGATTTCTGAAACTTGCAAGGACACTTCCACTGCCTTTTAGTGTAAGTCATGTCTCATGCAAAAGCTACGGCACAGGCCTGAAGAGGAATCTATTCTCAACGAGAAGACAGGTTCATAATGCTCATATTTCAACCTCAGCACATTCTGAAAAGAATGTTACAGAATAAGTGTTCCACACTGCTGAACCCAGTCGAGCTGCTCTCCGCCTGCTGCTTGATCTGTGCAGCGAAAGCCAAGAAGAAGTCTCCTTTCACGACAAAATGCATATTTCACCTCAGCAACTATGGATGCATTGAAAAACAAATACAACAACTGTGCAGGCAGGTGAAGTACTTTTTAGGTGAGGGAGTTTCAGTTTCAGCTCTGTTCACACTTAATGAGCGGATCGAACTGTGACTAGCCTGAGGTTCTGTTGAACTGTATCAGTGACGCCCGCTGTCCTGCTTCACCTGTCCAATTTCACTGAACCATGGGCTAGAAAAGGGAAGAGAGCTTAGAGGCACGGAGGAGAACAAGAAAAAAAAGGACAAAGTAAAACATGGTGAGCATAATTGTTGGGCTTTTCTTTTTAAATGTGGCTTTTAAGAACAGGTTGTTTCTCCATCTGTTCACCATCTTTGCCGTACATGAGTACTCATGGTTGTATAAGGACACATCACAGGGAGAAATGGTTATTAAATGGTAAATAGAAGAATGGTGTCATTATATTAATTCACCCTAACCTTTACCTCTTTGTGTCTGATAGTAATATTTAATCTTACCTTATCTTAAAAACCTTGTCCTGACCTCAACATTTAATGCTCGTATTGGGATTTTCTTTATGTCCGCTTAAGGCTGGAATGTCCCCGCAATATGGCTTTTTAAATAGATTGATCTCCCCACAGCATAAGTAATACCAGTATACACACACACAATAATGGCAAACAATACAAAACAACGACACCTAGCTGTAATTGCTCATGCAAGTAACAGAATGAAGTGCGAAATGAACAGGAATGGAGGCGGTCATAGAGTTTATTTGGTCTATCAAAAGTATTGCTGCATGACTGCTTCAGACCTACAGGCCAGAAAGACCAAGCATGTCGTTTTTTGAATTTCTCCCTTATCTCGCTTTGTTCTCCGACATGGAAGAAAAAAAGCCTCAACAAATTTAGAATTGGGCTGAAATGATTCTGTGCGTAATATTCTGACCCTTTTCCTTTTAGTCATAATGAGCTATTGATCATTTTGTGACTGCAGGTGCCTGAGTATACAGCAGGAAATAAATTGCTACCCATTCAGTGTATTTCCTGCGGTCATAGAGCACAGGTTATGACATTCTGCTCTACTTCCCAACAGCAGATATTATCTGCCACATTATTATTTTCAGTTGAGAGGATTTCCAATGGTTTTTGTGGTTTTTTTTCTTCGTTGACTACTATAAAAAAGATATGCCTGATAACATGCAGAGTAGATTGTACTTTATTTGTCTTGAATGTAACTCTGTGACCTTGCTCATCTTTGTGGTTGGCTGTCTTTTCTTAATAACAAGGAACACAAGGAACAAGGAAGACATTAACACTGTAAAAAACAGGTAAATAACTTCAGATTTTTTTTAAAAAAAAACTAGTTGATTTAGTTTCAATCATTGCCAAAGGTACTTTAGAAGACTGCTTTATGTCTCACATGGCCGGTGTGCATGTTTTCACAGACCTCCAGTGTGTTGAATCGGGGGTGTTACAACCCCAACATTTACCAGCAAGGGCGTAACATTCTCACATACTTGCTTTCAGAAGGGTGCAGTAGCGTTTTCAAATCCAGGACCTGGCCTGATAGTCACTCTCCATTGCAACTGGACCCCAGGAGTAAACCATATATGATGTGGGGCCCACAGGGGCTCCTTTAGCTCCAGTGTTATTATTAGCCAAGCAAGTCCAGCCTCTCGCAACAGCTGCCGCTGCCTTGCAGCCAGCGATAACTTCCACTGAGGAACGAATCTGAGCCGTTTCACTGAGGAAAACACTATAAGCCTTGCACCGATGCACAGAATTCATACAGCCACAGAGATCTACACAAACAAGTCTGTACATGGGTGTCTGGCTCGCACCCCAGCAGCTTCTACAGCCTTCAGGTTGAGACGTTATGTTGAAACGAGCAGCCAATTTCTGAAAGCTGGCTCAACAGAGCTCAAGTTTGTCCTTGTACATCTCCGTCTCACCAAATCAGTGATGGCAAGCCAAAAAAGGCTTTTATCTTCCATCGAGCTCCGCAACAAAAAGCTATACAAACATGCTGATAGCTTTCAGTTGGTAAGGGGGTGGGGGGAGATTTTGTGGAAAGGAGAGGAAAGACAAAGACTGAGGAGAGACCAAAGAGAACATTTTATAAGATGAAGAACACCAAAACAATGTTGATTGGTGTGTTGGACCAAGAGAAAATGCTGAATAAGGAAGAAGATTGCTTGCACCTGAGCTTGGAGACCAACCTGAAGTTTGAATTGAATCCAGGTTACAGAGAAATTAAGGGATGGAGAAGCTATGTGGGCTTCATCAAGAAGCACAAATTAATGGTGGGAATTCAGACTACCTTTAGTCAGACCTGAGATTTAGGATTAGCCAAATGCAGAGAAAGAAATACAAGAAGAGGAAACCACTTGTTTGTCTGTTTTTCTTCCTTGTGAGTGAGAAACAAGAGAACTGAGCCGACAACTGTCACTTAACGACATCACCACGCTTCCTTATCTGAACAAACAAGCTGAATGTGAATGCCCTACTTTGTGTGAGACGTCTCCCTGTGATGAAAATCAAATAATTCATCCATGTGGGTCACACTTAATATGATCAAAGCTGGGCCGTGTGTCGCACGTTCTTACGCAAACCAGTATACAGTGAAGGATTTATTAAGCATTCAGGAAGTCTTCATCTGTCTTCCTCTTTATCCTTGGCTTCCTCTTTTCATCTCGTCCCTGCTTCTTCTCGTTCTTTTGCTCCTCTCTTTTATTCCAGTGTTACAATCTCAAAAGGCAGATTGTTAGAAACAGCAATGAGGGGATTGTACTGTGCAATGGAAATAAATGCCCCCCAGGGAATGATCGGTCTTCTTCACGTCTGCACTCCACGCTCATCTGGGGAGCAACTGAGCATGTGTGAGACAGGACAGCACAATGGAGATTTACCTTTATCTGCTTTTTCCATATGCTAGGTGTTGAACTCACAGGCTTTATTTGGGAGCAGAGAAACCGTAAAAGTGAAGCCCCTGTTTTCATGAAGCTCCCTTTAATTTATATTAATTCGTTTAAAACATGTCACATTTGATTAACTGTTGCATTTAGCCTATTTTCACACACAAACCCTATAGCATGTTTCTCTCTATGGATCCACACTGCAGGATCAATCCTCTAGCCACGTGATCAGTGACAATTCTCTGTCACTCCTTCTTCTTCAACCGTCTCTGTTCATCTTTCTCTTTTTCCTGTCCTTCAGGTCTTATCACTTACAAACACTCATTTCTTTCCCTGCTACGGTTTGGCAGGCACTCTCAAACAGGCAAGCCTGCAAGTAAACAAATGCGGGCATCTTCAGCAGGAGCAGGAATGGATCTGCGTTGTTAACAATTGGAGAGAACAGACACAGCATCTGCTGGACTTCTTTAAGCTGTATTGACACCAGTGGACTCTCCACAGGGAGGAAATGGGGAAAGGATGAAGATGTGGAACTGTTTAGCCTCATCCTGTTTAGTAGCAAAGTGTTTAGGTGTGATTTCTGTATGTCGTTTTCTCCTGCTGATTGATGATTAGGAGGTTTAAGGTCAGAGTTTAGAGGTGATGTTTTCCCATCAAAGCCTTCTATCAAAAGTGGCTCCAGCTGTCCTTCCTACCATCCCCTCTCTTCCCTGTCTGGGCAACAAGTCGGGCCAACAGGCATTTTCATCACCAGATTGCCAAGCCACTGGACCATCTACTCTACAACACCCAAGGTGACCTTTAACAAAACAGAAAATAGTGTGTAGCAGTTATGTAGGGAGAAGAGAGGGTTATTGGAAACACGGAAGAGCTGGAATGTTGCTGTGTCAGATTGAATGGTGATAGATTTCTTCCTCATGCCACCTCACCTTGTTCTGTAAGAGTACACAGCTAGTGTAACCTGCGGTGTGCAAATTGTACACACTTTTTCTGAAGTATTTATCACTGAGGAAATAAATAAAACACATTTTTGCCACATTATCTTGACTTTGTGGTATTTACAACCAACATCGCATAACACTGTCTCATGACAATTTATATGACTCTCACAGAGCATAATCTCTTTTTCCTTTTTTCCGACCGACTTTGTCTTGTTTCTTTGCATACCGCCATACTGAATATTAAAGTATGATTGATTTTTCTACAATGAAAATTTCAGACCTTTCCATAATTTCCAAGTGGGTGGATTTGCAATGTTGCAGTGTTTAAATACTTAATTGTTATGTTACTCAGCAATATTAACATACAAATATTAGGAACTAAAAAAAAGCCAACATCTCAGGCTTCTTCTTGGTCTTAAGGATGACTAAATAATTTATTTGCTTACTTAAGAGAACAAGAGGGGGCATGAAGCCTGCAGACGTTTGGACAAAAACTGTGGAGTGATGTCATTAAGACATTAAAAGACAAAATTATTTTTAAATGAATTCTAAAATTATCAAAGCACCAAAGAAGTGAAGATAGAACTAGGACAATGTAGCCTAGTCTTATGTCTTAATGCCAGTTATAAAGTATGCAGCAACATTCAACCTGAATGAGCCCAGGACAAAATGTGCTATATTAGTCTAGACTAGTTGTGATAACGGTCATTTGTGGAGTAAGCATTTTCCCGCTTCAATAAACGTATAAATCGAACACTCAGCATAAAAATTAAACACAATACCAAACATCCCTAGATTTGAACCAAGAGGAGGTAGGTACAATAAAAGGGAGGAGGCCCAAAATTAGAGCCTTGAAGGATCCCACCACATGAGAGATCCTGGAGAAGATCCAGCGGCCCCAGACACGAAAACTTATTTGTCTTAGGTATTATCCAAACAAATGCAAAGCACCACCCTAAATACCCTCTCCAGGTGAGATGAAAGGATCTGATGGCCTCCTGGATTGTATGCAGCTATTAGATCCAACTAAATGAAACAATTATATCGATCCACTATCTGTATCGGTTATTCCAATGAGCGGTCACAGGTAGCTGGAGCCTAGCACGGCAATCATTGGGCGAAATATAGGTTACACTCTGGACAGGTTCGCCAAAAGACAACACAGTGACCACAAAAATATCATAAAGGACCATAAAGGGCAGACTCAGTCATGAAATACAATTGGAAACCATGCAAGCATGCATGGCATGAGGATGCTGTGCTTATCAAAGAATAATTTCAACAGGCAGTAAGCAGTAAGATTTATTGAACAGATGTGAACTGTCTTTTTTTCACAACTACATCATTAAAACGTGTAGATACAACACTGTATGCTTAGATGCTATTTAAATAATTGACTATATATGGTGGAAAAAAAACTCTATAAAAAGGTTAGGTGCAAGTGGATCTTATGCAGAAACCAGAAGGCTTCATTTGACCAATTAACTTTCAAAGAAAGGGCAGACTAACAAGCTAAAATTGGTCAAAAACAACCAAGCATGTGACGGGAAAAGAGAGGTCATGGGTAAGAGAACTAATTTGGGCTTCCATACTAGTAACCTCATTAACAGAAAAGCTCAACACACTACATAAATGGAGACTTGAACTCCATTTCATATGGTCATATTTCATAAGACCATATTTACTTTTATTTTTGCCAATTTGGTTTGGCTTTTATTAGTATTTGATTAAGGGTATGTATCTGAAACTCCTCAGCTGGCATTTATAGCTTGTCTGGAGTTTCTCCTGTAAGTCCCCACCAGAATTCTCAAAACAAAAATCATTCAATTTAAGCCACAAATTTAACATGTGAAATTTAACTTGTAAAATGGAAATTTCAAGTCATTCAACTTCTCTTCAAAATGTATCTCTTTTATTTTACTCTGAGCATGAATTGTAGGGGATCATATCAATGTTTAAGATTTATTATACAAGCAGATGTTTTACAGTGTAATTCAAGAAGTTGTTTGCTTTATGCAGTTCACAGAGAGAGAGAGAGTAAGAAAATGCTATATATGAATGACTAAAATGTCAGTTTTGCTTCATCTTTTTCAGAGTCACTGGAGGAGTGGAGCCTATCCCAGCTGTCAAATGCCGAGAGACAGGGTGTACACTGGGCAGCTTTCCATTTCAGCATAAGGCTAAATTGTCAAAGAAGGAAAGACACATAGAAATATATAGATAAATAAAGTTTCCCTTTTTTCATGATGGTCTGTGTGGAAACAAAATAAAAACTTTCCAAGTCTGATAGTATGGCTGAATATGTGTAATAATGTGTAAGATAAAATGAGATGCTTGAGCAGTCTGTGGTCTCAATGTGTTCATGTCCTTTAGTAACGCTTGGTCATGGCACAAACCCCTCACTGATATCACTGATGTTCTGCAGACGTCTGCTGATAATGTTCTGGGAAAGTTTAATCATCGTCTACCTGTCTTGAACCGTCCACATCCCCTGCCAGTTTCTGATGCCTCCAGTTAAGATGCTCTTTAATTAATCTCTCCACACATCTGCACTTGGCTTATGAATTTGACTTCCTGAAGTATACTTCAGAACTACAGTCAGTCTTGAGGTTTTTTATGTCCTGGTCCAGCTTCTCTGTCTTTGAATGTTGCAATCATAAAACGGTCAAAAACCTTAAGAGAGAAACTTGTACACACTGATATAGGTTCAAGCTTAGTAAGCTATAAGAGTAAAGACATATGTTTTAAATCACGTTTGGTATTTTTCACCCTGTAACACAGTCAAGAGGAAGGTGTCAAATATTGGACCAGCCCCCCACACTAAAAACTAATGGATCTGAGGGCAACAGATGTTTTTAATGCTAGAAAGTCAGTTTTACCCACAAGACTAATGCTGTGCTCACACTAATCTAATTAAATAAACAACTTTAAACAACTGGGGAGGTTGCATTTTTATCTTAACATCACAAATCTTCCCAGAATGTGCTAAAAGTTATTATTTATTTACATGTTGATTCACAAAGCAGCTGGAAGCAACTTTCATCAAGTAACATATATTCAAAGGGCAGCCAGTGGCTAAAAACTGCTGTGCCTCTTAACACGTTTAATATTATTTTTGTCCTCACATGGAGTCTATTAATAACTACTAAGTGAGCAGATTTCAGTGGTGCAGGGTCGTGTGAAACTTTATATCTGGGGAAAGTGACAGATTGAGTCTTTATAAACTCACCACCATCTGCATCTAAAAGGTCATTGTTGTTTTCCACAAATATTTGTGGGAATCAAATTAGCTCGTTGACTTGGCATTTACTTTTAGCTAAAAAAAAAATCTCAGACCAGAAACTTGGGAATCTTTATTCATCCAGATGTAACTATTACCACCTAGAAGTTATCCACATCAGATCTAAATGAGTAAAATGGGAATGTTTGTATTGTCACCACAAAGCAAGTTGGAGGTTTTTATTGTCCATCTCAAGTGGTTTGGCTTGTCTTCCCAGCATGCACTACCACTAATTTCACTAATTATTCAACTTGATTCTTATCCTTATTATCTGTATATTCTTTATCCGCTGATGTGAAGATGAATAATGATCAGTCTGATAAAAACAATGCAAACTATTTTAGATGAGCATGCACAAACAGACATGAGAGCAACAATGCATGAACACATGTTCACAAGGAGAAAGGGGGTATATATTTCTCTGTGTATATGCTATAGCTGCTAGAAGAACATTTATTTCTGTTGCACTGCACAAACACATTCCTCAAAATGTAAATGACCCAGATTCTGCCAGTGCTTTTTCCCACAGTCCCTGAACTAGTAAGTCACAAAAAAGAGAAAAAGATGTTCCTGTTTGTATGTATGGGTGTTATCAGAGCTTGTGGGTCTCTGTTCACCCCCTCCAGCGCCACAGGCGTTATCACAGACAGCATTGCATCAACAGTCACCAACCCCTGCTTACTTCCTGTGGCTGTAGCCCCCAAGGCACACTGCGACAAGCTATAGGGCCCTTACAAAGGTGCCCCATTGTCTCCATCAGCGTAGTTTGAGTTGAAAACCCCTGGCACTATTGGAGCTCATTGTCACTGTGCTAACAGCCTCTCTTCAAAAGGAGCTAAAAGCATGTTCATTAATTATCTGGATCCTTGTTAATTGGATTAATTGTTGAATAGAAACCGTGTTATTAAAAAATGACGAAAACACAAGGGCAGGGGGGTAAAAGAGAGGATTAATATAGTTTCTGTTTACTCTCAGGCTGTCAGAAGACACAAGCAGTAAGTAAACACACACATACACACACATTTGTGTTAACTCGGCTTGTTTATTGGCATGTTTTATTTCCTCTGCTTTGCTGCTATTCCACACATATCTTAAGACACAAACACAGAAGCTGAATGTGACCCATCTCAGAAAAATGAGCACAAGGTAAGGTGCAAATCACCATGAACACCGCTAGTGATAAGAACTAAACCCATTTTCAAAGCTGGAAATAAATGCCAGATTCTTTTTGATGCAGGAGGACTGTGACTTTTCCATCGCTTACAGTCATAGGGAAAAAAGGGGAAGAAAGAGAAACACAAAGTCAATACCATGAACAATTTAGATATCTACAAGTTACATGTTAAATTGGGTTTCTCATTCCCTCTGCCTATCTGCTAAGTCTTATCCACCCAAATCACTTATCAGTGTTTGACTTCAAGGGATGTTTTATCATCCTAGCTTTAAGATAGCATGTTGATACTGTGGACGGTTGATACGACTGGGCTAATATTGCACGTCCTGTATAATTGGTGGCGGTGTAAATGACAGACCATTATGCAAACATCTTGTTGTCTGTGTTTTCCTATTGACACTGCTTGCTGAAAGTCAACTAACAAATGCCAGACACTTCAAGTATAGGCTTTTAAACTGTTACAACAGACTGAATTGAGCTGAAAAATAAGAATTAACTGATTAGATAGTAAGGAGCAATCATAGCCTTTTGCTTTGGAGCCACTTTTCCATTCCTGCCTGCTGTAGAAATTGTATTTAAGTTCACAAGATTTGTAGTAACTACAGTTTAGAATAGTGCAACACACTCCTTACTACTTGTTTTGGTGTTGTGACACCTGATATTATCTTGAAAGCTAATGTGTGAGGCTAAAGTAATGATCCCCTGTTTTTTGTGGATTTCCATTCATACATTTTAAGTGCATAGCATGCCACTTGAGTTAATTATACTGTCACACATTGTCACTTTAATTAAACTTGTCTAAACTCTTTTCACATAAGATTAACTTTGTTTGATCAGTTCATTGAAGATGCTGCACTGAGGCCTTAAAGGTGGAGCAGGTTGTTCTGTAGAGGGCCCTTCAGTACTCTTTAGGAAGCTCCGCCACCCCTTAAATTAATCAAAGCATATTGCCAAGGCAACAACTACAACAAACCACACTTGTGTGGCATTCAAGTGGCTGCTCACCTATCATAGGAGGACAAAGAAATATCCAACTTTGATGACATGTAATCACAGAAACACAGGATGAGATAGCGCTCCAAAGGCAACAAGGAAACTGGTAATAATGTAACACTACAGCGGATAGTGATACAGCCTTTTCCCGGCCTTGGCTTTCTGTCATTTTATTGCTACAAGAAAGAATGCATAGAGCCACCAAAAGAATGATCGTAAATTCCCATAGCAGACATGAACTGCCAGCACTTGATGATCAAAAACGCCACCAAAAACCAGTGTTCCTGTAAATCTGAAAGCAAAGCATTCCCTCTTGTCATGCTAGGTAGACTCTAGAAGATGAATGTGTTTCACTCTATTGTCTTTTGAGTATACACAGTGGTGATTATATGGATGCCTGGTCTGATTAGGAAGTAGGTGTTATCTGCTAGTTTAGTCTAAATATTGGAGTGGATTATGTGATAGACCAGTGAAACAACCCAAATGCTACCAGGTTTCATTGTTTGGAAAGGTTTCAGATTTTTAAAATTGAGTCTGTTTCTGTACATGTGTGGGACAGAGTTTCACATGTCCATCCTGCTTTATGTCCTGTGCATGAGCACAAACAGCTCTGATCTGTGTCTCATTCAGGCTGAGGCCATCTACAAACACCATCCTTTTTATCAGCCCACACTTAGAGCAGACAGCGAACAGACCATGAAGAGATATCTGCTAAATGTGGCACGAGATATATGTGAATGGCTTGCTTCAACTTTAGATATTTTTTTCTCACCAACACAGGGATGACTACACCAAACTAACTAACCAGTAGTTTCTAGCACAGCTGTTAAAGCTTTCATATGCCCATGTGGAGACATCTTTTAGAAAGACTTGAGTAATAAGCGGACAAACTGAATGGCAGCCAAAGTCGAGGCACAGATTTAGATGACTGCTTCTCAACCAACAACTGTTCAAATCAGAACAAACCACTTGTGGTTTTTATCTCTGGGAAGTGAATAACTGGTGGGTTGGCTGGCTGTGTGCATTACATTGATCAAGTATGTTAATCTTTAGTGGATATATAGAAAGGTCCTACCAAGGACAGAACAGGACAATAACAAGGCTGCATCGATCACTGGAGGATTAATCAATTGGTCCCAAGATATATAACAAGTTGTACAAGTCCTGAGTAACAATAGGCATCATTTAGTAAATGGACGGCACAGGTTGATCTCTCTTGCTAGATTTTTTCGAAATAAAATAAAACTTTATTGATAAATAACTTTTTATACAAAAGCATTGCCAAGTGCTTAATGTGACAGAACAA
>JBAMHX010000022.1:14358891-14382114 GCA_037177515.1 Pseudomugil tenellus
TACTCATACACTCAAGTAGTTCAAGAACATGCTCTTGCTAACTCTGATTTTAGTCCTGGAGAGATTTATGAATCCCACACATTAAATCTCTAATCAGCCAGATCCGTAGGCTGGTCTTGGCAACCGAGGAGCGACGTCTGTCACACACAAACCCTGTGTATAATGCAGAAGATGTGAACACACTTTCAACCCACGTTTGACTATTGAAACCAGTCACTAGACCACAGCAGATTAAGAGACCCATGCAAGTCATCTCTTGAAATGCAAAATTATGCCAGACCTTGTCAATCTCTTATAAACAAATGGGACTTATCTGTTTTTATGTAGCCAATCGGATGCTGCTTTGTCACTGGATTGGCAACATGGTTCGTGTGCACATCAAGACTCAATTTACATTTGCATGGGCAAGCTGCTTGTAATCCTCATAAAAGTTTTCATCATCGTCATGATATTGCATTTGCATGAAACAAATAGACACAAATTATTTTCAACCCTGTAAAAACTTCACTGGTCTGCACAAGTGTAAGCATTCTCACCATTTTCAAGTTTAAACTGCTGACAGCTTAAAAAACAAGACTTATTTTCATACAGTAAATTGCTGCATTATATCAGAACTCCAGATTACTTTAAAATCCACTCCTAAAATCTCAACATTCCCAGTTCCAGCATACTAGCATACTTTAGTTTAAGCAAACAATAAGACTTGTTTGAAAATAATTATACCAAAAAGCAAATACATATGAAAAATTGAATTTCTGGACTTTGAAATAAGTCAGATTTATGTTTCAATGTATCCATTTTTTTAATTGTCATTTTGTTTGCTTATTTAATTGCAAATTATTATACCTCTCCCATGTATACTTGTTTTGGTTGTGTCTATGATAAATGTAAAACTGATGAACTGTTTTTGTTTTTGAACATGTTTTTATTTAATTTCCTTTTGTTCTTATGTTAAGCACTTTGGGATGCCATTTGTACATGAAAGGTGCTATATAAATAAAGTTTGATTTGATTTGATTTGGTTATTAGGTAGGTCTTCTGTCTTGGAGACATGTTTCCAAATTAAGGCACGAGACCTCCTAACCGCTTTTGCCCCTGTATCTATACACAATAAACACTTTCAGGAATGTTCTCATAGCTGTAAATGAGGGAAGAAAAAGAAATAATTCTGTGCTATTCTTTGTTGACAACACTTCGGGGGCACTATGTGCATTCCTGCGCACCGCACATCATTGGACTGAATTCCTGTTCATCACATTACTTACAACGTAACCCCGCCGACTGACTGAAATATGCACAGTCATTGGTTCCTGTAAAAGACTATCTGGCCAATCAGCATTGAGGAGGACGGACCCTTTCCGGTGGAATGCTCTCTCGCGCCTACAGTGGTGGAATCGAACGTCCCCGAGCGCACACAGCGTAGAGGAGAGTACAGCGCACGAGTCTGTGGAAGGGAGATAACGGTTTCCTTTTTTGCCCCCTTTCCACTTAAACAACAAGAACCAACCGAACCTGAATTTTAAAGGGGGGTTAAGAGTCTTTTGCTCTCAAGGAGGAGGGAAGCGAGGGATTGGAGAATCAAGTTTTTTCTTTTTCGTTTTTTTTCTTTTTCACAAAAAGGATTTCGTGTTCGCGGTGGTTTGTTCTCCTTTTTCGCCGCAAAGATGATGGTCGGAGAGGTCGAAGTGAAGGAGCGACCGAGGCCGAGTCCCGACTATTTGATGCAATTATTAAACGAGAAGAAGCTCATGACCAGCTTGCCAAATCTCTGCGGCATCTTTACGCACTTAGAGAGGCTCCTAGATGAAGGTAAGTTGCGTTGTAAAGAGACGGGGGTAGACCCTAGGGGAGGGAGGTAAGCGTGACCACGGTATGCCCCAATCTCAGTACCGCTTCGCGGAGTGTCCCTGCTACAGAGCGCCAACCAGGCGCACACTAGTAGCGGGTGCCTCTCCATACTGTCTGTCCTCCGCGGCTTCCATTGCAACAACCCAGAAGTTACATTAAGCTTCACGTCCAATTCAAATCACCTGATTGTGTCTTTTTTCTTAAAGACCCAAGCGATAGATTGGTGTGAGAGTTTAGTTTTAGTGTCAGAGAAGTTGGGCTAGGTCAAAACTTTGTTTAACTCTCTAAGAAAATCGAAATAAGACAGTATACGCAAAGAGTATTACAAAACAAGCTCCTCAAAACATTTTGGGACCAAGTACGCCTCCATTAATTTAGACGGGGCCTGATTCCACATGTTCCACAGCAGTTTAGCTCGGGTTAGCCACATTTTAAGCTAGCGAGCCTTGGGTGGCTCCGTTTCGCTCAACTCTTCACGAGCCAAACTGGTGTTGATTTCTCCCTGTGTGCCGTTTAAAAAAAAAAAAAAAAAAAAAAAAAAAAAAAAAAAAAAAAAAAAAAAAAGCACAGTCGGTGCTTTCAATCTAAATAGTTTGAGTCAAGACAGGCGACATTATGTGGTTTCCACTTCCCTTGTTTTTGTGTCGCGGGTCGTGTTAGCTGTTACCCAGCGGCCGAGTCTAACAGCACGGAGGAATGTGGCTGCTTGTTGCCCAAACAATGGCCAGCGAGTAGCTGCCGCTGGGGGGGTGAGGAGGTGGGGAGATTATTTCACCCGTCCAACTTTTTCATTAAAACGTGGCGCCGTACTGCGCCGTTTCTCCTCGCTTAACTACTTAAACATTTATCATTCAGTGAGGGTTTGCTTCTCTTATATTTACTCCTCTTTCTTAACCAGCTTTAACCCCCCCCCCCCCCCAGTCTAATCAAAACTGCACTAAAAAAACTGCGACACCGTCCATGTGGGATATTCCTGCAGACTTTACCCCCCACCCCCCGGTGTGGCTGATTTTCCTCACTAGTTTAGATAAATTAGGCTTATTTGGGTTGCTGGCACCAATAAGAAGCTGATGGGAGAGGAAGGCAGGACCTGTGGTTTATGTAAGGGAGATGGGGACACTAGAGAGCGCCACAGCCCCCCTGGCAGACTGTCCCCCTGCTGTAATAAGTGTTGGACATCACGATGAAAACAAATCTGAAATAATCCGCAAACTAGCAGATAAACGGCGCTTACTGTAGTTAGCAGAAGGACACACAGCGCATAATGTGGTTTCGGTTGCGGGTCTGAGTGCGTATGCTCTGTAGTATGTAGTTGCCAAACCGGTCTGAAAAGATTTTTCAGCCAGTCTTGAAAGCTGATAAACAAGACACAGAAAGACAGCATTTTCTCCTCCATACTTATGGAACACTACTTCTTCAAGATTAAAATCTTCACACTGATGAAATGACTGGGAATTCAGTATTTTTTCCCCTTAGGCAATATTGTGCTTTTCATCCGGAGAAAACAGGCTTCATGTTCAATCTGTGCCTGCCAGAGATCTAGTGGAAGTTGGAAGCTGCCGTGATTTAATCAGGAAGACACTTAGATTCTTTATATTTTGTAAAATTGCAACACAATTGCTGAAGTCTTTGTTTTACTCACTTATTTTGGACATATCGAAGATACAAGATTTAGGTAGAAATGAGCAAAAAGCTTTTATTTTTCATCTATTCTCGAGGAGCTCAAACCTATTTAGCAAACTTTGGAAAAGAAGAAGCTTGTAATTTGCTTCTTTCTGATCAACATAAAAGACTAAAAAGGAGAGCAAATCTCCTTAGATTACACATTGTGTACTTCATTGGATTTGTTGCTTAAATAATCAACCTGCAACCAAACAGTTATGCTGATAATCGTGTCTGTCAAAGTAATAACTAGACTAATAATTTCAGAAAGGTGATAAATTAGTTTATTTAAGATGATGTATGGTTTTAATTTCATAAGTGTCTAGTTTAAGCAACTCTGCATTTCAGGGTTAAGAGATCAGTCCGGGAATGATGCAGACTTTCTTTCCATTCTGGTATTGAAGAAATAAAAGGCAACGTGTCAGCCCCATCCCGCTCTTCTAAAGGCTCACATGTTTGAGGTTTGCAAGGGTTTCCACAGCACCAGTCCAAACTTAGCCCTGCTGCTAGAAATTACGCGCATGTGAGACAACAGGCATCCCAGTGGTAACGGGGCTGTTTGGTTTGCCCTCCACTACGGATGTGGTGGGAGTTGGGATGTCTTCTCTTATCGCTTACACATCTCCTAGTCAGCTGACCTTAACATGTCTGGTGCTGTTCAGTCTGACGCTTTTATTTTTTCATATTTTTGCCAGTTTATGTCTTTTAAAAGTATGTTTTTAGTTACGGCAAATGCTGCTTGTAAACTTACTTAAGAAAATAAAGTGCTACACAGAGATATATTGTTCTGAATATAAAATATATGAAGTGAGGATTGTTCATATGTTATCAACAGAGCTTTATCGTTTTTGTCTTGTGTCTCTGAAAAGCTTTTGTGCATTACCAGTTAAAATGTTGCGAAATTGTGACATAAATATAACTGAATTGGCTCGTCCCCTGTCAGACGGGAGCGCGCTGAGTCCGAGCTTAGATTCGTCCTCTTGCAGTTGAACACTTTCCCCCCCAAATCATCCATCTCGCAACAGCTGCAGTTCTCCCCAGCCCACCCAACATTTCATGCATGTCTTCGCAGCTGTTTCTATAGCGGAAGAAAGCCAACACCACCCCAGCGTGTGTTGACTGCTCCCACCCTGCTCTGGTGGCATGTGTGCATGGACGTTCCTGTTACTTTCCCAATATGTACCGCCGTCCCTCAAGGTCATTCTGGGTGATTGACAGGCCTCTCTTGCAGTCCTTTGCATTGCAGTTGTTCATCTCCCCGAGGTGACATTGACTGAAGGGTTTTTTTTTTGGCTTTTGTTTTATTATTTCTTTACAGTGTGCCTGCCAACAAGCTGATTCAAATTGCTATATTTTCTTTTGGCAGATGGAGACAGCCCATAAAACATGTAGAAATGCAACATAACAGCACAGAGCGAAACTGGACAGACGCAAAAAAACACTTTTCCTTTCTTTTTTTATTTGTAGAGAACAATGTCGTCAGCTCTGAAATATGTTCTTCCAGACTGCCCTCACCCTTCCTTACAATTACAACTCTATAAATCCTTACATGAGTTTGACAAATCGGATGATAAAAATGTAAACTGTTGCTATTTCTTCAAAAACACTAAAATAATGTCTGAGAAGAAAGGTTAGCCGTACAACTTGTTGAAATGTAAAAACAGGTTTAGTTTTGCTTAATGTGACCCAGAGCGGATCACAGAGCTGTTTAGAATTTGGAAATACTTTGTTTCAACTTGAAGTAGCAGCCGAACGCAGCTGTTCAGCACCTGAGACAAAGTAAATCTTAGAGAGCACAATTGGGTTCAGATGGTAGCTTCCGAAATAAATCCAAAACAAAATGGTGGGAAAAAAGAAAACGCCCTAAACAGGCCACATGTCATCCTGTGCAAGGAGATGGGTTTACTTTACTGTAAAACTAGTAAAGGACAATACCGAAACACTGATGTGGGACAACGATGCACCCACTCATAAAAGTGCTAACATTTTCTCATAGTCACAGAGCTTTGCCTATTTTTCTTTTCAGTGTTTACAGTATGTTAACTTAAATACTTTTCCCCTTCTTGCAATAGTCACTGGAGAAAAGTGAGAGTCTAAGTTTAAATAAAGTTGCACTAACACTGCAGTCTGCTTTCAGTGTGATTTCAAAGATACAAATCAGTTTTTGTCCGCGTCACTCAGTCGCATATTTTTGTGTTTTGATAACTGTAATGAGCCGGTTTGCCGTTGCATGCGGTGCAATGAAGCTTCGTGGAGCTACATCTGTTGTAAATCTACCATTTGTTCCTGGCTGGATTACCATACAGTTTTGAGTCTGTTTGTGTGATTTTGTGTGTTATGATTTAACAGGACATTCCTCGGGGAGCTGTCAGTGTTTGGAGGACAAACTGTCTGCTGTCCACTGTGGTGCCTTTGTAGGGACTATTCCTTTGGGAACAGATGTTTAGAGAACAGATTGTGATGAATGGGGAAACGCTACAAGTCTGTGTTGTTTTTTTTTTTTTTTTTTTTTACCTGATCTTACGTTTTTCTTTCAGTCTTTTATGTGGTTCTCTTCTTTTTTTCCTTTGATGCCTGTTATTGCACTACTGTACTCTTCCCATTTGACTCTTTACATCTCACCATTCAGGGCAAGAACTATAGTAACCTCTGACATTCAATCAGTTTAGCAGCTAACCAAAAGAGAAATAAGTTTTGAGAGAGCACATGAAGACCATCCGAAAGGGAAAATCTGCAGAGTTTGTTGTAAGCAGAAGCCTGTTAGACCCGAACCCTTTCAGTTCTTCCCGCGCTCTCCCAAAGCACCACTTATAAGCTAGAATTTAATTAACCAAGCACTATTCTGTGAACTAGTTTACTGAGCTGTAGCTACTAGCAAGAAAGAAGACCGAAAAAGTTTGTGCTGTCCTTTTTGTCTGCTAGTACCTTATCCTCATGTGCTCCCTCTTATATTCTGTACACCCCAGTAATAAAATAGTAGGGGGGATAAGTCTGACGGGATGAGATGGAGAGTTTGTTGCAGGGTCCAGCGTTGCTTGTCCTGTGTCTACCGTGGCTCTGCCTAGCAGCAAATAGAATAACCTCACCACAGTGTGTATGTGAGCTTTGGTCTGTGTCATGACTCCAAACTAGGACCCATCTTTAGATCCCGGTATCCTCTACCCCCAGCAATGCCACTTCCCCAGTGGATGCTACGATAAAGTCATCCAACGACAGCTCCACGTTTTTATCTCGGGCTTCAATCCCGTGAGTGCTGGGGCCTCCTTATCACTGCTGCCTCTGCCTGGCCTCCTGCCCCGGCTGCCTGGTCGACTATCTTACTGGCTGTCGCCAAGACTAAGCGTTCTCCCCTATATTCTGCTGCCTGTTAGACAACACATTGCTTCAGGCCGTTTATCTCTTTTTTTCAGTATTTTTTTCTTCCCCTCAGGCATTAAAGGCACAGCATTTGTGTCAAAATGAATAAGTTAACCAGGTGCAGAGGGAATATTTCTGAAGGAATTTTTTTGTGTTTAAGTAAGAGGCACGACTGAGTGTTTTTCTACATGTTAACCAGATGAAGACAAACAAGGTTTAAGAGGAAGAAGGAACGGATGTTGCAATCATTGACTTAGACTTGTTCTTTAAATGAAGTTGCTTATTCCTTTTTCTGACCCGAGGCCACTCCTATTGCTCAAGTTCTGACTTTTTTTTCTTTTAGTGTTTTTTTCCTTTTTATATGTTAAAAAAAACAAACAAACAAAAAAAACGTTCTTTTGTCTGACATATAAAACACCCTGCGGGAAGTTATGCCCATTCCAGACGGGAAAGCAGCACAGAGAAGTAAAGTCAGAGGTTTGTTTTTCCGTCTGACAGACATGGGGAGGGGGGGCTGTTTTCTTGCTGTGGTGACAAGAGGAGCCTGCTTTTCTCAAACCTCCTTCAACAGAGATGACTGTCTTTTGGTTTTCTTTTGAATTATTTAAATTACATCATGAATCATCTCTTATCACTTGCTTTTTTTTTGCACATTTGTGTGAATTAGCAGCACACATGGTGTTTGTCAGACATGTGGGCCCCACCCTTTCACATTCTTTGAGTGTTTCAAATAGCGCTCCTACTGAAACTGCTTAGTAGTCTCCCTTTTGCCTCGCTTTTTCCGTTAAGTCCCTAAACTGTCAAAAGATATAGTGCATAAAAATTAAGTTTCTCAGGAATAATATCTTCATCATTTATTGCCATTTGATGTTTTTTTCTTCTTATTTTATCATACAAGTTTAAAAAAGGTGAATGCTTGCTCTGTTTCTCCCCTGCTCGCCCACCCGTCTGCATTCATTTTCTTTCTCCTTTCAGAGGAGGAATGGCAAGCGAGCGTTGGCAGTCAGTTCAGGAATTTCACCAGGAGCTCAGTCAGAGTACTTAACCTCCAGCCTGATGTTTGTTTTCCCCACACACACACTCTCATAGTGTGCTTTAGCTCAGCTTAGCATGAGTGCCATAATGACGCATTTCAGCTTTGCTTTACATGTCTATAAATGTTCAAAGAACGTCTATTTGGTTCATTTTTTTGCTTTGTGGTTGGCAAGTGGACACTCTATTCTGCTTGTATGTAAATATCAAAGTCCGCTATCCTCGTCCTTAAACCAGTTTCATCACATGTCTGCAAATCTGATTTACTTAGCTACATTTCCAAGTTTATTTCCACATTCAAACCAAATGAACAAAGAGTTTCACTAATTCAATTCTCACAAAAAATAACAGTCTGTCTGTGCGTTGCAGAATTTGCCTTGGTTTCTCACGAGTTGCAGGCTGGCCAATAAATCATACATGAATAATTTAAGTGTCTCTCAGCAGCCTGTGTTGTTTCTGTGAGGTATTTCAAGAGCAGGCGGTGCTGTCCTAATCTCCCCTAAGGATGGCAAAGTGTGGCGCCAAGAGGTAATAAGGTTTCCCTATAGCATGCTGCCATCGCATATGTGTCAAGAATAAGATAAAACTGTTTTGAAAATCTTGGAAAACATAAAAATGGTAAGATTTTGTTACAATATGTAGGAAATGTAAATGTTATAAAACAGACTTGTTTGTTGAAGTTGCATTTATTTCTATTTTCCAATCCGACTGATCATTAGAAAAGGCGTCAGTAGGATCTAGAGTGTTTATTTTAGCCATGCCTTTGTGAAAATCAGCCCTTTCCAGCCAGGCTTGTTAGCCCATCCATAATATTGTCCTGTGATCTTATTTTATTGGAAGGACTAGAAGGAACGTGGTCTGTATCTCCTGTGTTCTATAAAAGTGCTTTTTTTCCTGTATCTTTATGCTCTTCCTCTACATCCTCAGTTCATGCTGCTGTAATTTCTGTTTAGAAATTACTGTTTTTTTATTTTTTTGGTTGCCTTGCAGAAACGGCGCTGTTCAGTGATAAAGTGATAAAATCCTGGTATTTCAGTTTCTCTGGATCTCCACAGCTTCCAAAGTATTTCAGCGTAGTTCTGACATGTTAAGAGAATGCCTTTGTCACAGTAACTAAAAGTAGCTGTTAACTCTGAGATTAATGTATACTATAATCATGTTGTTTTGGCTATATTTAAATGTCACAAATCTCATTATACGATTTGTTCTTAACATATGGACTCTAGTAAAGATACTGTATTTTGTAACATGACCATTAAAACCAAATATCTGGGATTAAGCAGATAATTGTAATATTCACATCTGTTACGTCTACAATCACTTCTCAAATGTGATAATGAAAAAAATCCTGGTCTGCAATTGCTAATACATTATAAGATTTATTTAGAAGTATGCATGTACATAGTGATCATGTGCAATAACTTCCTGTTTTCAAATATATCCAGCCTTTATTGCAGTGACCACAGTCTGCTAATGTTAGAACTAAGCTTGTAAACTAGTCCACATGTGATTATTATTCGCTTTTACTCTGACATCCTGCTGCTGCACCTTCCCAGAGTGTTTTTCTTTATTGCTCCGTTCACATTGTGATTGCAACGGTTACATGTCTTTTACAGACAGATACAACCATTTCAGTTTTCTTTAAATCTGTAGATGTAAAAACTTTAAGTAGACCTAAAATAATAGCATAGACCTAAAGAACCAGCTATCCACGACTATGTGTGCAAAGACATTGGTTTGCCTGATGTTACTGTGTGAAACTGACTGAGAAGATTCTTTTTAGTATAAATTTTACTCCCACCTTGGGGTAACATTGCAGCACCAGGGAGATTAAAATGCAATAACTATTGCCAGTGTTGATAACGACTTGAGATGCCATCTAGAAGTTATATAAAGTTAAAATGTTGTTGGAAGTGATTGTTTTAAGTACAAATTCAGCATCCTAAATTTAATTTACCCCATTTGAAAATAACTCTTGGGACCTCTTCAGTGTTAACAATGCTATCTAATTTCAAATAAGTTCAATAAAAGTACAGTTAATAAAAGTAAACATGTCTTTTAAAATGTTTTTAGTGTTAAGTTAGTTTTGAAACACCGGGTTTGTAATTTTGTGTGATGGAAGTGGGACAGTGTTTATTTTTCTCCAGCTGTTTTTTGTTGGTAGAAGTGAACTTTGTTTAGATGAACAGCAGATTATTTGTCACTCAGTTCATTTTTCGCTTCACTGTCTTCATCTATTCAGCATTTGCTTGAGGATCTCAGTCGCAGGGACACAGTCACTATAGTGGCTGTCTAGCCCAACTCCAAGTACATGTGTTGCAGTTGTATTTTACAGCGGCTGTCTGCCCCACAGTCTTGCGCTGTAATGTAAAACAGAGTTTGCTTAGCATAATTTATGCCCATGTGCAACACATCCAACAGCAGCACAAGTCGGCTGTGCAACTGGTAAACCGCTTTTGTGTCTGTTCGGTTTTACTTTTTATAACAAAATGTCTGCGTTTAAGCTCAACTTTGCTCATCTTGATTAGTGTAGTTGGTGGGAGGGGATCACAGAACACAGACAATAGGTGGTTTTGTAATATCAGGCTTTCATTTGATAGACAAAGAAGCTCTGTAGTGGTATGTGTGACTGTAAATGGTGACATGAAAATCTGCAGATAGCTAGCAGGAAAGAATGTGTTGATCACATTAAAGGGTTAGTGAGCATCACCCCTGTCCTTGCTCTGTTGATCAATTGTGCTCGCTGTGAGCAAAAAAGGCAGACAGGGCTGCTGAAAGCAAGAGAAGGATGGTTTGTCTGATAAAGAACAGGGGGACATAGAGGATTCTTATGTGCTGTGAATGAGGTCATCCGGTTGGTTCTGAACAAAGCCAACCCGACCCTTCCTCTGCCCCACAACCCGGCCCTCAACAAAGGATACACAATGGCTTTTTTGTGATTTAATGGGACGCTGCCATTTTTACAAGTTTATATGTATGAACATGGGCTCTGTCTGTCAGACTTGGACACATTATATCATGTTCACTACATGCTGAACTTACTATTGAGTTAGTTGTTTTGATTGAATGCACAGTATTAAATGCATTATGATTTGTAAGTTGTGAAAGGAAGGAGTTTATGCATTAACCCTCTGATCTGTGGTTGCTCTCAGATACTAAACATCTTGTTAGGTGGATTATTTTGAGAAAAGAAGGCTGTAAAACAAATGTTACCTGCAATCGGATGTGTGTAATGCAGTCTTTCAAGCACAACCAGTTCTGTTACTTCACTGCAAGCTTCAACTAGTTGCAAATAAAATTTAGCTGTCAACATTATTTTGAGACATGTTGAGGTGGTTACTTGTGTTTAAGCATAATAGATTCGGTTGTAGGCTACAAATCTTTCTCCATTATGGGTATCCACAATGAAACATATTTGACTTTAGTCTTACCTTGAATTGCTTGCTGTTATAAAGCCAAAAATAAAAAGCTGTTTTTAGTAGGGTTGTCATGATACTACAATTCCTAGCTCTATACTGATACTAAGGATGGTGCTCAATACTATTTTTGATATTACAAAGAGGTTTTTTTTTTTAATAAATCAAAGTCTAAATACCACAAACACATTACAGCGGATAGGATTACATATTGGATGATAGATATAAGACTGTGTGAATAAATGCATCGTTCTAAAGCTCTGTTAACTCATGCAGCTATAGTCTTAAACTGCTCACTGTAGAGAAAAAATACAAAACTAGAATAAACTTCAACCGTTGTTAACAGGTATACTTGTATATATCCTTTTCTTGACAATACCTTAAGAACAGATTAAGTAAATGGTACAAGCAATGAACATCATATTAAAACAGTGTTTCCAATTCATATTTTACTGAAGCCTGAAGTCCACAAAATATATCCAACAGGAACCTGGTCCATTAAAATGTACTCTGCAACTGTCCTGTTAAGGTTTTGTGTGTCTGTATTTCCATTGTTGTTGCCAGGTGGGGTTGTGTTTGTGGTTGTTTTGGTCTGGCTGTTGGTCCTTTTCTCACTCTGAGCCTGGACTATGAGAGAAGCATAATGATTGTCAGATATGAAAGATTGTTTTGTGTAAACCTGGCAGTATAACTGTATTCGTGTAGCTATGGATGCTAACAGCCCAGCTGTTACTTTATTTAATAATTCAATGTTTAACAGCCACAAGAAAACAAAAATAAAAAAACTAATCCTTCTGCTGTCCCTGTTCAAAGTGTTTGGAGGGGTTTGTTCTAAAAGTGACATTTATGATACCTGTTTTTAATTATTATTTAACTAGATACTACATTTTAGTATTAATTAGTAACACATTTTTTGTATTTTTTTTACAGCACTGCATTTTATTTTTCTTGTAAATAATTGCAACTTAAACCCATAATGCGTTGCAATGTTTTCACATGACTATCATACCCTTTAATGAAAAGGTTGTTGGTTGTTCATGCTTGTAGATTATGTTCAGTTGGAAAGACTGATTTGGTGGGGCGGGGGGGGGGGGGGGTACAGTAAAGTCAAAGGTTTGTGTGACCTTATTTCATTTGAATTTCCACGTTATGCTCTATCATTTATAAGTAGTTGTTGTGTCATCTCTAGCCATGAAGAGATGCTGCCAGCGTCAGTCTTGTGTAAAACACAGCAGCAGTGGATGAGAGCTGAGTTGACTGCTAGGCAATAAAATGTCCCGGTTGAGTTTATGACCTGCTTTGCCAGCTATAGTTTGATAGACATAAAGCTGATTTGATAAAGGTTATATTTCTTTTTTAATTTCATTCGTATCACATTGACTCTGGGGATTTTTCTTGTATTCAGTAAAACATTTAGGAAAACTGAAAATAAATAAATAAAATAAAAAATCTGTTTAACAAACTGTTTTAAAGAAAAGCAAACTGTAAGAGTAATGAGACCAGAAACAATCACTCATTTTTTCTTAAGTTTGAGAAGGTGTTTGTATACATTTGATTTTAACCTCTTCTCTCAGTATCATCGCATCAGACTGTTACTTGTTAATAATTGAAGGTGTTGCTATATTGTCTGTTTTGATACGATTGCTGTAGCTCCTGTCTGTGTTTTACACATTTCCTCAAAAGGCATAACAGTGAGCACATTGGTTTTAGAACACTGTGCATATTTTTATTGCTTATATTTTATGTATAAAATGAATAATATCATGTAAACCTGAAGAAATCTTTAGATGAGTGAAGATTAATTGCAGCTGTGGATGGACTGAGTGTACACATGGGAGAGGTGGGGGGGCAGGTGTGAGCACAGTGCCAGCTGATGTTGACACCTTAAGGTGAAGAGTAGTCTGCTCAGAGATGGGCTTGTCTCTTTCTGTCCCCTTTAATCTGTCTCTTAAGTTGCCTGTTCTAGCTTATTTCCTCTTCTCTGCTTTCTAACAGTGCAGTTGTCTGATATAAGTTTAGCTTGTTGTGATGGGAATACTTCCTGCAAGCTTATTTTTATTGAGCATCTGACACTTTGAATGAACCAGGCTCTGGTTTAGTCTCTACTGCCCCTCCCCTCATCACCGACTTAAATCCTGCACAGTCTGTATGCCAGACAGGCAGAGTTTCTATTTTTTCTTTTCTATTGTCTCTTCTTTTTTGTCATTAACATAAACATGAATCTCATTCATCTGTATTTTGCTAATGCGGTGTAGAATAAGAAGACTGCTCCATTGTTGCCACTGTGTTTTCCGACACAGGCAATCAGAAAGATCTCTCCCTTGAGAATGAGTCTTTTTTTGGCTATGTCTTTTCACCTGTTTGTTTAAGCAACGTGAGTCCCGTCACCCTCTGGTCCCGATTCTTCTGCTCTTATTTTGATTCATCTTCTGTTTCTTTAGATATTTTTTTTTCTTTTTCCACCAGCTATGCTCTTCCATTTGTTTTCTATGTCCCAGCTTCCTTCTGTACTTGTTTGTGAGAATGTGTGGTAAGAATCCAGCCTTGGGGCTACATTGCCTCTTTCATGTGAGGACCAGTGGTGACATTAAAGGCCTGCAACATGGTCTGTCGGTTTGCATCAACCCAGCTTTCACTGTCTGCGCTCAGGATCGTAGCGTGCACTCGGTTCTCCACCGACTGCCATACTCAGAAATCAGTTGGTAGACGGCATGCCTGCACCCGTCGGCTGTAATTGCGTACATGCATATGCACTTGCAGATGTAAGCTCCCACACCAAAGTGCTTTGGGGCTGATCATTGTTTAAAAGCTTAACCACAAGGGAAGTGTTGTTAATGACAATTCAATCAGAATGCAAGCTTCTTGGATTTTTTTCAAAAACATTTTTATTATTTTAGTCTATTCTGACCTGGTTGTTCTAAGACTAACAAAACATTTCCTTTTTTGTTGTTGTTTTAAGTACACAAGTAACATCGTGACTTGACAGACTAAACAGAAGCAGGTGGTCTTCCAAAACTAAATAGACCAAATAAATGTTAGAAGAATTAGTCTTCTGATGTGCAGATAATAGGAAGTAGGTCAACCCTTTCCTCCTCTTATTCATGGTCTCCTTCAAAGCAAACTTTATGAGAAAATGCATCAGACCATCCAAGTTTATTGGTTTATTTAAACTGCGCCATGTCTTCCTAGAGAATTTGTATGATTGAGTGATGAATACTTGACACTTGCGCTGTCTAATTTTTTATATCTGGCCCAGAACCCTTGAAGTTCTGGCAAAGGATCATGTATATCTATCCAGATATTTAACACATTTCTTCAAATTGTATTGTACCAGAGTGGGCGTTTAACATTCAGATCCTGTGAAAATTGCCTGTCAGGCTGTGAAGACAATGAAGAGCTGGCGTACAGACACAACAACAGCTGTGATGTGAGTCTGTGTTTTGTCCCAAACAGGGACGACAACTAGCTGGATTAGAACTTAGGTGGTAGCTACAAGTCGAAGCAGGCCCGGCACCCTGGGATTTAAAACAAGGTGATAAAAGATGCGTGTGTACAAAAGTAAACTTTGTAATCCAACCTGTTTGTCTTCTGCAGGTTTAATCTGTACTCTTCCTAAAGATTTTCAACATATTTCATAGTTTGATAAGTGGGTGTTGCTCAAATAGATGACCAACTCTCTGTTGCAGCTATGAAAACATTTCAGGGTTATACTTCCTCCCACTTCTATATCGAGCTACGTCAAAATACTTTTACATGGAGAGGCATATGTGTATGTGTGTCTGTGTGTGTGTGTGTGTGTGTGTGTGTGTGTGTGTGTGTATATATATATATATATATTTCTATATATGTTCCATATGTTATGTTTTTGTTGAAGTGTTCACTATGCAGCCCCACCCTTTCCACCTCTTTTTTGATGATGCGTTATAATTTAAGAAAATGGCACTGAAGATTCTTTTTTTTTTTTTTTGTGTGTGTCTTCTCGTAATCTCATGACAGCTTTCTCTAATAATGAAAAAGGAAAAGTGTGGTTGTGCTTCAGCCAAGTTCGGCTCACACCTGCACATATTAAACACCTACATACATTAAATTAAATGGAGATCTTTTTCTTTTCTGTTTGACATTATCATTGCTCCACATCAGGGAAGCTTCTGCTGCTCCCATCTGTTCCTTGCTAGTACTCAGTAGTCACACTTGATGTAAGGATTTGGTAAAGGTTTACTCTATAAATGCATTACATGTCCTTATATAATAATGTTGTAGTTGGCAGCATTTAACTACTTATTAAATGATCCCTTGAATGTAAGCATCTACCCCCGCACACCCAAAATATACTGGTTGTTTTTTTTTCTCCTAGATATTTTATTTTTCATTTTTTTTCTTTTTAGTAGAGGTGTCGAACATTATTGGCATACTGATATTCGCATTAAACATGAACTTTTATACAACGACATAGTATATGTCAAATATTTCTTGATTGTTTTGATATCAGTTGAATTTAAAAAAAAAACCCTGTAATTTTAATATCAACCAAAAAAAGCTAATATCAAACATCCCTGGTTTTTGTATAATAGGTTACTTCCTGGGGGATACGTGGCATTAAAATAACCCTATCACATAAATGATAGATCTCTGCAAGGTAGTCACAAGCATTTATTAATTCATTTATTTTCTAACTGAAGCAGGAAGTATGACAAATGATCCTCTTTCCCATTGTTTCCAGTACTTGTGTGCCCCCTTGGTGACAGAGGTGAGGACAGGAAGCACAGTGCATGTTATCTTCTCCCTCACATTGACAGGCAGGGCCTTGCTTTCCATCCTCTGTCTGTTGTTTCCTCTTCTGACAGCTGGACATTTCCTGCCATTGTTGCGTGACCAAGGGGACAGCTGTGTGTACACAAGCTTGAAAAGTGCAGTACTTAGAAAAAAAAATTGGTTAACATTTTTAGATCTTTGAGTGGCAAAATATATTTTTCTCCCTAACCTTCTGGTTATTACTAGGAAATGACACTATATAATGGAGAGTACTCATATGAGACACCACTATTCTGTAGCTGCTTAAGTTATTAGGCAGAGGAAAAGGATACCCCTTTTTCAGTAACCACGTTCTGGGGCATAAAATGGGGCCAAGGACTATTCACATCCACAATTTGTACTCAGACATAACACCCCATAGGCACACTTCCTGACTTAACATCCTGTTATTCCTAACATTTCTTATCTCATATTCTCACATCTTGTTGAGCTCAAAGCATGCATCCTGTCTTTCATTTTACTTAGCACCCCCTGCATCTGTTTGTGGGTCTGTGTGAAGTGTTCTCAGTGGATAAAAGTATCTTTCATTTTGTTTGACTGGATCTGTTGTAACTGTGCATGCTTTCTACTCGAGGCTTGAACCCGACAGACACAGTCATGTCATGATCTTATACGATTGGCTTGTACTTTGAGTAAAAGTTTAAGTGAAGTAGACTGTTGTGTTCTTTGAGAGTATGTTTCCTCTCAAATTTGTGAAACCATTTCAGCTCGAGGCTTTTCTCTTGAAGCTGTTAAATGACTATTGCTTTGGGTTCCAATTTAACGCCACATATGGCTCCTCCTTAGATGGTAAAAAAGAGCAGTAAAATAGCCTGCCTTTGCTTGGTATTTTAAGAGCCTGATTCTGCATTTGTGTGTGTTGGTTTGGCTGTTTCAGCTGAGCTGGTGTATTGGCACCACTTTACAAAGTGAACCAAGAAAAAAGAAGTACTACAGAAGAATGGGGGGGACAATTGCTGAATAATTAGGAAAGAGTTTCTAGCTCTATTTAACTACTGCTCTCGTTTTTGCTTCCTCTAAGAGATCCGCTTGTGTAAGCTTCTGTATGTGTGAAGGAAATTGTCTCCCATCTTGCTCATTCACCTTGGGGTGTCTCCCTCAAGTTTAAATGTGTGAATGTGCATTCGCAAGTTTCACCCCCATCAAAAGTCGCCCCATGCAGAGAGTAATAAACTTTGGCCCCTTGCGGCAGCCATTAAGAGCAACCAGTAGTGAGCCAAGCCTCCCTGGCAGTTTCACCTCACTCTCTGGCAGACCCCACTGAGTGCACAAAACTGGCGCTTCTATGGCTCATTGAGCTGCCAGCTTGCCCCCCACCAACTGACAGCCCCATAAAGCAGTTCCACCTCATCAAATGATATGATCCCCTTTTCTAATTTTAGACTGAGTTCCTAATAGCTCTGCTGATACTGTCTGAAGCACTCATTTTACTTTTCAACTGGGGGCTTGGATAGTGCGCTAGTGTTAATGAAGATGTAGAAAACTGTTTTTGACAAACATGCATGATTGAATATCAAAAAGTTTTTTTTTCAAGCTTGAAAATTTTACTAATCAAATTTGTTTTGGTTTTCCTGACATCTCAGTTCTGAAACAGCGTTGCAGAACGATTGCGAGCACACTTTGTACATAAGCATTCCCCATTCATCAACGGTTTAATCTTGCATCGTTGTTATTTCAAAGTTTGCTGAATAACCTGCTCCTTCTCAAGCCTTAGTAAACTTGCTAGTTTTGAGATACTTTTGGCCAGACACTCACTGAACCCTCTTTATTAATGCCCGTTACTTCTTGAGTTGCCATGTAACAGCTGTCACATCAATCAAACCAGAACTTCTTAACATCAGTGTTTTGTACCAGACTAAAGGCTCGGCCCAGAATCGAGCTTTTCGCCAAACTATTTTTTTTCTGGAGCATACCCTTTTGACTCTTGGTCTTCACATTCTTATTGCTCTAATATTAATAATCAACCTCATGAATAAATGCAGCTCACAGAGACATCAGATCAATCTTGGATATTTGCCTCAGTTGTTCTTTAAAGCAACCCGAGATGGACAAAAATACATTTAGAGAAATTGTTTATCTGTTCTCAATTACTATTCTGTTTGCACATTTAGTGACCACCAATTGTTTGGACCACCCTTTCTTGTCTCCCTTTTGTCTCCATCGTATTTTGTCTGACTCACATCAGCTCTCCTAATCTACATCATCTGTTTGCTTTGTTTAATCACTATACTAACATGTCATGACATCTTTTTTATAGCACTCTGTCCCCATTACTGCTGGAACCAGAGAAAGCCATATTCAGCACGGCATGTTTTCCTCTTGCTGCATGCAGTCACACTGACAGCCCCAGAAAACATTGCACTTGCCACCGCTTATGATAAATGGCTTTGCTGATTGCTGTTCTTGGCCATCACCACACCTACATGTTCCCATTTTAGCATGCATATTCTCCATGGCGCTGCCAGAATAGAGGAGATGCTAAGCTCCACTTTCTCCTGAAAAGACATTAAAGTAAACGTGTCAAAGTCATTGTTTGATGAGAGATAACTTACTAGTTATTTTTCATAGTTTTGTGTTTTTAAAAGCTTGAATTAAAACATGTATGGATGAAAGCTAAAAGGAGTCCTGTTTAAAACTATTTGTACTTTTATTATGTCAAGTTTAACTGCATTTAATCCGAAGTAGTGATAGTTCTTGAAGGGGGATTAGTTTAGTTGACAACAAAAAGTACAAAGGAAGTTGACGCGACAAGTTTCCTGTAATGATTTTCTTTTCTTTCAGCCACGGTCATAAAATGAGTAAACCAGTCAGTTGATGAAGGCTATGGGCTCTAATACAGAACCGCAATATGTTTCTGTAATCTTTGTTTTTAATAGGGATGCACGATATTTATCAGACCAATAAAATATCTGTCGATTTGGGTTATTTTGTTATCTGTTCAGTAAGTACATTTTTCCGATAAATATCCCCGATAATATATTAAATTTGGGGTTATTTTATTCAGGCAATGCAGCGCTAAAGCAGGCCAAGGAGGCAGATTATGGATGCTATACCAGCAGGACCTAGACTTGGCCCTGTCACTGCCTGACTAATAATATGCAGTATGATTGTATTTTAACAGATGAAACCATATCTATAGATGAAATAGCATTGCTGGGAAGTCAGAGAGGAAGGAAGTTGATTTATTTAAAGTTTTAAAACAACTAATTTAATTGTTCACCTGAAAAATCATCATCGCAGCATGGGGAAAAATACATAGCAGCCAGCGGTGCTAAAGTTAAAACAATAACAGACTTATATCCATTCAGAACGATATGAAACTTTTTAAGAGAACAAGCCATGCATCTGTTACTGAATTTTCAAGGGATGCATTTTGTTATTTGAATGACCACATTTTTGTTTCATGAAATGAAAAAATAAACATTTGAAGAGCCAAAACCTTTTACAGTTTTCGATAACTGCATCCAGCTCAAACTGCAGATTATAGTAAACATAAAAATATCTGTAGCTTTTCGGTTATTGGTCATGACAAGCAGATAATTATCGGTATCGGTTGAAATTTTTCATATCGTGTACAACTACTTTTTAATCTTTTTTCTTTATCATTTAATGAGATATGAACCAATGACTAGTAAGGCAAAGTAAAAGAGAAATGTAACACCATTTCCTTCTTGTTTCCTGCTGTATTTGTTTAGCAGATTTTTCTCTAAGGCAGTTTTCCTCCTCCTTCCGTGTGGAGTGTTATTTCTGTGGGTTCGCTCTCTCAGGGGAGCCTTGCCTACAAACACACAAGCTCATTAGCTTGTGTGTGTGGGTGTTTTAATGTCATAGATGGGTGTTTGTTTTTATGTGTATGAAATGTACTAAAGTTTGTTGGGGCGCACACAGTCCTGTGCATTGCCGGGCTATAGCTTAACTTCTATTCAACTTGTTATTTACGGGTGCTTTTTGAGGCAGCTGTAGCTCATTATTGATGATCAGAGACCAGAATGTACTGCTCTCAGGGAGGTTGTTGGCTTGGATATAAACATGGATGTGTATGCCTAAACCCAACATTTCTGCATCTTCCTAACCCCAGTGTGTGTTTCAGAGAGATTGTGTTTATTTTTTCTGACTGAATAAAGCAAAGCCCTTCTCTAATTTAGACGACAGAGTAACTCTGTCATATACGATGCTGTCTACCTGCACACTGTGTGCATTTCTGCTTTTTTTTTTTTTTTTTTTTTTTTTTTTTTACTTTGCTAAGACCAAAGAGAATGCAGACACTTTATTTATATCAGCCCTTTATTTAGTGACTCATCTTTTTAAAGACCTGGTACAGGAGCTTTGAGATTTGCCTTCTTTAAGGAAATCCCTGATGCAACGTAAATCTGTCCCCCTGGCTACAAAAAGTTGTATATCCACCTCATGTCAAGGATGAGAAACTCTGAATCAGTTCCCGTTAAGTAGAAGTTTATTTTTCTATTTTGAATGTGACTGTTTTCAAAATTAATTGTAAAAGCATCAAGCAGTCTGTGGCTTTAGTATAAGTTTAATTTTACACTTTTCAGTTGGTTTCATAGTACTAAGATGTTATTGATGAGGGCCAGGGCTTCAGATGGTAACATTTTTCTTGCAGACATTGCTACATAATCATACAAGTGAGGCACATCAGTGAAAATAATTCACACTTTGGGGATTTTTATGACTTCTGTATATATGAAGGGATTCAAATGAAAGACTATGCTGATAATAATAGTAGCATGAACATCAAAGTATGCAGCTGGGGCCTACTTTTAAATCAATGATTGAGAAGTTAGAACTCAAAGTCATGAAGAAAAAAAGAGGGTGGAGTTGGACTCACAAGCTGCAAGTTGATGATAAGACTCAGAAATACCTTCAGTTTAGTTTTTCAGTCTCCCCCATCAATGCACACCGCGCCTGCTCTCTCCCTTAAAAGCGCAAGCTGTCCTTTTATATGCCTGGCCTGCCAAACTCCTAAACTGTTAAAGGTGGCGCATCATCTTGGGTTAAGTTTTCTATGATATGAATAAAGGGCAGGAATGCAAAAACCCCCAGATTATTTCACATGCAATGGGTAGCCGAGCTTGGCCATTGCATAGATTTAATTGGTAAATGGCGTTCACTTATATAGCACTTTACTTCATCTCTCAATGACCAAAGTGCTTTACAGATCCTGCTGTCACCCATTCACGCACACAGTCACACACTTTTCCATTTAAAGTAGAAAAGCATGTTTTATTTTTCTTTCCTTTTTTTTTTTTTTTTTTTTACTGGAGTCTTGTTTCACTCAGTAATGGCATAGATGCATATATGATTGCTGTAACTATTTGAACAGCACCACATTTTATTTATATATATATATGTGTGTATATATATATGTGTATATATATATATATATATATGTGTGTATATATATATGTATGTATATGTATGTATGTATATGTATATATGTATATGTGTATATGTATATATGTATATGTATATATGTATATATATGTATATATATATGTATATATACTCAGTAATACATATATATATGTATATATATGTATATGTATATATATGTATATGTATATATATGTATATCAATGTAGAGTTAAACATTTGATCATTTTGCCTTTAAGATTAATTGGAGTTAGGCTCAATCTGTTTCAGGTGCCAGATATTATCAGCTTAATACCAGGCATCACAAGGCATCCAAAGCGGCTTTCCCAGGCAAAGCCGATCACACTGATTTCTTAGCCATAATGTTACTTTTCTCTCCCTCCCATCGTTCTCTCTTTCACCATCTCACACATGGACAGAGCTGCTCTGCCTGGTCAAAGGACGTTTCGCTGTGAGCCATGTTGTGAGGACAAAGCAGTTATGGAGGATGTCTATTTCTGGCCTCTTAATAGACCTGCTCTCATTCTCTAATAGAGCAGGTCTCTCTGAATGATGCTAACCTGTCTTTAACCTGATTGCAGGATCTCTTTGTGTACCTTTGTTTTTAATTTCACTCTGGACACTTTTTAAATATCCACTCACTTAGCACTTCCTTCTTCCTCAGAGCTTTCCTTAAATCAAGATTTTCTTTCTTTAAACCAAGTTTTTCAGAGGAACAAATGAGTTTTTACACATAATATCCACCCATCACATTCCTGCTTCCCTTCGGGTGCTCATCTTTCCCCGTGGCCAAATCACAGAGAAGATGGGAAGACATTTTTTTACTTGACAAAGGGCAGATAGATATGCATTGGAAAAAAAAAAAGTTACACAGCCAGCATCATTTTCCTTTTCACTGCAGACTTGACAAGACCGAGCAGCATTCGAGAGAAACAAAAAGGAAACGGATAAAAAAGATGTGTTTTAACTTGGACTGAGGCAGAAAAGAGCAGCGCGAGTCAAGAGGAATACATCTGCACTGTGCTTGCTCAGCACTGGTTATAATTCTCTCTCCTTCGTCTGTCATTCTCATCAAATCAACCTCCCCCAATGCTCAGACGCTCTTACCTTTGTTTCTGGAGCCACACAGTATTCATAGTCCACTGACAATACCTCCGTTTCCATCTCCACTTAAGAACCGGTATCTGAAACGGGAATCTCGTGCCATGGGCGCCGTTCCCAAACACCGGGTCTGGGTGGAGGTAATTGATACTCATTCCACCTGAAGAGAACGGTATTGCTTCCCTTCTGTAGCCGTTTCAGTCCCGCCGCAGTCACGTTTAGATCTGTGGCATTGAAATGCCGACAACAACCCCGGGTGTTTTTAGTTGGGGGGAAGTTGTCCCTCCGGATCTTCCTCAGCCACTCAGCTCGGATGATCGCATAAACAGGGAAATTTATGAAAACTTATCTTTTTAAAACACGAAGAATGTGTACAAAAAGGCACACAACAATGGACAGCTGACGTTCTAACTCTTTGAAAAGTGTGTCGCCTTTCTTGGACTTTTGACATAACAAATTTAAATGCGCAAACAAATCAATGAAAGAATGCGTAAAGCTTGTTACATACTCTACGAGAAGCGAGAATTTTTTTCTTGTTCTTGAGGTCGCAAGAACAAAAAAAAAAGTTCTTGTTCGGCATGGCATTTATACTCCACAAGAAGTCACC
>JBAMHX010000022.1:14382214-14408320 GCA_037177515.1 Pseudomugil tenellus
ATGACGTCATTTTCTTCTCGGAGCCCCAAGAACAAGAACAAATTTCTCGCTTCTCGTGGAGTATGTAACAGCCTTAAACCGGAAGTACTCGCGCGCACACTCGGCGTCAGAACGTAACCCGGCGCCATATCGTGCATGTAGTCAATTAATTTGTAGATGACATTGATTCTGAGCCTGGGAACATGGCTCGCTTTTTTTTTCCACTTAAACCTCTAAGTAATTTTTATCACTTTTCTTTTTCCATTTTTAACCAGTAAAAGTTGTCGTCTGCATTCTTGTCCTCCCCTCACTCCAGATGATTCTTATTCTTTTTTTTTCTGTGTCCTCTTCTTTGTCTTCTCTGTGATAGTGACACCTTCCCACCCGCAATCATATGCATGCTTTTCAGCCTGTTCTGTTGGGGTGGACAGATAGATAAATGATGTTGTTGGCTGTGTAAGGCAGGGGGTAATTTTTAGGTGAATGCAACACTTCAGAAAAAGAGTTGCTGCACTGAAATTAGAGGTTGTCAAATGCCGCACGTCTCCGTTGATGGCCCAGCTCAGCCCCCCTATGTAAATGTGGCATTTAAGCAGAAGGAAATAGAAATTAGAGGGAGGGGGGTCTGCTGCTGGTGCTTGTTGGGTTGCATTGTCCAATCTGAATCCTGAATTTTGTCTTCTTATCTGAAGAACAATCACTTTTAAAGGTTTTGATCCTAGAAGATATTAAGCATTTTATTTACTTTGGTTTTGAGTCATACACAGAGCTACAAATCTAAATGGTATTAGCTCTTCTCCTGTCCTTGATGACTTTTACAGACAATTTGTAAAAATCCATGATTATTTAAAAAAACAGTTGTAGACCCACACATGGTTTAGAAACTGTAAAAAGTGCATAGTACTACATGTAAGATGAGCATATGATGTGTTAACAATGCTCATTTAGTATGCTGTGAAGTTTTTTTCATTCAGTTGCAGTAATGATGTTCGATTGAAAGTTTTAACTTGAAATGAAAAAAGATCATAGTTGGAACTGGCTGCTACTTTTCCTCATATTGTATTTATTTAGAGTTTCCTGATCTTCTTTCTTTATAATTTATCATTGTCATATTTCTCTAGTCAAAGCCAACATGTGGACTGGTTGCTGTTTCAGTCAAGACTGATGTAATCTGTTCTGAGTTGGATACCAGAAGGATGAATTAATCTTTTGGAAGTACTTGGAGTATCTGACCACAGAGCACTGAGGTCATGTGGTTTGGGAAAAAATTACCCAGGAAGTGTGCAAACAAGTCAGGAGACCCAGCACAATGTTTCGCAGCAGGTGTTGCTCATACAGCTGTCAGTTAGACATTTGTTTTGTGTCCTTGCCAATAAGACATTTATCAATTTGTCAGAAAGGTTGCCTAGAGACAACACCTTTTTCTGTTTTAACAAGGTTCTAGCTAATCATTTCATGGTGAAATGAATGAGTTCAGTAAGCTTGGCGTTTAGCTGCTGTAAGATGCCAAGTAAATTAAAATAGATTAAATAAGTGTAGGTCATGTGTGCTTTAGTGAGGGTGTCTATACTTAGCTACAGTTTAATTTAGCGCTTCCTACAGAGAGCAAGTAGCAGGAAGTTTGGAAATGGCGGCTAATACCTACCCTCACTCCACCTCACATGGCCACACAGCCTTCCTCGTGTCTTAAACAGCTCCACCTTGTAGTTCTCAGTGGTTTCTACTTGATTTTGTCTATGTAGAGTCCTTGTTGTTAATTACATTTCTTTGCCTCCTTTAGTTAAAAGTTTTTAGTTTTAACAGTGACTGTGACTCATTCACATATATTGAACGTTTTCTGTATAGGTATCAACTTTTCCTCTTTACTTGCTGCACAGCATTTTTTTGGTGTCTGAATTCTTGAAAGCTTCATGGGCTGTAAAAACTAGGTATGTGTGATTTTAGAGGTGAGCATGTGTGTGTGTTTGTAAGAGGTGGGGGTTTGTGAGCAAGTGAGAAGGGTCCATTAGTTTTATCTGACATAGGAATCGGATCCAATGGCCACGTATACCTAAGCCTGAGCAATTCTGTGTCTGGTCTTATAATCAGAGGCTCACACAGGTTACTGTGCCAGAGAAGAGACATTGAGGACTCAGGGTGGAGAAAAAAAAGATGGTGGACTTAACCCATAGAGGGACTATTTACTTTTTCACGTTTTAATCAGTAGTTAAGAAGTGTTAACCTATTTTTACTGTTTTCCAAAAAGACCAAGTTGCTCAGTTGTATAAAGAACAAACACTTAAATCTAATGAATGCAGTCATCAGATTTAAGTCTGCACTATTTACCACAAGCCATTTCACCATTTCCATCTACTGATTTATATGCAATGAAAAAAGCAAATATGTATATATGTACCTTGTTATTGCATTATCAACCACAAATTCCCAATTTCTTTGTGTTTCAGAGATCAACAGAGTACGTAAAGACATGTACAGCGACTCAGTGAATGGCCTTGTGGACAGACACCCACTGGAGCTGCCTGAACCTATCGGACCCATCGTTCATCTGCAGGAAAAACTGTTTGTGCCTGTCAAAGAGTACCCAGATGTAAGTAGATGAGTTGTACAACTCATACTGCATCACATTTAAATGTCCCAATTTGGAGAAGTCTGTCTAGGACAAAAAAGCTCGCTTCACAGTACAGCCACACACAAATAACATACAGTCTAGTTACAGGTAAAGGGCTAATGTATGGATATGATAAAAACTTAAAAACTTTGTGACTTAAAGAATTAAATTGACTTGCATATATACAAACACGCTAGCATAGACTGTAAAACAAATTAATACATAGTTGGTCTTGTTACCTTGGGCCATATGTCTGTCATGTCCCATCTCTCATCACTGAAATGACAGTTGTGGATCATCCAGCCATCTGTTAGAGAAGAAAACATAAGTAGTTTTTATTCTACATACTTTTTTACTCCTCTGTACTTTTCTCTTAGTTCTGACTCCTTGTCTTTCTCTTGTTATTATATAAAGTTATGGTAAATAAACACAATATTTAATTTACTACCAGTAGCTACTGTACACAAAGTTTGTCAATGTACTACTGTTAGGGTTCTATCATGTTGCTGTCTAATTTGGTCCTAGAAAACACTGCATACTGGGATGTTTATGGGCCTACTCTGCTGTAATGGAGTTTTGTAAATATTCAGAAAAGGAAAATAAAACTTTCTTGCTCTTACCATTTGCTTTAGTCAGAGCAGTGGTGTAGATGAGTTTTCATAGACAGAGAAATACACTTTAACTGCCACCGTAGAAGGAATACAGCATGTGGAAATATCATGGTGGTCACAAAGAGGAGGAAGAGAATGACAAGTGTGTAAAACTGTGTAATATAAGGCTTGGACCTTTCAGACGGATGTCTGTCATTTCTTGAGAAGCAATGTTTCTTTTCATAATCCCAGCAGTTTGCAGTGAAAGCATGAATGAATGGAGGGAGGTGACGAAGGATAAGAGACACAGTAGAGCAGGAAAAGGCCCAGCCAGGCATGGATTGCATTTTCCCCATGACAGAATTGATACAGGACAGCAAAGACTGACTAGGATGAGCCTAGTTGTAGCTTACCCTCAGACAGTGATGTGGCCAAGTTCACGTCATGTCTGAAATAAAAATCTGATATGATGCAATAAACTCTCTATTGGCGCGTCTCTGGGACACACCTAATTTTTCCCATAAAAAACATTACATTGCGAACAACTGGTGTTTAAAATCCAAATAACTAGCAAAAGCCACTGTTGGAAGCAGACACGTGTGTATGTGACTGCTATGTGTGATGGTTATGTCTGCATAAGGGCTGGGATATACTTGCTGTGTCTTGCAGCGTTTTGTATTATCTGCATACTTGCTGCAAACATGCTGTAGTTCAGTACTGGAGGTCACCGCTTGGGGGCAGTATGTTGCACTATGACATAAAGCCCAAGAAAAGGTTAATTGAGTGGTAAACACTGTAATTTTACGTCATATTAGTAAAAAACAGTAACATAACAGTGATTCAAATGCAGCTGCTTCTTCATCCTCCAACTCAAAACAATCACCACACAAGATTTCTTAACTTCCTGTGTCTGTGTGTGTGTCTGTGTGTAGGGTTCAGGACAGAAAAAAGAATGATTCTGTTTCCATGGTATCAGATATTTAGATAGAGATAAATGCCAATTCCGATCCCTTTAGTTTTGGCAGGATCGACGAGTATCAGTCCAACTCTAATCTATTTTTAGGCTAGCATAGTCGAAGCTTTTGGATAAATGAATATTATTCATTTTATCATGTTTTAAAATGGCATGTAGAAGCTGTTCGACTGACTGTTCAGTTGATATGTAGTTATCTTGAACGACTTAAATGATACTGAATGCGTCCCTGCAACAATGTCAACATGTATGGCTTTGCTGCTGAAATGCATGCACGTTGTTTGTGTGCATTTGTGTCTGTTTGTGGAAGGGTTTGTGCAATGACTGCAAATTAGCCTACAAGCTTCTTTAGAAAACTGAAGGAGGATCAGTAAAATTGTGTGGGACAGAATATGGAACCACAGACTGTAAAGATTCTTTTAGAATGACTCTTATAAGCAGACACTGCTTGTGAAGTAAGTCATCCTCACATAACCTTTGTGTTCCCTTCGCTTGCTGCGCTGTGCGGTTTGTGCACAGCAGAGCTGTAACTTTGTATTGTGTTGACGAGCAGTAGAGAAAGCTCCTAAATTAATCAGGTTTCCCTCTGGTGGCCAAGATGTCTCTTTGATGACCTTAGCTGTGAGAAACAAGCGTCATAGTAGGCACGTAAAGATTACACAAAAAGGTACCCTTTTCAAATGAACTTCTTTTTTTCAAACTGTTATTTTAGTATACACATTCATTAGCATTTCACCGAGTGTGCTAGTCCTGCAGGGGAAGGAAGCTTTAAATGCCAGGTAAAGTTAAATCGTCTACAGGATCAAGGGTCTCCCCTCTTCTGAAACTAGATTTGTGTGCAAAGTCCGCTAAATTAGTGCAAAGTGAAGCAATGTTGTGCAGAAGATAAAATCAGTCTTTCAGAAATGTTGAATGTACTTTAGCAGTATGCAGTGTAGCAGGTCTGTCCTTTTTTCACTGCTCCCTTTTTTGCCCTTTACTATTTAAGCTTGCATATTTGGCAGAAAAGGAATCAAATTTAGGGGTTTTGTTTTTTTAGTTGACAGACTAACGCAAATGCATTTCCACTTTTAAATGCACTTTTCAAGAACAAATGTCACATTTGACAAATGTTAAGTGTGTGGGTCTGCACACTTTTCCTTCACAGTCCTGAAACGGGGAAAGATTTTCCAAATATTTTGGTTTGATTTAAGCATCGATTTTTTTCTTGTACTTAAAAATTCAGTAGCTTTCTAGTCATTTTTCCTTCTTAAGAGACTTGTAATATTCTCACTAAAGATAAGTTCACACACACACACACACACACACACACATTCAGAGGGGCTTTCAGTTTTCAGGCCAGCTACGTGTCTTCTGTTCAGGTTTTACCAGTAGATAATTAGATTGTCCTGGTATATAGATTCTGTACTGTATGTTTTTATTCTGCCATAATATACTAATAATATACCACATCTAGTCATAATTATTTCACGTGTCCTTCCCCTGGCCTTCAATCAGTCTGGAAATGTAAATAAGGCTGCATCTTTGTCATTCTGGCTCGCTTTGTGTCTCCCTCTCTCACCATTTTAGAAGTCAGCCATTTCCTGATTTCGTCAGTGGTGCAAAACACTGTGACGAGTCACCGTGGTGACTGCATCTTGATTGACAGTTGAATTGCAGGCTATCTGATAACTTCCACCTTCAATTAAATGCTATCTGTTGCTCTATTTTTCTTCAAGCACACACAAACACATGCACACATACACAAAGATAGACAGCTGACTGACAGCTCAGCGTGTCATTTCTGTTGACCTTCAGGCATCTGATAGCATGTGTGACATGTCTTAAATGTGTCTGTGTTTCCTCTTTATTCCCTGCACATTAACAGGGGGCAGGTCACTTTTTCAATATTTATATGTTGAAAAGGTCTTTGAACTGAAAACACGCGCACACGGAAGCCACCTTTGCTGTGCTGACTCTGTGAAACAAGAACCCCAGTTAGACGTAAGCAGCTGTGCAACTGGTAAACAGGACTGTCTGAGCTATTCCCAACAGCTCCTACATCATGAAGAAGCAGATGATCCCTCATAGATCAAACTGTAAAAATAACAACACACTAAGTCGTTGTAGCAGGAGTGTTGTCCCATGTTTAGCTCAGCACTTTAGGTTATTTGCTTCACTTATAGAGTCCATATTAGCCCCCAACCCCCACATTCAACTCAACTGCATACCCAATATCTTCTACAAAGTAAAGAGCCTCAGTGAAATGCACGTTTGATTCTTTGCAAGTCTACATTTGATCATTGTTATATAGTTCTTCATTATTAACCTTTTTTTCTGGTGAAATGGTGGAGTACAAATGACTTGTGTGCTCAAGAAAAAACGTTGCTGTGCTTATGTGTTGAGTTTATTTTAATGATCTTTCATTTGATAAAACATCTGTAAAATAATTGCATAGGAAATAAAGGAGACATAATCAGGAATTGATGACAGCCAGTGTTTCATAGTGTTGAACATGCGTTCAAGCAGAACAGGTTAGACACAAATGTGTGATGCATGTGTACACAAATACATGTAATCTTGCTATGTTTATGTTGAGAAACAAGATAAAACTTTCTGTCATTGATCCATATCGCTTCATTAAAGACAATTTATAGAATGAAAGGAAACTCATGGTTTGCTCAGACAGCATGTCCTGGTCCTCTGTTTCAGTGCTGTAAAATTGTCCAGCCACTTTCCTGCACAGGGAAACTCATCTGGTTTTTCCCACAAGGGTGTCATCACCTACCATGCCAGCTCCTGATATCCTTCTGACCCCCTTTAAGGCATTACCAGTTCTTTCAATGTACCACAGTATACTTCACCTCAGAGTAGCAGACGAGATTATTGGGATTGAGCATCCTGACCATGTATGGTGACAATAACTTCACGGATGGATAGTTCAGTAGTTACTTATTGGGAAGGGAGTTAACGGAGAACTTTGCTTTGTTTTACTTAGATCTATGAAGAGCAACCGTGGAAGAGTTTAGTGTACAGTTGTATATTTACCCGCAGCTTGTATCACCAACTACTACCATAAGTAAATTATCTATTGCTTCCTTCACCGGTGCATCTGCTCATTGTTGTAGTAAACTGTGTAGATGTGAAAAAGAATGAGGGACAGAGCAAGCAGCTTGGTTGACCAACATGGATCAAATGCGTCACTAGAGACACAGTGTCAGTGTTATCTGTAGTATCTTATAAAGCACAAACAAATGAAATCCCAGGGATTCTCAGCTAATACAACAATAACTTGTTGGTGCAATAAAAAATAAATCTGAAACATTTAGCAAGAATTTTTTTGTCATTTAAAATAAATGACAAAGAAGTAAGATGATAATTTGCAGGTAAGCAATCAACTTTACTCCAGTACTGATACACAGATTCAGTATCCTGGTTTAGCGTCATATATATATAGCATATATAATTACTGGACGTCTTTTTTTTTCCTTTCAAGCAAATACTTTTCCACAAGGGATCTAAACCGTATTACAAATAGTTCAGCAACTGGGTCCCTGATGCTGAAGCTAATAGAAATCCTGAAATGATGGTGTCTGCAGAAGGACAGTCTGGTTTCACAGGGTGTGCTGAAAAGATGTGATCATGATTGGCTTTTACTAGTTACCTTATTGCCAGGAACATGATGAATGAGTTCAAACTGATGAAGCAGGAATGAAATTGACAATAGGTAATGAGCTGATTCAAGTGCGACCTCGCTGCATTACTGGAAATGATACTATTAAAAATATTAGGCAGGAAATGTGGCTAGTCTGAAGCTGTTTTCTTTCAGTAAGACACACTTTCACACATTTCTTAGTTTTGTCAAAAGCATATTTATTTAGCAATAGCAATAGTTCATCTCTAACAGTCAATGAAACTGAGAATGGATCAATATTGGATGTTTCTATTCATTGTCTACTTGTCTAACTGCTAATTTACTATTTTCTAAACTTTTAAACATTAGGCTTAATGCATGCTTTCTCTACAGCTTCTCTTTCTTTCACTTTTACATATATTTCCCCCAGATAAACAGAATTAAAAAAAAAACACTGGATATGCTGAAAAGGGAGATTTAAAGTCTACAGTGCATTCTTGTGAAAGAAAAGGTCACCACTGGAATCTTGGTCTCAATTTGTACTCCATCACCCTCAGACCTGGGTAATTGTTCTTTTCTTGATATCAAATATATTAGAGCTCATGTAGTGGATGAACTACTCAACTAATTATCTTTACATGCAGTCCTTCTTGTCCGAATAGAGGAGATTTGTGTCTTAGTTGTGGGAAGCAGGACACAAACTGATAGTGAATTAGTTCCATTAATGGAGTGATGCAACATCTTAGTTTTAAGATGAATGAGTGATTAAAGGAAGGCAACCAGGTGATAGCTGCAGAGGATGTATTCAGTCAAAGACGGATTGATTTGCCGGGTGACACAGTCGCACTATGACGGTATGACAGATAAGCAAAAGAGGAAAGGCAAGATCCTGCAATTTAACTAAGTCAAACAGGAAGAGGAAGCCCACTTGATTTTCAAAAGCTTTGAATAACTACACAAAGGAGGATGTGTGGAAATAATGGGGAGGTATACAAGCTAAAAAGATGTGCATCAGTTCAATTTTTTTTTTTTTTTTTTTTTTTGCTGTATAACTTCCAATAATACTTTAGACGTAATATATCATTGTGAATATAAAAGTTTTCTGTAAATGGCAATTGATGTCATCTCAGAACAGGTGGTAAAAAAGAGAAAAGATGGAGTGCAAGAATGAGATGGTGCTTCCTGATAAAAGCAGATTCCCTTTATTTTGAAACATTGCACAGAAAGAAGCATCTCTTGTTTTCATATGACCAACTGGCTAATATGTGATTGGTATTCTCCTCCTGGCCTCGCCCCGCTCCTCGATAAGCCTTCGGTGCACACAGTCAGAGTCCTCAGCATGATCTCATTTCCTGTCTATCCACCACAAACAAACAACGTCAAAGACACAATTGTTCTGCTTCTGTGAGCAGTGTTGGTGGAACTGTTGTTGTTTTTCAGTTGTTTGCAGACACACACATTTAGAAAGAGAAAAAGCTCAAAAAGCCTCATAGACAAAGCCATACTATTCTGCAAGAGTTTACTCCATACTTTCTAATGCATGCACACACACGGGTAGTGACAGAGATGCTCACAACATAACCCGTCTGTGGAGCAGTGATAACTGTGGCTAAACAAAGGCCCTTTAATGTCAGTGTAAGCCCTTGTCCTGAAGGGGGCTTTGTTTGAATGCATGTGTGTGTTTCTGTGTTTGCACATGAATTATGCTCGCATAAATGAATCAGGGCATCCAATAAAAACCAGATTGCTGAACTTCCCAAGCTAGCAAAAGTCAGAATTTATCCAGACAGTAGGGTTCCCATGAGAAGAATCTTTGTTACTTATACGGGACAAAGTCCTGGATATTCAAGTCAAAGCCATTTTGGTTCCTTGATATTTCATTTTTAAAACCTCGGTAAGGGAATCTGTTGTAATTCATTTAATATGATTGAAGAAGATTAAAAGAAGCACTTTGAGCAACTTTGGAGGAAGCTTGATACTTGGGTAGCAGGTGAAGAGTAGATGGAGTATTTGTAAGAGCCAAGTATCTGCTCTGTGCTTTTGACACTACTGAGTGGAGTTTCTGGCAGACTCCTCATAGCTCACCAACTAGAATGTCTTAGTATTACTTTTAACGAGAAGTTGCCATTTCTATCACCATATCAACATTCATGGAAAGGAAAAACCAACAGTGCAGAACAGGAAATCAGGGAGCAAAGTGAGCTATCCTATTACTGAGATATTTTATGTTTCATAGATGTTTTTAACCTACTGTTTGCCAGAGACAGCACCCTTTTCAGTGTTTACCCAGATATCACCTCATTCCTTAGCTTACTTATTGATTGAGGTGGCCAATGTTCAATGGATAACTTAAGAATTGAGAATGTGCTGGCAGGTTTGGACCTCTTCTGCTTATATCAGCTCTTCAAAGAGTGAAAAACAAGATGTGTGTCCCTTTTCATCAGCTCTGCAGTAGAACATCACCTTGCCAACATTTTCTTTTTATGCCTCTGCTTTTTTCCATCTGGTAACTGCTTTCTGTCGAGTGCATAAGCATTTATGTCCACACTTTCTACAGCCAGTTCTACAGCATCATTAGTATTAGCCTAGAGATGGAGGACAAGTAACCAAATGTTCTCATTTTTGCCCGCCACCTCAGTCTATTGAGACAGATCACATTTTTTCCTCTTCTCCACTATGTTTGATGTGTCGAATCTGATTTGTAATTCAACTATGGTATGTATTTAATGTATTCATGATGTGTAAATCTGATGGGATTAAGACTAATGGAAGATTTCCTGGCCTGTTAGCATAGTGAGAACTGTCACATGTCATAAGTGCTCATCAACTAGCATATACATCTAGTTTTTTCTACCTTTTTTATTTTCCAGATAATTAGATTATTTTTCCAAGTATGGCACTGTGGTTGTGCATGTAAGCTGTTTCATAAAAAGACGGACGTGGCATCATCACTGCAGTTTTAATTTGACAGTGGCAAAGCTATGTTTGTGTTTTGTGGGATTTCTACTGTAAAGCTCAGAGTAAGGGGTTCACCTCTGTGTGCTTTGGTACTGTGATGTAGCTAGACAGTCTCCCTTCTGTCTTCCTAGAGGCTGTGTGTATATGTGTGTGTGTTTAGCTTTAAATCAGAAGCAGACTCATACACTAGTGACTGACCGTTGAGGACAGGTGTCCTTGCATCCCTCTGTGGGCAAATGCACACTAAAATAAAGCCCGCATGCTAGTTCCCCTGATTAGTTAATCAAGCCGACAGTTGCCCTGTGACATAGAAACACGCTTAAAGCCAAAAGAGCTGCATGCTACAATTATCCTTAGGGACACCAACATCTTTCAACCGCTGGGTGCATCTTTCCTGTTAGAGACAGGCGAGGGATGCAGGCAAATCCACCAACAGCGAGAGGAAAAACAGCCTGTAGTTTTTGATTGCCCTCACTTGTTTGTTTACATTGTTCAGAGGAAATACTCTGACATTGTGTTAAATTTGTAATTAAATGCGACTCCTGTTGGCTTTTTGGATTTTGAATAGGAACTGTGTGATGGAGTCTGTAAGCAGCTGTGACTGTTGTGGTGTCACAACTTAATTTAAAGGATCAATGGGTGTGTTCTAATAATATTTTGCATTTAGCTAGATAGACTTTATAAATCTCCAACTATGAAACTTTATTTCAGGAAAAAGTTACCCTTCCTTATGTTTTTGATTTGACAAAAAATCTAGTTTTATTATTTACCAAATTTGTACCCTGCTGTGTATGGAGAGAATTACTCATGTGGTATAAATCTCTACAGCCACTCAGCAATAAAAGGTTTTTATAAGCAACTTGCACCAGTCAGAGTTCCTCGCCTTAAAAATCACCCCTTCATTTGTGAATTTATTTGCCTCTTAGCTTCAGTCTTTTAAAACCTTAACAGATTCCCTGATCTTAATAAAGTCAGTTTTAGGTGAAAAACTTTGTTTTCCCTCTTCTTTAGGGGCTGATAAGGGAATGCAGGTGAAGTTTGTGAAACTTCATTAGTTACCAGCTGTCAACTTGTATATGCCATGGAAGGGCAGAAATTGATAAATGCAAATGGACATTTAGTGATGAATATGTCAATGCAGTAGCAGAGAATTTATATACAAAATGCTGTTTGCAAGTTGTTACTGAAAGCAGACTCTTGATGTGTTTGTGTCTGTAATGAGAATGCGCTCACATATTAACTTTTTTTTGTTATATCTGATACTTTAATATAAAAATGCAGTCTTTTTTGTAACCTATTTTACTGGCTTATAAATTCACAAGTGAATGTCTCTCCCTGTGTTTGCAGTATAACTTTGTGGGGAGAATCCTTGGTCCCCGGGGACTCACTGCCAAACAGTTGGAAGCAGAGACGGGGTGCAAAATCATGGTGCGAGGCAAAAGCTCCATGAGAGACAAGAAGAAGGTAAGCTCATTATTGTGAATGTCTGCTCACGTGTGTTTAAATGTGCACCTACAAGCGTAGGTTAAAACCCACCCCCCCCAACTATAATTTGTTATCTGTCGGAAAATGTCACACATGGCTGTGAATTTCACCGGGATGGTGGCCACATAAAATTTTGCCACTGGGCCTCTGGAAACATGAGGCAGACACCCCCTCACTTGATGCCTGGTGGCTGTATTCTGACATCTGATAGTGCTGTTTGCAAAATGATGTGCAGTGGAAAGTGCAGGAGACTGTACTATAGCCCAAGGACAGGGGCAGCCTCTATTTCTGGAGCTCTTGGGCTGAGATTAGACATGTGCTTTAATAAAAAATGTGTTGTGTGTATACATATCAAGGTCCTATATTTATTAAGGTTTTCATGTCTGATTATACTTGCATATTTTGTTTTGAGTCAGTTCTAACACGGAATATGTGATTTACAGCCTGACTAGTCGCATCTATAAAATCCATACTGACTGTGACGAAAGGAAGCTGTAATCAGATCACCCTACATAGCTGTGTACTATACAGCTAACGGGCCAATAATCAGTGCATATTTAAGTTTGCATCGTACTTTTTTAAATGGAATGCTGTTTAACAAAAGCTCATCTTTACTTAATGGAAAAACACATCAATTGGAAATACTGAGGCAGTAGCGTCTTCCATGCATTGCCAAGGGGGTTTAAAGTGTGTCAGATTAGATTTAATAATCTACTTTGAAGTTACCGTGAGAACAAATTGACACTTGTGAAAATTTAGGTATTTCAAGCATCCATGCATAATTTAACCATTAGTCTTAACCTTGCTGTGTATCATGAGTGGCATTGCTTGTTTTAACTGTTTAACTTTTTTTTTGTTTTTCACGTCATGTCCAAACGCACACAGCTGAACAAGCAGAATTTAGAGTCATGTAGTTATTTCTGAGTTGTGTTGCAGATAAAAATGGATACAATATGCTTGTATGTTCATCAATATTTCATCTGAGATCCAAACTATTTGGAATGACTTTACAAAACAAAATAGTCATCATCAACAAATTTAAAAATTTTGAACTCTTTTCTGTGCTCAATATTTTTTCTTTCTCTTTTTGCTTTGCTTTTATCACTCTCTTTTGGTCATTTATGGAAATTTGGAAATATGATTCAACTAGACAGCTGAGTCGAGCTTAAAAAAGGCTATTTTGTCTTTATCGTGTGTCATATTCCCTCTGTAATGGTATAATGGATATGTTTCCTCTTTCAACCACAGGATTCATGAATACATGATGCAGGAGAGCTGATTTTAGTGTTGAGATTTACACTAAGCCTGTATCTTAAGGTATATATGTATGAAGCTAAGGATTCTATGCAGACAATTCACAATTTATGTCTCCTCTTCTCGTGAAATGTTTTCATTTTATTCATCCATCCATTACCTGCCGCTTATTCCCGAACAGGGTCGCGGGGGAGCTGGAGCCAATTCCAGCTAACATTCGGTGAGAGGCAGGGTACACCCTGGACAGGTCGCCAGTCCATCACAGGGCCTGTTTTCATTTTAGTCTTAAGAAAATAAATGCACCCATGATCTTTTCTTTAGAATTTGATCCTGACGTACATAGATTGCAATGTCAATTTAAGCATGTACCTAAATGTGTACAAGCACACATGTTCACCCAGTGGTAGTCTTGGATCATTACTTAAATCTATGAATCTATGATACATAATCTATCACGATTTTAAAACTTAACGACGTGTGCCAGTTTATTTTTCAAATGCTGCAGTGGGATCTCCCAAAGGCCCTGCACAATTACAAAGTTAACAAAGGCACAATGCGCTGAAATCTTTTCACAAAAATGCAGACATGAAGGGTTTCTCTACGTCCGTTGTTCTGATATACAGTGGGATTAGATAGTTGCCCGAAAACTTAGAATGTTTTATACTTGGTCCTGGATGTTTTCCAGTGGTTGTGTAAATCCACATGCTAAGAAATTAAAATATGCATAATGTCTTTAATATTGTCATTGTTTTTAATTTTCCTCCATTAAAATGTTCTGTAAAGTAGATAGATATTTAAATTTAGATGTGGGCAATCTACTGAAAATATAATGCGCACGAGACCCAGTTGTCTGCTATTCTGATGGACCCCAAAAGCTGCTGGTTAGACCACGTGTCATGATTGGGTTCAGCCACAAACAAAGCCGCAGAAGTAGCTTGCAGTCACTGCATCCTCAACCTCAGTATTTTCAGCTCGATGCCCCGTGGCAGCAGAGGATGCCACGGCAGCAGCTCAGCCAGTGTGTTTATTCAGGATCCATTAACGGCAGCATTTTTATGCTCTCAATAATTCAGCTGGTTACTCCCCCTTGGGCCGCACCGCCTGACAGGGAGCCGGCTCACTGGAGCTACGCAATTGGAGAGAGTCAGGCAGGCAATGAAAGAGAGAGAGAGACAGAGAGCAAAAAAAGAACAATGGTGAAGGAAGGAGGGCAAATCCGGTATAGGAAAGAGGAAAGAAATGGCTATGAAGAAAATATGACAAGACCACCAGAAAACATGTTTATAATATGGTTTATCTACACTATATGTATGTGTATGTATGTATGTATGTATGTATGTATGTATGTATGTATGTATGTATATATATATATATTGCTACCATTACATGTCATCTTCTGTCTCCTGTATTATTTATTGTAGTTGTTGGCATTTAGCTCTTCTGTAAGAGTCGTTAAAGCTTGTTGCTACCAAATACAGATGGCATGTTGCATGTTCATTTCTAGTTTTTGCTAGCCTTAGTCACCAATGGACACGGAAATGAATAGCATTAATGTTACAATGTGATGGACTCTTTAGATGAGAGGATTATGACTTTCAAAAGTAATATTACCTTATAGTGTTACTCTCTGAGAAACGTGATTTAACAGAATGAATTTGCTTCACCAAATATAAGCACTATTTTTATTAGGTTGTTTTTTTAATCTAAAGCTCTACATAGCTCAATGTCATGCACAGTACCCTCTTTACAATAATAAATGATTGCGAACACACGATTTTGATTGTCAATTTTGATGCGCTTGTGGTGAGTTATGTTGGCAATGTTCGCGTTGTCATGAAGAACACCACAGGATATGTTATGTTGTACATGAACACGTATGGAGGATGTTATTTCACTGTCAGTTGGAGAAGGCCAAATTTATAGTATCTGAGATTCTTTCTAAGGATGAAGTATGATGAAGGTTTTCTCTTTTTCTGGCATTTTGTTTAGATGGGGCGGAATAGGCAATAGCTCCTGTAAATATTGTTGCTGACAGGTAGAAAAAAAAAACTCAAACTGTCATGTGTTGCAAAGCTTTGTTCTTTTTTGTTCAGTACGATCATGATATGTTGCATTTTCCCCTTTCTCATACAAGACAGGGATCCCCCTTTCCCTTTTTCAAATCCAATTTCTTAAATCAATTTTGTCCACTGCAAATGTGAGATTACAATTAGCACCTCAGATAGCAATTGCATTTAAAGCCTTTTGCGCCCTCTGTACAAATTTACAGGGTTGCAATTTGAACAACTCTATCAACGCTATTCTTTGATTAGTTTTTTTTTTTTTTGTCTCCCCAACACATAACCACAAAAACTGTCATTTCAACACGGCCACTGACAAAAGAATTGGTCATCATCTTCAGCCAGTAGATGTTGTCACAGCACAGCTTTTACATTTATTGCCTAAGAACCAATAGGTGACATTCGCAATCAGTTTGCTGAATTTTATTAGCCTCTTGGCATTTAAACAAGCTGATTTGTTCTAAACTTTAAGCTGACATTTTTCATTTTCTGTCTCTTGACTCAGTGCTGCCTGAAAACTTGTAGTCCAGGTATCACAGTTGGTGCATTTGTGACTATTGTCTGCAAAAGGCTTTGAGATGACAAGAGGCAAATACAGTTATTCTGAGCACATATATGAAATATAGGAGGTGTTGCTGCCACTGCAGTGTGACATATTAAAATTATTTATATAATACTTTCTGTTAAGCTGGGCTTCTGTGTTGTTGTTTTTCCAGACAGAGCTGAAAGCCCTGACATTTAAATGAAGTGTCCAGAACTTCCTTCTGACCTCATCAGCCTTTCAGATTCTACAGATTAAGTGCATTACTCTAATCTTTAATAAAAACAACCCCATGCCATCTCCAGACCTGATAAAACCAGTGGATAGATGAGTCTAGATTTATTTCTAGTCTTAATGATGATGTAGTGGTGTCCTCCGGTTTGTTTTAACTGGAAAATCAGTGTGTCATTGATTTAAGTATTTAATCAGGTTTTTCTTTTCCATCACTGATCCTTCTCCACCCTCTTTTGTCTTTCCTTGTCCTTGCATGTCCCTGCAGCTCTCTGTTGCACCTGTTTGGTCTGCTGGCGTTGAGCCTCAGTTGCCTTGACCTTAGCTAGGAAGCCCTTAAGCCTCAAAGGCAATTGGACTGTGTAGGGTGAGAAAGGTAGAATTGAAATCAAGTCAATGTTTTAATTTATTACAGTTAAAGTCTAACATCACAAGGACAAAGTTGTAACACAGCATAGTCTAAAGTGTTATTGAGACAACGTGCCAAGAGGCTTGGAAAATTAACCTTTCTGTGACACATGCAGGCTAAGAGATTGTGCCAAATCTCTTAGCCCTTTAGGGATGCGTTCTAACTTGTATTATAAGTAACAGAGGCTTATTTAAACAGTGAGAATGATATTTGTCATCTCTGCGCGTGGTCTCAGACATATTATGAAAAGTGAGGCCTCATAGTTTACACATGTGAGCTCCAGAAAGCCACCTGGTGCAGTGCAGACCAAGGGAGTTAGGCAGTAAAAGTCATTGGCACAACCTTCCCCTGATCTTTTTCTTAAATGTTATTTTTAGGTGTAGTTCTGCACTTGTAACAATTATTTATGCTATGTAAGTTACCAAACACCATTGCCTTCTGGTGAGTGGTATGTGCCATGGTATTTGCTGGACAATGTGAACTTTTTAGAAAAAGGTCTTACAAGTGTTCAAGCAAGCTCTCTTTTTACACTGCCTCTCTCTCACTCTTCTACCCCCACCCCGCCCCCCCAGTCTTCATTCTGTTTGTCATGCTGTCACTTTCTTTCAGAGGGCACACAGTGACCTTGTTCACTGGCAGCCATGCTGGTGCAAACTGTGTGTGTGCGTGCACTTTTCCCAGATTTATTTGACTACAATCCTTACCTAATCAGAGTTTGCCTCAGCATATAAACCTAACATGCACATGTCCACACACACACAATCGACTAATCCATCTCAACCTAAAATAAGCAACTTTTCTCTGAAAATGTGTGTGCTAGTTATGGGTTTTCAAACTGTACCTCCCAAAATGAGACAGGCCTACTGACTCGTCACTCTTATCCCTTTCAGAAAATGCTGAGTCACCTCCCTGGCCCCATGTTCCTTTATTAGGCAAAAAGCAAACAGTTATGGTGAAATAATGGCCTCAATACTGGAACTAGCCCCACCGTCACCCCCACGCACATGCAGAAAAGGGAAAGACGAGAGTGGAATATTGAACTTATTTTTGTGTGTGTGTATGTGTTGTAAAGAGCAGTGCCATGGCAACAGCTCTCAGTGGACTAGAAAGCAAGTGGGTGGCACTCTGCTCAAACACTAGACTGTGTGTGTGTCTATACTTTGCTTCACTTTTGTGGTTCTTATTTAGTGTATTGAAATCGTGTCAGGGGGACCCATGCAGAGCACCACAATGTATTGTTTGTAATTAGACCCCTCAAGGTAGTCCACTACCCTCATATGAGCAGTGATCTGAAGTTGGGGTAGTTTGTATTGCTATAAGTAAACATGTTTTGATGACTGTAGAATTGTGCAACAAATTCGCTGTACTCATTATTTTGTTCTTTAGTTTATATCATTTAAATTCCTTTGTTTTTATTTACTTATTTATTTTATCCTAGTGTTTTGTTTTAATGTGATGTCCCTCATCAAAATCAGAGGTCATCTTTCCAGACAACCTGCACCTCATATCCTTACCTCACGGGGGAAAAAAAAACTGCTTCACAACCTTGTCACAAGGTGCAAGCTGCAATGTCGCAGCCTCAAAAGGTTGTGACATTGCAGCCTAACCTCAAAAGCTTTTTAGTGTGCTACCATTGTCCCTGCTGCATTTTGAGGTGCAAAACAGAGAAAATATTTTATTCTACATTAAGGAGCTAGTTATAAAATCTGAAAATGTGTGGTTAATTTAAATAGGATTTTTACAAGTTTTTTTTTCACTTAAAAAAATTAAAATGGGCTTTTTGTGGAGACATCTGAAAAAGTGGAGTTTAAAACTTCCCCTTCTAATACTTAAACATTTAAACAGCTTTCTATTTCATGCTTCGGTGCTTCCCTTTTATAGGAAGAAAACAACTCCTTTACAGGGCCATTGTTGACCAGACGTTAGTGTCCATGCAATCACATCAGAGACATGCTCATTTTCCTTCAGACAAATTATGCAACACTTTGAACTCTGTTATAATTCTATTCCTACTAGTTACATCAATATCCTTTAAAAATCCAGATCCACCTTGCTCTGATCCCTGCATCCATCCATACGTCCATCCATCTTTCACTGATATTAATTGCTGCAGGCCTAGCTGTCATCTGTCTTTGTGAAGCGAGGGATGTATTAAAGAAGGGTGTCCTTTCAAAGTTAAAACTAACTAGCTGACTAAAGGGCCGGTCCTGTCATCCTGCTTCTCTTCACAGCCGTCCTCTGTGTATGCCTGTCTCTTGCCTCAGCTCTCTGATATGCAGTGTTACTCTACTCGTGCTCTAGCACACCCACGCTGCCACATTCACTCACCATCTCTTTCTCACTCTTCCCATTTCTCTGTCCAGGAGGAGCAGAACAGAGGGAAGCCAAACTGGGAACACCTAAATGAAGACCTTCATGTCCTAATCACAGTGGAGGATACACAGGCCAGAGCTGAAATCAAGATGAAGAGAGCAGTGGAAGAGGTCAAGAAGCTCCTTGTACCTGCTGTGAGTACCTGCTGTACACAAACTCATCAAGACAGCACAAAAGTATTGACAGTAGCTTCCGGCCTGATGTTCTCAATAATTTGAGTGTCTCAGGAATATGAAGGACCTGGTTTAGTGAGGATTTAAATTGTGCTAGCCCAAGCTTTTCCATGTCCAACTTGTAACAGGATAATGGCGCCACATATGGCACACCCTCTCTACCCCGCTGTTAGCATCCTGTTTACTTCCATGTATAGATGAGGGGAACAGGTTGACTGTACCTCCAGTTGAGTGGAAAAACATAGCTAGCTGCACACACCTCCTGTGACTGCCAGGTTTTGTCTCTGCTTCCCTTCAGCACAGACTTCCTAACACACTGTGCCACTGGTGATAACTCATAGTAGTTTGTTGGCATGTGATTAGTCATTTTTCTTTTAACTGTGGTTCCCAGGTGGGCAAAGTAGCTGAAGATCCAAAGATGCCACTAGATGGCTTTGTACACTTGGTGGTTAACAGGGTTCTAGCATTATAGAAAGGCTATGTTGTGTTGGAGCATTGTGCAGCACTTTTCTTTTATGTCTGATGTCACAGTTTTCAGGATATCTTTATGCATATTGCTTATTATACATTTTGGCACTTTGATTCTCACTAGCCCAAATGATTGCATGCACACATATCTATAAGTGTGCATTTAAGTTTTGGATGAAGCCATGTCTGCAAGTGACAGTTCTAATCGTGCATGCCGAATGAATCACTGTTAACACACAAACGCGGGCAACAAACCCCTTTTAACTCAGTGACAGCTCTATGCCACTAAAACTCATCTGAACAGAGTGCCACAAAAATAGCGTCCTCACTTCTCTAGAAATATCTGTTCATTTTGCATGCTGACAAGAGCATCAAAGATGTTATGGTGATTCATTACCTGAATCACTGGGTGGGTTAAAAAGAAGCTCTTATACTTTTCTACCACAGAAAAGCTGTTTTAAGCTCTTTTGAGAGAAGCACTGATGAAATCTGTCTCCTTAATTTTCATGTTACCTTAAAAAGGATGCTTCAGTTCTTTGAAGTGGGATTGTACAAGTGCTTATCAATTATCTGCGTATTGCCTACAGTAGCTTGCAGCTGGCACACCTAGTACTCACAAGTATGGTACCAAATAATAAAAAGAAATGTCCTGCTGCCAGCAGCAAAAAAATAACAAGATCTTCACAATTTGGATATTTTTCCATCTTTGCCTCACTGCCAGCTAGTCATTTTTGTGGATCTAAAACTGATATAACGAAATAATCCCTTCAGAGCAACCAGACATTAAATTCAAAACATGGCCTTGCTAACCTGCTATCACAGTTTTTTATATGATTAGGTTAATTTGATGTTTTAGCCTTTTAGTTTTATGTTAACATTGACATTCTGTTAGACGGCATGTTGTCACGATGATGTATTTGCCATGGCAACCGAAGGCGCCATCTTTTTCTGGGGGTAAACAACGCGTTAGTCTCATTCAGTTATATGTGTTTGGCTCACTGTAGATTGGTTTAAATTGCCTAAATATGCATTTACTTATTCCACATGAGTTTTTCATATTAATATCATGTACCAGCAAATGAAATGACACGATATAATGACGATATGGAAGCGTTTGGCCGTCACAACCATTAAAAAAATACTGGACCAGTTTCTCATTTTAATGAGTTTCTTGATATAACAAGATATTAATCTCATTAAATCGAGAAACTTTAGAAGGTGGTTTCTTATTATAACGAGATGTGTAACCCTAACCCTAGTTTCCTGTGTGCAAATGTGTTCTTCCGACAGATTATGACTTATTAAAATGCACACCTCTTCATCTTCTCACTGTTCCCTCCGGACCAGAATCAAAAGTTCCCCGAGAAGCGATGTTACGTTTAAAATATCACGTTATAACGAGATAATTGTGTCAGGAAATATATGGTATATGGTTGTACGATCCATTAGCAGGGCCAAAAGTGGAATACCCCGATCAGAGTTCATCTAAGATGCACAGCCAGATTCTTTAAAAACAACCCGAGAAGCAAAAAGGAATCAAGGTTATAAGACAATGGTGTCCATTGTTTATGGTGCTCTGAATGTGACCGCTAACTGTTAGCTAACAGTTAGCCTAAATACGGCCGGTCTGACTCGTTATAATTAAGAGGTCTTGGGTTCTTTGCAGCCCTAATGTTAATATTAAGTTCATATATTATTATGTTTAGAATATTACTGAATGTGCACTTACTGGATGTAAAATAAAGGCCACAGAAGTAGCATAGTGGGACTTTAGTTGTCACAACTTTTTAACCATCACCATTACGTCTGATCATATTTGGCATCTGTTGATGGCACTCAGCCACTTATCTCTCCTGACTCCACGTAACGGTATACGATGGTACTTGGTCTTGAATCCTTTGTACAACATGATTTTACCCTGTCTCCTCTGTAGTGTCGCTAGGGTTTCCACCACGAGATGGCGAGCTGCATTGCTATGTATTTACATCAAAATGTCCCGGATGTCAGTCTAAGAGAATTAAACCAATCCCAACTTATTTCAAGTGGGTATTGATAGTTTAATAAAAGGTTCAACATGTAAGTTGTCTCTCAATTACTTAGTAATGATAATTTCTCAATTAAATCATGTTAAAAAACACTTTTCTGTCTTATTCTTGGGAAGTATTACATCCTGATTTATGATAATGGAACACACACATCTTTACTTTTATAGAATCCTGATTCTAAAGCTTATTACCCCAAGCATATTTGTCTTTGATGAGAGAAATAGACTGGGATTGAGTTTTTGTTTGTTTTTTACTGTACCCACATGTGATCCTCCAACTTGCACACATTAGCACTTAGAAATCACCACCAGGGCCTCTCTATCACCTTGAGTTGGTCAAATTGGAATTATTGTCAAAGTTGATAATTAATTTCAGTATGAGAGAATGAATGCTTAGCGTTTGGTAGGTGAATTATCTGCCCATGAACCTTTTTTTTTCCAACGTAGTTGTGTGTGTCTGCATATTTACATGATATAAGTGGGTATTGGACTTGCTGGCAGTAATGCCCTTATCATATTAAACTGGCCTGGATTAAAGTGTAGACTTTGTAAGTAAATACTGTTCTAATGAAGGACACCCTCTTGATATTTGACAGCATAAAATTGGCTTTACAAAACTGAACTGGAAACAACATGAGGTCACAGTTTTTATTCCCTCTCTGAGGTTTAACTTGTCATTGAGAAGGTCCGAGCTTCAAAATTAATAGTTAAAAAAAGGATGAAGTGATATCCAAGAGTTGGTTTTACCTGAAGTTTGACATATTAAGCCTCATTATTTATGCAGTTAGTCATTTCTATATTATGAACTATACACACACATTGACACATTGTTTTGAAACACGTTTGAAATCACCAAGCTAACCTCACTTTTTAAAAACCCATGTTGCTTTTTTACGTTTTCAGAAATGTAGGATGATGCATGGTTTTGAACTCAGTATACCACAGTATCTTTCAAGGAGAATAGTTTGTGTCGCTCAAGCAAATGTCTCAATTTGCGACCTGAAAAGTGCCACTGATGGGAGATTGTACATGTTAATATTTGCCCCTAGAGTTGCCCCTTTGCTCTGTAGTCCTGTGAACTATTCAACTTTACATGAACTGGGAGCTGTGAAACATCGGAGTGGTTAGACAGGCAGATGCAGAGAGAGAGATATGGGTGGGAGAGCCTGATTGAGCTACTCTTTCAAGTGTGGATTTCTTTTACTGATCCTACCCTACTACACACACTAGCACATAGACACACACACACATTCTCAAGAAAAAAAAAAAAAAAGTTTCCACGTGCATGCGCATCCACACTGACTAAAAAGCTCAGATCATCCCTTGAGTCCTTCGTTAAGGCCCTCAAACCGAGCCGGCAGCAGAGCCTCGCTGCACTTTAGGTAACCTCCTCTCAGAGAGCAATGGTGTATGCATAAATCGTGGATAGCCTATTCCACTCTTCCTTTCTATACCTTGAAGGGCTGAAGAACAAAATGATTCACTCGTTCACAGGCATCATTAAATGCTTGACATAAAACCTCAATCGCATGTGAAAGAGGCAGAAATATACTTATACACCAAAAAATATACCCATCCCAATCAAGTATCAGTTCTCAGCTGTTTCATGTAAACAAAGTCTTAAAGTGATCCCAATCTGATTTGTGTCCATATGTTATTAATGATCTGCTGGTTTTTCTCCCATGCCAAACAAAGCCTGAACTGCAAACAATAAAATCTCTTCTGTACATTAAATATTGGCTGACAACAACAAAAAAGAGCCACATACCCATGCAATTGACGACATATTAAGCTGGCATTTGGCTTTGGAGCTGACGCTGTAATCCTCAAACATGCGTCTCTGCAGAATGACACAACTGAACATTTTTCACCTTTTTCCACAAAAGAGTTTGACCTTTGACTACTGACAGGAAGGTAACTGAAGCAACATCATGTTTGGCAATATAGCTAAAATTTCACCATTCGCCCTGGAAGCACTTTTTTCCAATAGTAGTCCTAAAATAGATTCATACAGTAAGCATGACACTTTTTTAAATTTCCAAATGTGGCTATATCCTTGCATTGTCTAATGCATTTAACTTTAAAGGGAATTGGAAATCCTAAAATGTAACCTTAATATTCCTGAGTTCGGTTGTGTAAAATCAACTAGGTCAATCCTCCATCTGATTTATGGCTGAAGATGTGCATATTTTTTGCAAGGGACCCACAGAACATTACGAAAAAAGATACAAGACTTATAATCTCTTATAATCTTGCTTTGTAAGCAAGAAAGGTTTGAGAGCAGAACCCAAAAAGTGCAGGAGCATTCTGGCCCTGGAGAGCTAAATGCACATAGCCCTAAAAGAAACTGTCGTGGCTGAGAACAAAGTGAGCATGCAAGCTAACAGTCTAGGCAGACAATGGCCTCGAGCACTGCTCTCCATTCGTGGGGTTGTGGAAAACCAGTCCTGCCTCCTGACTTTGCTGTACTGTTCCCTCTTGTGTTCTCCACCCCTCCCGCACATTCCCCGCCATCCTTCGATCGCCCTTTTTCGAAGTTCTATTTTTATCTATAATTTGTGTAGTACTAGTACATATTATGGAACTTCAGAGACCGTTTCTTCTTTCTGCTTTCTTTATAGTTTTATAAATACCATTACAATAAAAAGCAACAGTAAAGCTCTCTATCAGTTAGTTACCTTTTTGTTTCCTGCCCTCCTGAGTCTTTCCCCTCTTCTTTATCACTTCTTTTTCTTTTTGTCATGTACTACTTTTGAGAGAAAGCAATAAGTCGTTAGTGTTTTTTTCAAGACAGGCAGATGGACCGTAATGAATGCCAAGGTTGGGTACCTGTGGCACGTTTTGTCTGTATGAACTAGTATGCATCCGACTTGGCTGAGATTACTATAACATCACCATCTAAACCCTTGAGTCTGGGAGGGCAGAGAGAAACTGATACAGAATGAGTAGAGCTAAGTTTTGTTTAAATAGTAATCTCTTTTAGACAACAGTGTACTGATTTAATTCTTAAGGTACTCGTATAGTTCTTTTGGTTCTCTCTTTCTTTCTCTCTTTCTCTCTGTCAACAGTGTATGACAAATGAGTACAAAACACCATCTGGCTGCACCCATCCATGTGTGCCTCTCCAATTAATGATGTTTATTGTCTGTTAGGCCTACCTATCACTACCACTCTCATCTTATTTACTTTTAATCTGCATTCTACCCTTGCCTCCTCAGTCATGCATTCTTTCGAGCTGTACTCAAAATCAAAAATTTTCATTGTTCTTTGAGCCCACATGACCATAAAGTATCTTCAAACTAATAAAAATACTTGAAATGTTTGAGAACTTTTTGAAAAACTTTTCCTTATGAGAGTGAAATAAGTAAAATACAATGTAACTATGAATGAGTAGATTAGCTTGTTCTGTCTGTTAACCAGTTCATGTAGGCGTAGGTGCTATATGCTGGTTTTAGGTAGTCGGTTTTAGTCAACATGACTGCCTTTTTTCCCTGTAGATTATTATCTTCATGAGGCTAATAAAGAGGCTAGATTGGATCATATTAGCCTCCTGATCTCCACCTCCCATGACACCAAAGTTACAACAGGCTGGACTCCACTGTTCACTGCTCCACATTTTGTGTGTGTCATATAATGGTGAGCCCATCCTACCTGCACATAGACTCCACATCTCCCACATGAATGTTAATCATCTTTTTAATTGGCTTCCATGACTTTGTGACCTCTGATAGAGCAAGACTGCATCAGTGAGCTCCTACTTAATTTCTTCTATGCTATTTTCTTGGTTTGCCTCTGTGTGTAGTCTTTTTTTAAGCTGCAATTCCCTCTGAAACAGTACATAATCTGGCATGAAGGCTGCCTAACCTTTGACTTTCAGCTATTGTTGCTAGTGGCTCCATCTTTCCTCATTATCAATGCACAGTCCTCACGCTATATACTCTTAACCCAGAGGTCTTCAACAGGAGGTCTGTGAGCCCCCCCCCCCCAAATGTTTGGATTTAGTTTCCTGAAATGAAGCCGTCAAAGAACACCACACTCTTCTGTAATGTATAACGCCGTCTTTGTTTGTTTGAACAGTTCAATGTTTTTTAAACAACCCTATTATTTTCACTTTAATAATTGTAGCAGTAAAAAATTCCTTTCTGTACATTGGCTTTACACTGCCACTTTAATGGTCTTGAATGCATGATAACTCTTTAGAATATAACATAATTTCCCATCTGGGATTAATAAAGTATATCTAATTTAAAAGTTGAGTCTGTTGCTGACTACAAAAAAAACTATCTTTGAGATACTGTAAGTTTTTTTCGCCGTTTATACCACAAACCTAATTCCTTGCCTCGGCTT
>JBAMHX010000022.1:14409783-14421787 GCA_037177515.1 Pseudomugil tenellus
TCCTTTGGCATGACATAGTCTTTGTTTGGCCATTCATGGGGATACCTGAACTAGATTTGGAGTAGATGATATCTAGATGATATCTAGAATAGCCGAAAGTAAGACGGGTTACTATGTAATTACGTTACAATTTCAACACGTCTGATTAAAAAGTTCTTTTAAATAAAAGCTCCAACTACCCCAAAAAATGTGGGTTTGGCACATGTGCATAACAGTCTTCATGTTGAGTTTACTGTCATAGTCTACCTTTGCTTGTGAAAGCTAAAAAACGTCTGCCATTTTGAATCAAAGCTTACAGGAGAAGGCGATCAATATGTAGAACAGATTTTGACAGAAATTTTCTAAAGAACATTTTGCATCACTGATAGAAACTACTGGTTTTAATTGGAATTGTATTACTCCACTGTAACAGATGTTTAAACTCACATTCAGTCAATTTTAGTTTCAACTGTTTTTACATTTTCTTGCCGATGGAGCTGGGTAAAGTGCTTCTTTCATATCAGTTGATTGTAGATCATTGGACATCATCACAAAGCCTGCTAAAAGCAATGATAAAAATCCAAAGCAAGGAGATTCTGATTGCATTAACTTTTGAGCTGAACAACACATTTGCTTTCATTCTCCACCTATACTGTTATTTTATCAGTCTCTTATAAACTCCCTGGCAAGGAGTAATGAGCTAAATGTGACTTATCCAGTCTGCTGCCAGGTCACTTGTTGTCTGAGATGGATCTTAAATAATGGCTTTAAGCTCATGCCCCAGTTAGTAGTCTTTACAGTTGGTCTTTACATATTTTCTAGCATGTTGTGATGCACATATTATGCTGCTAATCCATCTTTTTCATTACTTTTATCTAAAGGAATTGGTCACATTACTCTTGTCTCATCCATTTAATATTTTTTCTTGTTCGCCACAATCCCCAGTGAAAGAGCATTCTTTGTGCACAGGCCCCACAGCACTACTTCCAAAATTGCCTTGCCCACTCGTACTGTCCTTTTAATTTAAGTTCACTCACATACACGTGCTCTTCAGTCCCTAACCACCTGGGTCCCTCACATCATTGTAAAATAACCACCTCCTTAATCCACCTGGTTGTGCGTGGCTCCTTCAGGGGCGGATTTGAGTGCCCTAATATACTACACAGGAAAGCAGACTGGTAACAAGACAGGCTGAGAGACCTAGGCAGTTTTAATCTGCCCTGGTTCTCCAGTGGCAAGTAGAGGGACCCTGCAGGCCACTGGCCAATCTCTACTTCTCTTTGAAGGTTCCCTTAATCCCTTTACCAAGACGCAAGGAAATTCAGAAGTGGGCATTTTAATATGAGCTGATTGCGAAAGAGCTCCATTTGGACTCAAGGGCTCTGAAGACTCAGTGGTCATGAAGCTTTGACTTGTCATATCTCTGCCTGTTTGTTTTTGTTTCAGTGACATGCAAATGTGGATAATCCACCACATTTGTTTCTGAGCTCATAGTGGACCCGTAAAAGGACAAAGCTTAAACATCTGTGAAGTGAGAATACTCACACTCTAACACACTTGGTGCTTTCATCTCGGCCTCTCTAACGACAATGTGTCCCAGTGTTTAGGCAGGAAAATTGTATAGAGTTCAGCATTTAGAGAGCCCAAAGGCTGCCCATCAAATTCAGCTTCTGCAGCCTGTAATGCCTCACTTTACAAGCCGTCACTAAGTTGCCTTAAACTCCGTCTTCTGAATCCCACTAGCCGGCTCCAGACCGATCATGTTCGTGGCCCTCTCCACTTTGGTTAAGTAATTTCATCTCAGCCATCTTTTTTTTTTTTTCTTTCACACATTTTGTTTATTTATTTATGTACAGTGAAGGTCGGCCTCAGTCTTCTGCTGACTAGTTGTCATGTGGCGGAAAAGATTGTGAATTTTCAGTTTAATTTTGGAAGAGGTCACCCAATATATATATATATATATATATATATTACTGATCTAAATAAAGTTATGTGAATAAGAAATAGGTGAGATAGTGTTTCATGTGAGCGGTTTTATGTGAATAAGACTGACCTGAGCTTTTAACATTTTTTTTAGATTTCGTAAAACATTAGACTCTCAACAAAGAAAGGTGCTTCATAAACGGCTCCTGGCCTGTGCACATGCATACAGGAAAAAAAGCTTGAATCTACATTTTGCAGAATCTCAGATCTGTTATAGGAGAAAGCTTCGATGATCAGCTCCGAGTCAGGATCTCTGAATCTCATGCAAATCCCCTTGCAGCATTTAAAGCTCCGAAATCATCCCAGGCCAAATCCCTTCAAGATATTCCCTGCTCGATTGGATGGCATTAAAGGATCGCAGTGACAGAACAATGCACCGTCTGGCAGTGTAGTGGAATGAGGAATAAAGGGAAGGTTTGGGGGGGATGGGGGGGAGTGAACAGAGGAGGAAATAAAGAGGATAGTTACATGGAAGCTTGCGAGTGCAAATGGGGAATGTTTAAAGTGGCAGAGAAAGCAGGCAGGGAATTTTGTCAGTCAGGTAACAGTTGGTGAAAGCGGGAAGAGAAGAAGCTAGAAGTAGCTTATTAGACTCTACAATATGGTGGGGTTGGGAGACGCTCTTTGCATTTAATATCTCTTAATTAAAGCCAGAGCAGACCAACAAGCTCTAATAATGTACTTACATTTTGTTGTTTACTCTTCATCTTTTCCAGGTTATTTATTAACTTTAATCTGCTCTTAATCCTGTTATGTTACATGAAATGCCAGCCCAGTTTCTAAGAATAAAAAAGATCTGACAAATTTTCTCCACAGCGTTCCTATTTCTTATTACTGGAAAAGCTTGTGGTGGGAGACGTAAACATCTTTTTGTTGTACTTTAAGTAGTTTAAAGTGCAGTTGGCTGTGTAGGAAAACATTTCTTTTCCAACATTCTTCCTCTCCTCTCTCCTGTTGGTGGCTCTGAGTCTGTGTTTAGGTCTGACAGCAGATATTGATGGGGCTAGTACAGAGCACCAGCACTGCCCACTACACTCGTCTCCAGCACAATAAACGGCCGTATAAGCACCATAGATCCAGGAACCATTGCCAGTTTCAGTGTTCAGACTGTGTCTACTCTACTCCCATATACATTGGCCATTTTTTAATAACCCCACACAAGTTATGGGTGTGAACTATTTTCTACCAATTAAATAAATACTTCTTTGCAACATATTCCCTTTCATACTGAGACACCCGCCAGTGCATCACCTGAAAGAACAGAGCCAATGCTTTTAGTCTTGAAGCTTTGGCTCTTATGAGTTTTTTTTAATCGTGCAGAAATAAATGCATTAACAGAAGAGTTGGTTCCTCACTTTTTACTGTACCTCTGTAAGCTGTGTGATTGACAGTAACGGGGTGGAGCGACCATGAAACATTAGTAATAATCTGACTGGAGTCAGGTTCACTTCTATGCTAATGAGCGAGTGTGTTGGTGGTTTAGCATGACTAATGGCACACACTGCTAACAGAGCTGTCTAGGAGTATGGAAGGGAGCAAAGGAAAAAATAAAGAGGCTTTACACGACTGTTGTGAAGGTATAAGACTGTGAGATAGAGGAGTTGCATGAGGTTGTGTTAGTCTTTTGGGAATAGGAAAACACAGTTGAGGCTTGATTCCCTTGGTAGATATGCTCATGAAATCTAAGAGCAAGGCAAAACAAAGAGAATTGCCTTTGAAAGTGAGGCTGTGATTTCTAAGAGCAGACATAAAGTACTTATTACAGCACACTTTAAATGTAATATTTATGAACGAGAACAGAAAAATGGTAGATATGTTTGTATAATATTCTGTCTCCTGTAATAGACTGATATATGATCCTGTCACTTTAAAAGAGTAAAGTAGGTTGTTTTTAGGTCTTGTGTACAATGTTTCTTTTACCTCCACAGAGTACTTGAAGAACATGCGTGTTTAGCAGTGCACAGGTTGTACTTTTGAGGATTTTCTTTAGGTGTTGGTTGCTTTATAAAGGTGTCTATAAAACATTAGAACCACATGTTTTTCTCCTTTTCTGACATACAGACTCCAGATTTGTGTTAGCTGACTTCAACTGAAGGAACTTCTTGCAAGTTATTTATTTATTGTGGAGATCTTTTGAAGCTCACTACAAGTACTCATTCCCTCCTCATCTCAAACCTTCCAACTTCTGTTGATAAGTTGTCTTGGCAGCTTGGCAAAAGTAATCATTTTCCTGCAGATGCTGGTTTGGGAGGGACCCAAAAGGGAGTGAAAAAAGGGAGGAAAAGACAGCTGCCGCCAGTACTAGTTCCACCCCTGTACATGAAGTCATCTACTCCTCCCTCTCCAAAGCTCCTAATATCACCTCTCCCACTCCACTCGGCTGAATTTTTCCCTCCCTTCTCATTCTCTGTTCTACACATACAGCCCATGTGTATCCCAGGAGGCAGCCAGGGCAGGCTGTGTTTACTGCTGAGGTAATTGGAGTAGTTTGGAGAGAGTCTGACCCTGGCCCTGCTAAGGCCTAAGATGTGTGTGTGTGTGTGTGTACACTCACATGTGTGCATACTCCTGTTTGTGATGACTGGCAGTGAGGCCAGGGAAGGAAAGCAGGCCTTAGCCAGTGTCAGGCCACTAGGGAGCAGACAAATTGGCTTTCACTACGCTGTCTGTCTTTTCTTGTCTCATATTCTCCGGCTATCCCTTTTTTCCTTCCTTTATGTTTTTCTATCTCCCTGCCAACTCAAAGACAATCTTATACGCTTTCTCTTGTACTTTCTACAATGCTTTCTCCTCAGTACTGAGGATAGGAGCTGACCTGCATAGATGGCAACTCATGCCAGATATGAGCAAAAAGTCCCCTTCAGTTTCATCCAGCACGGCCCGGCCCAGCCCGGCCCAGACGCTTGCTGTGTTTATCTGAGTTGTTATGGAAAGGGAAAGGCCTGGAGTTTGGTTGTCACAGAGAGAATAAGGGTGCTCATTTATCTGTTGCTTATTGTAATTCAAACACATGCAAAATAACCCATTAAGACTAAATTTTATCATGTGTAATAACTGGCATTAGCTACAGTCTATATTAATCCAGCGTTGCAACACAAGCTTGTTTTGGAAGCGGCACCATAGAGTGAAGCATGACGGTAATTTCCCATGCATCAAGTGACCTGATGCCAGAGTTGTCAGCTAGTCGGTGGGACATGGCTCGCCTGCTTTAGCTTATCACACTTCTATCTCCCTACTCTTCCCTCCTCCTTTTCCTTCTTTCCCTCATCCCTATGTCTTGCTTGTCCCTGATAGCTTTTACCGCTCTGCTGATTTCACAAATAGGTCTCATTGATTGAATCTGATTCTTGTGGATAGAGCAGCTTCATTGAGTGGCTTTTTCACTGATGGACAGCATGAGTGTGTGTGTGTGTTTGTTACACACATGCATGTTTGAATGTTAAGGATAAGAGAAAACTTCCATCCCTCATTCCTCTCATTCTGTAATCCCGCAGCTATTCCTCTCTTGGGTATTCCAGCAGCCGAATCATTGGACCCACATCCAGTACGCTCTCACACACACTCTTAGCGGCAACTTCCTCTGTGGGAATGTTTTATTATGAACTGTGTGTGCTGACTGAAGAGTCTTTTAGTTGTGGTGACACCTTGAGCAAGGCAACAACAAGATCTAGTTGTCCTTCCTGGCACTGTTCATCATTATTTTAAGCTATTCATCTATGTTAGAAAGCTGGGCCAGTACACCTGGAGCTACATGTTTAAAGTTGATCCAACTTAAATGTTTCTCCAAAAGCAGTGTCGGCATCTAAATCCTTTCATTTCTTCTGCTTTTAAAGCTATTGTCTGCAGTCTTTTTGGATCTGCTTTTAGTACTGTTTCATAGCTTAGGTGGATGCTAATATTGCCGGCACTTCTGCAGAAGTACGATAAAGCACTAGATGAAAAAAAAGAAATATTCCTGGAGGTAATTTTTATTTTGATGTGGGAAATGAGCTTGTTTCAGATGTAAAACAGGAATGATCTGTGGGGGTTTGGAGCTAAATCAGCAACCGTCCACTGAGGATACACACATTTCACCCACAGCAGCGCACGCCTCATCCTAGCAGCAGCATCTGTGCTCTTCCCCTCTTGCTGCCCTCTATTTGGTGTCTCTCCGCTCTAAAGAGGCTTCATGCCACCTATGCAGAGTTGGATGGATGGCGGTGCCCTCCTCCCCAGCGCCCATTTAACCCCACCCTGCCCTGCAGATCTGTCATAATACAACACACATAAGAACACACAAGCAGCTCTAACATTCATTTAGGATATATTTGTCCCGATCTGCAGGCTGTTACTGGGCAGGCCCTCAAATCTGCACATAGATTCTCACCTTCAGCAACTGTCCAAATTTTAATGTATTACAGTGGTATCTGGTGCTGCCAAAAATATAATGTGTGGCACGCATGTCTGGAGTTTGCTGTGCTACAAAGGCAACCTGCTGCTAATATGTGTTGCTACTTATTAATTTTGGTTACTGTTAAGAGTCAGAAGCCTTTCTTCTTACTTTAGAAAATATAAACTTTGATGAAGATGGCTAAACAGGATCAAAGTCAGTCAGGAAAAAAAGCAGATAATGATGTCAAACTTGATTTAATATCTTTTGATGCCCAGTTGGTTGCAATAGAGAATTATTTTACAGTTTGCTCATCTATATTGTTTACACAAAGATTGCAAAATCTATTTAGTATGAACCTGGATCTCTGGGTTTAGCCGTGTCCACTACTTTTCTAATGGGATATTTAAAATATTAGAGTTTGACTTTATTTTGTGTAAGTTTCATGTATTTTGCTGCCGCGGCGGCATTTTTTATTCACAAGACATTGTGTTAGCCTTCGCTGAGGATTGTTCTCTCAGTGCGCTTTTAGTTTGAGCTCTGATCCAATCCTGTTTCCTATTACCAGAAAAATGCAAATCAAGTCTGTTTGCTTTACTGGCCTTTGATTTTGTTTTATGTTTTGAGTTTTCGCAGTGCTGTAGTTTGTAAGAATTTCGTGTTATTCTTGTTATTTAATATTTTTCATTTAAACAAAGAAACTTAACATAGTGGACATGGCAAAGAAAAGGGAATTTTCCTCTTTCATTAATTGGAATCCCTAAAATACACTTACAGTGCACCCAGTTCAAACACACACACACACACACACAAAACTGAATAAAGTGACTCCTCTAAAGACACCGCCTTATATTTAGTGAAGGTAGACCAGCCCATGTCACTTTTTCTCTCTCTCTCTCTCTTCCTTTCTTTGTGACGGTGTTGAAGAAGAGTCTTATGGGAGAGCTTAACTTTGAGCCCTTAATCTTTTTCCTAACTTTCTCTCTTTCCTAACACATCTTTTCTTTCTTTGTCCTCTGAATGAAGCTACACACTACGTTGTTGTTGAACTATAACTTAGTCCAGGAGACAGACTGCACATGGAGCGATTCATTGCAGTCTTAATTTTTTAAATTAAGCTGCCACTAACAAGCATACTGTGTTTATTTGCGTAAATGAGGATGTAGTATTTCAGTGGCTGAAATGGCATCTTTTGTATTCGTGAGCTGAAATACTGAGAATGAACGTTCAAGCTGTGAAAATGTCACAGCTTGAACTCATAGCGGCAAAAAAGCAAAAAATCAATAGTTCCCTTAAGGTTGACCTGAGGTCAGCAAAACTTCACATGCTCATCTTCGCACCCTTCACGTTGGAAAATAATTCACAAAAGGCCCACCCTCAATTTTGATGTACTACCTGGAAAATCACAAAGGTTTTTATGTTGTCATGGTTATTGAGTATTCGGTAGCTCCAGGGGAAATGGAGTTTAGGGGTGGAGGGGGGTGGTGGGTCGAAAGGAAAAGGGGGAGGAATGAAATGGTGTGAGTGGGAGGAGGGGTGCTATCTTAATTGCTTTCCGTGAGTAATTTCAGTCCCTAATTTGGCGATAATGACAGTGGCTGCTGCTTTTGTATTTATTTATCCAAACATTAATTGACAGGACTGACATTAGCCAGGGCGGTTATTGCGCATTTGATTGCGCACAAGGGAGCAAACAAAATTACAGTAATTATCATTCTGATATGGATTATGAATATGCATTCTCACTCTTAATGTTTCTGTCAGCATTTTAGTAACGCGGCACTCTGCCATGACAACAGCACTTAAGCTCACCCTTATCTTTGTTTTTCTTAACCCAATCCAACTGGTGCTTGTAAAGAACTGATAGCATGTGATGTCCAAATTATTTAGCCTCCTCATTTAATCACTTTAACACTCTGACTCTTGGGTAGGTGAACTGCCTGTCACATTAGTTGTTTCGGGTAGAAAGTACCTTTTATCTGTTGAAGTTCTTCTGTGTTTTAATGAAAGCATATCAAAATCTGTTTTTCTTAGGCGGAGGGAGAAGACAACTTGAAGAAGATGCAGCTGATGGAACTTGCTATACTCAATGGGACATATAGAGACAACAACATCAAAACACGTAAGCGAGGCATAGTTAAATTGCGCATAAACACATCCATGCTTTACACAACTCTTTCTGGTAACATACATGTAACATGAATAATCTTTTAACTGCATCCATCACATTTGGTTAGTAAAATAACGATTACATTAACTAATACTGCTAACTTTCATTAGAATTTGTTTTAATTATTTTTAGCCAAATCACTTATTGTTTATATATTGTCATGTTATCTGTGACCACTAGCAAACTCATCTCTAACTTTCTGAACAGTTCAGGTTATCTTACAACCATGATTCGGACTAGATCTATTCCATTTCCCATTTTTCTTTCCTCCTCAACATCCCTTCATCCATCCTTTCCCCTACAATCCAAATGCATTTGCTCTGTATTACTTGCTTAAAAACGTTCAGAGAAAGGCAACATTTCACCTGTTAGATTCTGCATGCCGGTCACCAGATCACAAAGCATATTGCTGATAAAGCATCTGGACCATAACTTGTGCATGTTCTTGTCTGGTCCATGATGATGATGTTCATTTTTGTCATGTTAAACCAGATCCTAATAAGGATCATTCTGTGCATTTGAGCTAAAACCTATATTTAAAAAAAAAGAAAGTTAACACGATCTATTCCAGTGTTAAATTTTCTTTCACAGCGAGCTCAGCCAGCACCTAACCCAAGTTAAAGTAGCACCTGATTATTGGCTCAGAGCACTTGCTAATGCATAACTTCCTAGAAAATGTTTATTTTCACCTGCAACATGAATTGACTGTTGACTGTGTTATGGTTCAATATATCTTTATGAACAACTTCAGTTTTATATGCTCACATAATAATAGTAAATAGAAATATGATTTAGTTTAGTCTGTTTCTCATTTGTAAGAATATACAGTCAACAGCTCCATTTCTGTCAGCATGTGTATCATTTACCTCACGTGTGCCATTTCCACTAGATGAATGTGTAGCTGCTGTGGTGATTGGTATGCTTCAGATGCACTGGGATGACAGCTGTATTTCGTGCTTTTTGTGTTTTTTGGTACGAGGGTATTTAATTTTTCTTTGGCAATGTTGATTTTGTTTTTGCAGCAGATTGTCGCTTTTGTGGTTCCCCACCATGATCATTGCATGGACTAATTATCCCTTTTGCTCCTCTCTCCTCCTCCCCTCTCCCCTCTACTTCACCCTTTGTTTCTCCTCTTTATATTTTCACCCTCCACTGTTCATCTGTGAAAACGATCAATCACCCTCCACTTTGTTTCTTGTCCTCTTCCTCTCTTTCTTTCTAAATCTGTCCTTTGCTCTCTTTGCTTATGGCAGCCACCCTTGCGTTCTCTCTTGCAGCGGCGGCAGCAGCCGCTCAGGGGCCCCGCCTCATAGCAGCCCCCACAGGTCAGGTGTTGCCTCCCCCGGCACTCCGACCCCCAACACCAGCCGGGGCCCCCATCATGAACCTCATCCGGCCAACTCAGATGGCTGCCATGCTGCCCAATGGCACCCCCACCCTGGTGCCTCCCACACCGGATGCTGGGCTAATCTACACTACTCCTTACGAGTACCCTTACACCTTGGCACCCACCTCCCTGCTGGAGTACCCCATCGAGCACAGTGGGGTTCTAGGTAAGAGAGCCTGGGGAAGCATGGGTGCAGCAGGTACAGCGGTCAACTTTAGCCAGCCTGGACACGAGGGCAGCTTGTTTTACCCCGGCGCTGGGGTGCTGGACGCGGCTACCATGAGCCACAGTCAGGACTTGTTGAAAGGTAAATATGTCGTGTCCACCTGAGGATCAAAACAAACTCACAGGGTGGATGTGCTGGTGAAGCTCTTGGTGATGGGATGACCAGCAATGCGGCTCACATGGACACCACAGTTTTGACAAAAATGACCTTGCGAGGGCTAGGCTGTTCAGTGTCTTCCCTGCGCCTTTAAGAGGGTTATTTCACTGTTTTTGTTAGTCTCACCAAACAAATGCACTCAGGTGTCCATCGCCTCTTTTCTGTAAGGTTTATAGGAGGACTTTCCTCGGTGTGAACGGAGGCACATTGACAGAAACACACACATACATGCAGCCTGCTCTCTAACCCTTTCATGCACTGGCCCGGAGGCATATTCAGTCTGGCGGCAGATCCCCTTGGATTTCTGCAGCTTTTGAAATCATTTTTCTGTGCCGTTCTCTGCAGGCAAGCCTTGATGCCTGTAGATCGTCCCTCTCTCACTCCCACTGGGGATGTTCATTAAATTCCTCCAGTCTTCCTTTTTTCTTCCCTTCTCTCCATTGTCTTAGCTTCATCCCCGTTGAACACGAGACTTTTGCGCTTATACCTAACGTTCCCGTTAGTTTCTCCATCAGGAGGACAGTTCAGCAGTTCCGCTTGCTGCCTTTGGTGCGTAAGGCTCAACACATTTGCCACCATAAAGAAAGCTATACATCTTTAAAGTAGTAGTTGATGTCTCGACCATGTGTTGTGCTGCGGACAGGGATGTCACATTTAATTTCAGAATTATTTGTGATATTAAACACCACAATTATGAATGGAAAAGATTCTTTCATATGGTCACTTCATATAAAAGATCATGTTTAATCTGTAGCGGCAGATAAGTGCAGTCTATGCATGGTCTGCATGACATTTGATCTATCAAATGGATCATCCTTCTGCCATCCTCCAAATATATGACTCGAAGTTATTTTTGGTGATTGCTGGTCCCCTCTGTAAAATCGCCATATTCCAATTTTTAATATGACATGTTCTTTGAGTTAATGCTAATGGAAAAGAAAATGTTTATTCTGCAGATTAATCTCTTAACATTAATGCATTTTCAACAACCCAGTATTTTTTCTTCCCCTAGTCACTTTCTGTGTGAATAGTAGTTCTTTGAAAGCACTAATTAAAACTTAAAGTCCTTTAAGGAGTATTCATGTGATTTTTACACATTTCATGTGTTGGGAAATTAATTAACGTGTAATAATGACGATAATAGTAAAATTGCAATCATTTCTTTTACAAGTATTGCAGAAAATAAATCAGTGGTGGTGACATCCTGAGCTGCAGCTTTAGTTAAGAGAGCAGAGACTTTGTCAGACTGTGGCCATCTTAATGCTTGACTCAGTGCTCCTCTGTCGTTCATGTCATCATGTGGGCACAAGTGCGATTTTTAGCTGACCTGTGTGTCTGAAGTGCCTCTGAGGACATGTGTAGAACAGACAGAGGCAGCTGACTGGCTTTTCTCTCTTTAACTTGCAGGTTTACATCAGCTTAGTGCATTTTATTTACTCACACTATCGATTGGTGCCTTCAGCAACACCGGACCCTGTGGAAACACGCTCTCTCTCACACACACAGACACACACACATGTGGAATTGGCTTGACTAAATGCGCTACTGTATCTAAGCACTATCGGCTTCTCCGAGAGGCAGTGTTGGGCCATCTGCTCCCTCAGAACAGTTTAGTTACTTGCACTGCTATCATCCAAAACCTAGTCTTAACAATGCCAGAACACCGTATTTTACAGGTGGAGGGGGAGGGGGGGGGGGGGGGGGGGGGGGGGGGGGGGGGGGGGTGTGTTGGGG
>JBAMHX010000022.1:14447394-14458402 GCA_037177515.1 Pseudomugil tenellus
TTTGAAAATCCAAAAGTTAACACACCGTAAAGAAAAAAGAACAAAAAAAAAACATACAGTTTGGTGAAATTAATTCCTATCATTACCTGTATGCAATTTTAGAAGTTATATTCATGCATCAATGCTGTTCCACTTTCATTCAATTGCATTATCAAAGGCAAATATGTACATGCAGACAGCTACACACATGTTTAGAGAGATTCCTCTACTTCAGGATCATGAATTCATAAGACAGTGTGTGAGTCTGGCAGAGCAGACTAACATGACAGCCTCCTGACAGCTCCCGTACACAGGCAGCCTGCTCTGTACTTTAGCAATACTGTATATTTTGAAAGGTATTCAAGAACCAGAGGGTGGGGGAGTAGAAGCACCACATGAATAAATAGAAATCAAACACTCTCCAGCTTGGGTTTTGGCATTTTGAGCAGATATATGGGGAGGAGGGGGTGTATCAAGGGGCATGGCAACCGGGTTTGACGTGGGGGCCACAATGGGCAGCAACCGCTGTCAGAGCACCAGGTGGTGATGCGTGAACTGGGGGAAAGGAGACGTGACGCCATGGATTTCACTGCTGGTCGCTGGAGAGGGCCGCAGGCTATGGAATGAGCTTTTAACATGAGTCCACCTGTCAGAGCTCACCAGCTTCAAACACATTCACATATCTGATGCTCTCCTGTAAGACATAAAAAAGGATGCATTTGTCCAAATATGAAAGCTGAACCTGAGGAAGACTTTGAAAATTTTGATGTGATCAGCTAAATTGTTGTTTGTTAATAGTAATATTTGTTCAACGGCTAATTTTCCAGACCGTTTTCGCCACTGTTGTTAACTAGTCTGATACTACAGGACAGTGTAAACAAAGTAGAGTGTAAATGTTTGAACAACAAGGGAAAAAAGGTGGAAAAGGAGGGCGAAGCAGTTGAGGAATTACAAATACATGCTACACAATTACAAGCATTTCAGTACACAGAGCGGGAAGAGAGCGCAGCCTCTGAAGACCAGAAAACATGACATGGTGAGGATGATGATGACAGCATGGATTACTTGACATGCTTGTATTTTGGTTGTATGAGCTGAGGCAGCAAACAGCAACACAGAAACTGAGAAATGTTTGCGTTAGCCTCCTGTCATTTTAGAAAAGCCACAAAACAGATTTCAACAAAATGATTATCCACATTATCACCTTGCTGCAGCTACAGTATTCTTTGCTATGTAATATTAAGCAGAGATCCCACTAATGATGAATTATGAAAGGCCAAGCCTTTAGTAATTCGAACCCCGACTGTCCCTGAACCAGGCTCAGATTTAGACTTTCTGCCCTTTAATATTAGCACTTGGATTTCTTAGGTCTCTGGCTCAGTCATAATATATTTTTAGGAGTTGCTGGTTACATTTAAGGGTTAAGCTTGCGTCACGTTATGCATCTGTACAAATAAATAGAGAAATACAGAATTATTTGCTATTAGCATATCTAATATTAATTATAATAATGACAAAATATCAACTGACAGCTCTTGCGCTCCAAACAAAGTAAATATTAGTTCAAGAGATTAATTCGCTAACATGTTTCATAACGGTGGGGAACAGCTACCTTTCTCACACATATTAGCACTTAGTCAAACTGGGAAAAAAATGAAACCAGCAACAAAGTGCACAAAAACTGCAGCTCTGCATCTGACTCTGAAAGTGACTGAGTCAGCAGAAATAAACATGCATACTGCCTGGTAGAAAAAGCATTTTTGGTCTAGAGATGGTGATTTTTCTTTATAGTTATCTCATTTTAAGCACACCGAGTCTTAAAGTTATGCACAGATAATGGTGCTGCAGATATAAGTGACATATGCATCTTCTGGCTGATAGATGTGCATCATGTCTTTTTCAGTACAATCCTTCCTTTTCATGTTGCTTCTGCCTCTAGAAACATCTGATACTGACAGTCAATTACTAGACATAAGGCTTGTAACCTTGTAAATGTTTACTCTACAAATAAAACTTTATAAAATGACTGCAGAATTCTGTTTGCTTATACTGCAACATATTTTAGCATCGTCAACTGAATGTGGTCACCATATTGGTACAGTATCTGCATGGAGGCAAGAGATCTTTAAGAAAACAATGTACATTACTGTCGTTTCATTGGTTAAAAGGTTTTCCTTGAATGACAACATAACAAAATGGCAGATCTTAATATTTGTACATCAATTCCCAAAGTTTGGAGGTTTTTACCTGTGAGAGGTACCTGCCTCTCTGAAATGCTAACTCTACAGCCTGACATGCTACTTACCTGTTGCTAATGAACCTTTTGATTATTTTTTCATTAGTACCTGTTACTTTTCCATCATTTTGTTGCCTTATCACACCTTGTGCTGCTGTCATCAACCTAAAAGTGAGCTAATCGTTGCTATAAAATGGAAGAAGTTTCAGTTTTTACATCTGATATATTGTTGAAGTTTTCTTCTGAGAATTAAACATGGTTTTATGAGACTTAAACAACTGATGAACCCATATTACGTTCTGTTTTTATGTGACCTGTATTTTATCCAGTGTCAAACCAGGGGTGTGCGAATGGTCTTCTGTCCTCCAGGATTCTGATGTATCCCTGTTTTACCACACCAGGCTACCATTAAATAGATCCATCGCCCAATTAAGTGCTGCAAAATGACTGACTGGTGTGAATGAGGTGTGTTGGAGCAGGGACACATGGAAAATCTGCAGGTCTGTGGCCCTTAAGGACTGGAGCTGGACTCTAGTTGAAAACCATTTTTTAAACTTGGGTTTGTTCCAAAATAAATACCTTTTACTTTTCTTGGTTATCTTATGAAAGATTTTAAAGGATAATTTTAAATAAAAAGTGATTAAAAGCCAACATGACCCCTCAACCCATTTTTAAGCACTATTGGTTTAAAGAAAATATTTAATTTGTCAATTACTTTGCAAGGAGTCAATATTTATTTCTGAAATTATAAAATAGTCTTTCATTTCTGAATATCGGCTTTAATGTGTTTGTATGGTGTCGCCTGTTTTTTTTTTCTCTCTTTCTTTTCTCCATCTGTCTCTTTGCTTTTCCCTCGGGGAAAAGCAGGACAGTGGGCAAAGTGATTTTTGGAGCCAGCATGGGAAGCAAAGGCAAAATGCAGGGCGGGGGAGGGCAGTGACTACCATTCACATCCCCATAATACTCTATTCATGAAACCCCATGTGCTTTTATTATTTAAAGCATTCTCCCAGCACAGAAAGCTCCATCCTGTCTCATTGTGCAGCCATCATCTGAGGAGCTATTTCCACAGAGGCAAAAAATAGTCCCATTTGTGAAATACTGATTATCTAAAATGGGACCCCAGGGCCTTGGTGAAGGGAAAGACCAGATTCTACAGGCTTCTGCAGCCCACTGGTGGATTATGGTTTGTTTTTTTCCCTAACTCTCCGTTCTGCCATAACAACTCTACTTGATATCACTTCATAAGCTTTGGATGCCAACTTACAGACAATGCAGACAGTAATGCACCACTTGTCCAATTGAGATTATATAATTTGGCTAAATGAACAAGTTTTCAAGGTCAAACAGAGGTGAAATGTGTTGTGTGAATCCGTCATCTAGAAATGCACGAATGCAATACTTTTTATCTTCCATTTTGCTTATCGCTTGATTAAAAATGAACTACATTGACAGATCCAGAAATGTAGAAAAAGACAGGATGAATGCAAGTAATTAGTGTTGTGATGATGGGTTTGTGTAGCTGGCACAAAAGAATGCCTGCTCAGCTTATTTTGATCACATTGTATTGTCTTACCTGCCAGTATTGTTCGGCTCCCTCATCTCATGCACCTTGACACCCAGGTGTATTGTTGCCACAGTCAAATCACATGAAAGCCAGCCTAATTGAACAAGTATTGATGGAAATGTGATGCTTTGACTCTCCTCTTCTGCAGCCCTGGAGCTGACGGCTTCATTACTGCACAGGAGTGGAGTGCAGCAGGAGGGCAAGTCCTTTTAACAGACAGGGGTCTCCACAAAAAGAATGATGAATTAAAGGTTAAGGCTTAGAGACAAAAATGACAGCAATACACTGTAGGAGAAAGACCTGAACTGTCACATGCACTGTACGCATGCAATCAGAACCATGGCGCTATATATTAGCAATCAAGGCAGATTCATCACAGCTTTCTTTTCTTGCCAACAAGTGCAGCACGCTGTAATTATGTAGTCATCAGCCTGTGCAGCAGCCACCCGCGCTACTTGTAATTTTGCCCAATTTACACTGGAAGATTTCAAAGGGTCTATAATTTGAATCCCTTCAGCGTCATGGTAAAGTCTTGGTACTCACTGTTTCACCTTTGTGCTCATATGAAATGAGCACATGTGCTAAAAGCGACAGAGATTTTTATAAGAAGACGTTTATTCTGAATTAAAGCAAAGTAGCAGAAATTAGTTGCATAATTATGATGCATTTACCTGTACTACATTCCATTTTCTCAGCAAAAGAAGAAAAAGAAAAGTATTTTGTTGGACTTTATTTAATAGTACTTTATTTATTTACTCCTGCAACAAGCGAGTGCTTATTGGTTCTGGCTCCAATTGACGAAAACACAATAACTGAGTACACCTACATATTCCAGCTGAGTCCACTGGACATGTTCTGATTACATCACCTCTTGAGTACAAAAGATTCTACTAATGGCAATCTAAAATGTTTTAATCGGATTGCTGTAATGGGTGTGCATCCCTTAAAACAATGTTCCTGAGGTTAAACATCTTGGCTTTGTTTTGATGGCAGACTGACATCCACTATGCATATTTGGCCTTCAGTATTGTGAGGCGGAGAAGCTGCACATTCTGACTTTTTCTTCCCAGACTGAACGTCATATGGCATCTGGGTTTTACTTTATAGTACTGGACAACTGGACATCAATACATGATCCTACATGACTGATTCAGAAGAAAATCAACAAGAGACATTACCAGAGGAAGCAGGCACAATACAATGAGAGAGTGACGGAGGAAGAATAAAGATAGGACCCAACATCAAACTGACTTTTACCAGCAGGAGAGTGCTCAGAGAGGAGACATGATGCAAGATAAACGCTGTAATTTTAAGGGGCACTAAAGTGTTACAAAAACCTGCTAAATTGTTAGCAGGGCTACTTTTGGTATAAAATGACACTATGTATAAGTATATACATAAAAGTTTACAGATAAACTCTGATCGTGGAAATGTTTTGTGTTAATTTGTGTTTCCCATGTTTGCTAGTCATGACCCTTGATGTGAGTCATGTGATAGCAGGATGCTGCTGTTTTGTTTGTTTGTTTTTTGACTACAGAAAACTCAAAGCATCTTGCACAAATCATTGCACTCCAAGTGAGTGCTGTGTATTTCTGCATGGAGCTGTAATGAATGTTAATAAAAGCATAATCAATGTTTACTTACCAAAATGCTGTCATTTCTACCGATTCATGAAACCATTAAGGCAAGACAAGTTTTTTTGTATAGCATAATTCAATGAAGGTGACTCAAAGTGCTTGAATAATATGCCTTTCAGGACTGAAAAATAGAGCTGCAGCAACTACCAGCCAGAGTCAGAAGCCTTTATATGTTAAGAAGAAGTGTTTAGCAACCGTTTTTGTTGCCAGATATGTATTTTTTTTGTATTCTTCAATTCTTCAATATTGCAATTTTATTTCAATTTCTTTCTATTCAAGGGTGCAAATAACCAACAAGGACTGCTTATAAAGAAGAAAAACACAACTCCCAATCACTCAATGAGATATCAGTTAAAATTCCTGCATAGACTTGATGAACATACATGATGGCGTAACAGATCCTTCTGAAAAAACTGCCAAGTGGAAATTGATTCCTGTTGATTCATTAATGGCAAATGGACTGAAGAGGCAATACACATTTCACTGTATGCTGGTTGCACATATAATAAAAACAGTAGCAAAAGGCCAGCAGGCTGGTGCTGAAAAGGAAGCTAATGTGTGCACACCCACACACGGTCGTAACACACACTGATAATGCCATGAATCATCTCTAACCTCTGTTCTTGTCTTTTGTCCATGCCTTTTTATCCATATGGTCAATTATAGGGTGCTAAAGGCAGAGGCAGCATCAGAAGACTTGGCTGATGTCTGTGTCAATACGAATAATAACATTTAAAGGAGCTTTGAAATCTGCACAGTATAGATCACAAACAAAAGGAAAGCAACCGATGTGTTAAAAGGGAGGAAACAAGCTGTCAGGTTCAAAAGATGCTCTGCTTCACCTTGTTTCCAACCACGTAACAAGACCATGCCTTCTCTCTCTTCTCTTCTCTCATCTTCTCTGTAAGGGTGTCTTAATGACTAACCTGTCAGGATTAGCATTTCTTCCTATTTCACACTGTGGTTTCCAGCTTCGTCCTCATCCTCTAATGAACAGCATCGGTTCCAAGGACAGAGCAGACAGGGGTGAAGACAGATGAAAAGCTCAAAAGCGAACATCACAGCCGAGCTTCACATTTCACAACCCACACCACCCGCGTCGAACCAAGGAGGCTTTTTACTGCTCTCCTCGACCCCTTTTAACATCCTCTGACGTTCCCAGCTTCCGATGGTTGGGACAACTTAATTAATCACTGTACAGCTCTAATGAATTGACCAGCCCGAGTGTATTGATCCCTGGGGTATAAACGGCTCGACTTTGTGAAGTCTAATACCCTCTTCTGAGCTCAAAGATCAAACATCTTGAAAAAAAGTGGGGAGAGGTATCACAGTGAAACCATTTTTTTCTTTTTTTTTTAATGAGAGGAGGTCTGTCCAAACGACACTGGCTGCAGCCACTTCAGCAAATATGTGCATAAGATAGAAAGCAAATCCTCCGCTTCATCCCCCACATGATCCTCTTCTCTCCAACAGCTTGTGTTACATGTGTCACATTTATAGAAATAACATTCCTTTCATCAAGGGAATTAGTGTTATATTTCAGGTTGTCTTAAATCAGAAGAGGAGCTTACAGCTTATTAAAGTGTCGTCATGGCACCACCAGTGAGGATGCTGAGGGATTTGGCAGTCTTCTTCAGAGACTGGATCACTTAGATCTTTTTCTGGGCTGGGGTTAGATGAGGCGTTGATCTGAAAGGATAATTTGATGCCGCATTAAAGCTGTGAATTAACAGCACTTTATGCATCTCATTAAACGAACGAGCTGAACAACTCTATCACTTCAGAGAAATCACTCACGTAAAATGGACATTGAGCAGCCGTAAAAGCACGATCAATTATGACTCCAAAGAGAGAGGAACAGTCAAGGGATTCCATTTTTCCTTTTTAATTATTATTTCAAACATGTTTTACTTCTTTAGCCAAACTTCTTTTTTCTGCAAAACCAACCTGGAGGTCAGATAGCTTGCTGCTTATAATATTTTAGACCTTCAGCAAAGTCCAAACAATGTCTTAATCAGTGTTGAAGAGGGAAAGCTATAATCACCTGCTGCTACATTCAGGGTCAGCTGGAACTCACTTCACCTGTTGATTAATGTTCCTGAACTAAGTTCCTGCATACTGGTAAATTTATTTGTCTTTCCTCCCACAAACGTTGGGAGGAATCAATTAGACAAACTGACATTTAGAATAAAATGCTTTTACAATATAATTCTGTAATTTTGTTTGTATTGCGACATCTTATATTAACTTGTGAAGTTTTTTTTTTAAAGTAATGGATCTTTAAACCTTTTAAATAACAAACTATGAGCTTGTAGATGCTAGTTCAACTGAAAGGATAATCAAGAGGGAATATTAATAATGGTTTGAGCTTATTTTAGAAGTGCTGCTTGCGCTTGTTTCCATTTTTCTTGAAAAACAAGCAAACATTAGTCTCTTCAGTTCAATTTCTAAGTGTTTAATTGACATTCAGTGCATGGCAAATTATTCTGTAGTTCATGCCAAGGGCGGAGCCAGAAAATTTGCATAGGGTGGGCCAGCTTTATCTAGAGCAAAATGATTACTTGCCAGAAAATAAGATATTTAACAAGAATATGTCATTCTGCCTCTATTTATTGTATAGAAAAGCAAATCTAAAATAACTCAAAATAACAATCCAGGCTTTAATTTTTTTGCTAGAATGTTTCAGATCTTTTCATATGATTATTTAAAAAATAATAATAAATGGGGGAATGGGCCATAGATGTGTCCGGGCGGCCCTGGCCCAGTCAGATAAGTGGGTGGGAACACCCTGGCCCGTATATGGCTCCGCCCCTAATTCATACAAATTCAAAGGAACCCCATCTCAACTCATCATCAATAAGAACACAACATCTGGGTGCAACATTTATCTACGGATGCTGTGACAAGAGAAACAAGAATAAGTAAAGCTCATATTTTTGCTTTAGTCTAGTTTAAAAAAACAAACAAACAGAAAAGAAAAACTTTTTTTTGAGTCAGCTAAATGTTTGATTATCAGACACTGTGGCCCAAAACCAGTGCATGTAATTATGGGGTATATTCCTATGATTGGATAAGTTTTTGCCTTCAGAGTCATGGAAGGCTACACTATGGGCCAGATTTACTAAAGGTTTGTGTGTACTAAAACATGTGCAAATGCATTGCACACGCTGATAAAAGTACAAACTGATCTACTAACAGTGAGTAAAAGGCTTTGCGTCTTCCAAAGGTGCAAAATTGCGCATCTTCCTCAAGTTAGTACGTTTGCCTCAATGAATATGTAAGTTGGGGCGTTCACACACAATTTTGCGTGGAGTGGGAGGAGAACATGTAAATATATGATTTTAGCACACGCAAAGCGATTTATCAAACCTGAAAGTAACTTTGCTGATAGAAACTGTATCTATATTTAGCACGTTTCAAAAGGACGTGCAAACAATAAGACAAAACAAGGTTTTTTGAGGTGGCTGGATTCCCCGGTGTTATAGGAGCAATTGACTCCACTCATGTGCAGCTTATGCCTCCCGCATCTGAGCATATATACAGAAAACACACATTTGTTCAATGTGCAGTGCGTTCCTTTGAGCTGCTGTCAGATTTATTTTCTGTAGCTCTTTGGACATTTTATTGGTTTCTTCCACCAACACCTCCAATTCCATCAGATCAAACTTGTATGGCTTGTGCGGTTTTGTAAAGTTGTCATCATGAAAACCATGACACACGCTAAATCCTCATTTGAATAGGCATGTCTCCAACACTTTGTTAAACTAGTAGCTCACATCTCAGTCTTCAGATCTTATATTAGCTCCTAAATGATTTGTTAAAAAAACTCTGTCTATAAGTAAACTGGCTTTAAGTCATCTGCTTCAGGCTCACCAGACCATATCTTAACTGTAAATTAAATGTTAAAAGGGCATGTAGAGAAAGATGTCTCTCTGTGGCCTCTGATTGAAAAACTAATCTACCTAAAATGAGTAGTTAATGAACATAATATTTACCACAGACATCCTGCTATAATCTTTTTAGCTGAGGACTCTTGGGTCAAACATTGTCAAATCAAGACTGAGTAATTATCACTGCCTGCTGGAGGGAAAGGAGGTTAAAAAGGTTGTGTGTGGGGATATGAAGATTTCTACTTCTCTTTTCATCATTCTTGAAGATGTAATTTTTGGAGTTTAAATAGAATACTGAATAGAGTAGTGATCTTTAATTTTACTATGCTGTTCTTACTTTAGTTGCTGCTGCTGGCTTTAAAAGTCCTGTATTTGGGTTTTCTCTGTGGGTTGCTGCACAAGGTGAATCCTTTATCAGGGCGTTTTAGGAAGCTGATACTGCGTTTTGAACTTCTCTGGTATCACAGAAGCTTGAAGTAGTTTGCCTGTTTAACCCCACACCACACAACCATACCCCCCTAAATAAAATATAACAAAAAAACACCTAAAATAAAGCATCTGTCCATGTAAGTTAGCATGAATCTTATTTTGAGCCCTGCCTTGCAATGCTGTGACTTATATTTATACTGTCAATGGCTGTGACTGGGGGAGGGGCTGCCTGGTTGGAGATGCCAGCAGATTTACGCAGAGAGGACACTTTCAGTCTGTGATGCACACACCACGAACAGCCACACAATGGAGTTACTCAGTGAAGTCTGTCTGCCATAAACTAAATCCCTCTCACTCTCTGCAACTCCCTCCATCCCCTCTAACCCCCCGCTTCAGCAGCAAACACACACACACACACACACACACACACACAATAAAATGCTCTTTAACTTAGCTGAATACCCAAGCGCAACAACCACTCTCTCCTCACCCCTTCTCCCTCCTCCCACCCCCTCTCTCTGATGCACTGGGTGGGATTATGCACGAAGCTCTGTGTGCCGTGCCGTCCCCCCGCTGCGCCAGGCTGGGCCTTGTGCTTGCCGGCCCATGTCTGCATGGCTGACTGTATTAAACATAAGCTGCTTTACTTGATAGGGCTCTATCCAGCTTTAATTACCACAAACTCACAAAGTCTGCGGACAGGACTCCTCACTCCTGCCACTCTGCAGAACAAGCAGACTAAAAGCCACTCAGCGCTTCTTCTCAGAACAACCGAGGGAAGAGGAAGGAGGGAGGTGATGGTGTTGATGCAAGGACAATGACAATCCAGTTGGTAAAGTTACAAACACTGGGTATGTTTGCTTTCAACGCAACAATGACAAAGATATGACAAAACTCATTATGAAAGTCATTGTCATGGTGCTGCCTGGAGGTAAAGGTGACATGGATGTCTATTTGTTCAGCAACAATTCACATACTGAAACTAAAGTCAGTTCCCACCCATTCATAAAAGAATGGGGGGGAGGGGGGGGGGGGGTATTGAGAGCAAAATAATATCATTTCAAAAGGGGTTTGGTCAAACTCTTACTGTCCATTTTTAAAACGCGCCTTAAAACCTATTTCTATTCTTTGGCTTTTAACCCAGTATGAGACTGGCTTCTGTTTTAGTGTGCTGCAGGTTTTATTATTAGTTTAATGTATGAATGAATGAATGAATGAATGAATGAATGAATGAATGAATGAATGAATGAATGAATGAATGAATGAATGA
>JBAMHX010000022.1:14464272-14504422 GCA_037177515.1 Pseudomugil tenellus
TGGTATAATATGGAAATGAATGAATGTTTAATGTTATTCTGTGTCAATACACAGACGCGCGCGTCAGCGCGCCTGCTTTATTCAATTATCATGTATACAATGGACATTTTTGGTTCGTTAATGTCATTCTTTGTTAATACACAGACACGCCTGCCTGTCTTTCACTGTCTTCCTGTATGCCCATATTAGAAATAATAATAATAAAATATGATAATATATATATATATATATATATAATTATTATATGACTGATTGCAAATTTAGTGCTTCCTTGAATTATGATCCACTCACTATCAGTTTATTATTAATTGAAAAAGAATCATATTCATTTTTAATTTTGGATAGTCCAATAAAATAGATGTAAAAAACTGGAAAATTGTCTGAAATGGGTATAAACATGAGAATAGCAATGAGCTGGGGTGCTCCCTGGGGAGCCAAGCGGATCAATAAGAAAACCATGAACTTGCTTCAGGGGTGCTGTTTATTTACAATTGGCTCTACACTAATATTATCTTGTATCAGTGCCAGCGGCTGTAAGGTGCAGCTAGCTTCTGTGGTATACCTTTAAAAACAATATTGTGACAGGGCAGCTGCAGTATGGGTCAGTGGTTGTGCAATGCTGCTTCGATCTACAACAGATGGGCCCTGCAGCAGTCTGGAAATCCCCTGGTATCCCCACAAAAAAAGCAAAACTGAGCTCTCTGCTTTCATTTTACATCCAGGAACTGTGTTTATTTAAATAACCCCTCAAAACCCATTATCTAATGACATGACTCAATGAGTCACTATTCCCCTGACGCTGCTGAGGGGAAAACATCGGCTTTTTGGCAGTGAGCACTTGAATGCGGTAGGAAGCAGAGTTTCAAATGAATTTCAGGGGAACAGAATATTGGAGTGATTACAGCACCTCGGATCTACTTCTCTTTAGGGAGGGGACAAGACATTGTGAGAAATGAGTCGACATACTGCCGTAGCTTTTGACATCAGGGAACTTAAGTTAAGCGATTTTCATAACAAACTACACAAAACCGATGTTGAACACCACTTTTTGCATAAATTCGACACGCTCACTGGAGCCTGACCAAATCCGGTTGGAACTTACCTTCAACTCACCAGAGGCAATGCAACTGTTCGACACAACCCCCTCAGGACCCATAAACAAGCAGATGTGTCCGAGGGAGGGGCCAAAGACAAAACAGTATGTAAACATTGGAATAAGCCTATATAAGACTTAAATCTAGTGTTTATTTAATAAAATGCATACATTTATGTGTGTTTTTATAGGGGTGAAAGTATATTTTCTGCAAGAAGGAAACTTTTAAATGCAGAAGTTGGTAAAAGATGAGTTAAGAAACAAGATAAACTGAGTCAAAAGATTATGAACCACATACTGGTTAAGTCAAACAACGGGATCAGAAATATTTCAAAATTCTGAAATGATCAGATTTTCTACTAAATTTAACCCCTTTGTATTATTCTACCAGTGATTAATCATCTCTAACAATATTATGATGGGCTGAGATTTTAATGAGGGGATGTGTATGAAACTACAAAAGTCACAGATTAATGAAAAGCCAAACAAATCTTTAACCTCTAAATGGGTTTAAACACCAAAGCTCCACCTGCTGAACAGAGAGCCGCTGAATGGGCACAAATGGCCGTGTTCTTCCTGCCATTAGGGGCAATAATGGCTCTGTAGGGTCACATTGCAGCGTGCAAGCCTGGAGCTATTTTATTAGAACAGATCCACCCTTTGGTCCTATCACAGTCTTTTTAACCATGAAGCCAATTCTCTGCGATGAAAATGATTTGTCCGCGTGAATTTGTGTGAGCCTTTTTATTTAATGCCAGACATTTGGATAGAGAGAGGGACGGGCACAATCTGTGCTGCCTGCTCTGCTCAGATAGGTGGCATTTCCAAGTACTTCATAGCTAATGGAAACTGTTGATTTCTTCTTTTCATCCATGTCTTCTTGTTCATTTCAACCTGCAAATAGATATTCTGGATTTTTTTTCTCCTTTTCTTTCTTGATTCAGTTTATTCAAGGGCAAGATTGAAAATCTGAAAATTCATCGTGTTGTGTGGACATGGCGCCTTGACCCACAGAGAACAAAACTGCCAACACAAGTCCTCAGATTAGTCATTTACAATAGTGGTGGGAGCAGATGTTTGAATCGATGAAAATGTCATCGGGGACAAACCTATTTTCCTCTGCTCTGTTGTAGATAAATGTTGTCCAATCCTACACTGTCAATCCCTTTCTGCTGTCAAATTGAGGCCACACATCCCCTAACGCAGCTCTAACACCACTCCACACATGGATACACACTCATATCTCATTGCAAATTTCATCTGGGGTGAGATGCGAAAAGCCAAGAAGCTGCTTGTGTTTGTGTCAGGTATGGATTTGTCAGATGCTGATGAATTACATGTTCTGAAATCATAACTCCTATCAATCTTGTCAGCTCCACTTTTGGGAAATGCAACTGAACCATTGGACGTCAAAACACACAAAATCAATAATGCAGAACTCACACGTAGGCATCGAAAGGAAGGTGACGATAATGGATGTAAAGAGTGAGTCAGATATGGTTTATAATTCCTATCTACCTGCATGTGTCGATATATCTATATAACTGTGATCAGTGATGGAGTTTCTCCTCCCACTGCCGCGTTGTGAAAATGCAGACAGCATATTAGCGAATGATTTCAGGCCTCTGAAACATACAAACAGCTTGACATTTGGCGATGGATGAAAATTGACACTTGGTACGAAACAAGGCTGCTTATCATTAGAGCTATGCATGATTAAGGTTTTGTAGAAAAATGGAAGCATTGCTTTCACACTTCTTTGGCCTGTGTGGAGGAGAATTTGCATTTCTTCACTTCTGCAGACGTCTGGCTAATTACAAGAGTCCTCTTATGAAAAACAACTTGCATTTTGGCATCATATCAAAGAGGTTTCACAATCAAGTCAGGATAAAGTCAAGCCTTTAAATCAGGCAATAAAGTGAGCAGTTTTATTGAGGAGGAAATTATTTAATGTTCATGTAACCATTGACTGTGCCTGCAATTACATCATCTTGATTTAGCCTGCTCTTCCTGGGATACAAACGCAGGCCTTTGGCTGTTGCAAAGCTGCACAGCAGCCTATTTCATGCATCCCTTACTAATCTAAAAGAATCTAAAAGAAGCCAAAATAAGAGCCTTAATTGAGGAGACAGCAAGTCTGTGCATATTGTTCCTTTTCCCTTATCAATGTTCTTTTAGCGTGCAGGTGGCCAACTCAAGCAGGATGTTTATGACTGCAGAGGGAAGTTGTTATTGGAAGGTCTGTCTCTCTGTTCTCCACATCTGAGAGTCCATACAGATCTCCACAGGCACCTGCTCCACAGTGTGTGCTGGCAAGACATTCGGCCCCATCGCAGTGGGATTCTCCTCCTGTAGAACAACGGGGAGACGAGGCTTTTCACACCACACGTCTGAGTCAGTGCCAAGAGGAAGAATAGGAGGAGGTCAGAGGGGTGTGTTGACTGAGGAAATTGTATCATTAAAATGGATGGATGGCTGTACAAAACATTAGGACTTTTAGACATGAACATAATGCTAGGAGGAGGTAGTAAATTGGTCAGTCTAACACTTACTGGTCTTTGTTGCAACAATTTAATGATGTTTTTCATATTCACGGAACTGCCGCAAATTTGCATTTATTTGTAGGATCACAATAACTATGTTGTTAATTTCAGCCTCTTCAGTTACAGCCACGGTAAAGCTGCTCCCTCTTTTTGCTGGTTTGTTTGGTTTTCCACAGACTTCTGTTAAAGGACACAGTTATTGTTTCTTAAGGGTATTTCATTTTTATTTTAACAAAATGTTTTCCTTATGGGAATCATCCACACTGGGGATACTACCATGGTATTGTTGCCATGGTGACTGCCCCTATCTGGGAAGCAGGGGGTCCAACACAGCCTTATGGCAGTGGGGTGGACCTTATGGCTTCTACGAACATGAAAGGACTGGTTCGTGGTGTGGATTGATCCCAATGGTCAACATCAGTTTTAACTTGATTGCATCCATTAATGCACCAACTAGAGATACATGAAGTCATGTTAGTGGGATTCTCTGCCATCGCATGTGTGTGTTTTTGTGTGTGTGACAGTGAACATGATGAGTGTTTCATATGGCTATTTTATCTTTTTTGTTTTGTGTGTTTTATTTTAATTGGTTTTTATCATGTAAAGCATGTTGTGTTGCCTCTGGCATGAAAATTTCTTTGGAAATAAATTTGGGTTTGATTTGATTTACTCAGAGCAACAATGATTGATAAAGCTGAATGAATGTGAAGAAACATCCATAGGTCTTATTAATGACCAGTGTTTCTCCCAGATTCACAGTTTCTCTGCCACAACTCCTGTAGCAGAGCCTTCCAGTTAAATGAAAAACAGATTGTCGTTCTTGAAGTTGCCTTTGGCTTATTTGAACTATCTAATCCCTTATTTAAAAAAGTGGGTGTAGTTTGGTAATTCTTCTGGCTCTGAAGTGTTAATTTTGGTTACTCAGTAACTAAATGATCTGTGGTAAAACAAAGTAAATATGTTGGTTCATTTAGGATATTGTTGCCAAAATATTCAGTAAATGAGTGCTTTCCCATGACGTCAAAGGGTGACACCAAAAGCTAATAAGAAGAGAGGAGAAAGAAGGAGCAGAAAGACTTTCATGTAAAACCCGATGTGGCAAATATAGTGTAATGCATGTGGTAAAGCAGGGCAACGTCTGGTTAGGATGCCTCCTGGACAGGAGGTTACGGGCACGTTCCGAAGGACAGAGAATCTGGGGAAGATTGAGGAAATGCTGGATGTTTGTGGGGATCCACCCAGATGAGTTGAAAGGAGTTATTAGGGAAAGGGAAAGTCGGGGCTTCCCGGTTTTGGCTGCCACAGCCATGACTCAACCCTGGATAAGAGGAAGAAAATAAATAGAACAACTGATACTAAATGTATCATGTTTTCATTTATTTTGTTTGGTTTTATTTTTCTGCCATTGGTCTTCCAGTTTTCTGTGTTTTCGAGATTTGTGCATATGACAGGGCCAGAGTTGCCATGGAGATAAGGACATCTTCCTGCAAAGGGTTCCTTTTATAGATTCCTGAAGTTAATTATAATTATAATTACATTGGGTTTTTTTCTTTTTCTTTCCTGTTCCTAACTTTACAATTGAAGCCCTGGTCTTTTAATTAATTACAGATGTGACCAGATTTGTTACACAAACCATGATGTTCAATTATTTTCCAAAGTGCCTCCTGAAACGGTACAGCTCTGTAAATTTATTTAAATATTCAAAGCACCTCATGAAAGTGCCTGTAGGTGCTCTGGCCAGGAAGGCTGTCCAGAAAAGTTTCTGAATATTACCAATAACAGACACATGGTTTTCTCATTTGTAAGCTTGTAAGCAAGTTGGCTTATAGGAGTCCACAGCAGTTGGTCTGTTTGGCCAGATTTTTTAATTAAGAAGCAAGCCAGAGGGGTTATTGTTTTCACGGTATAGCTGAAAATAGGTTGAAACTTTTCCATGCTCTCATCGTTATGCCAGCCCTGAGAGCTGTGTGTAAATTACTCCAGCTTTTAAAATTAATTATTTTTTTTCCTTTTTTTAAAATTATCTGTGGGAATGATGAAAATGCTTCAAAATACCTTCTATCAACACAACATATGTAATCAGTGGTATCTGTTGGAATGACACTTCATAAAAATAAAAATATGCATATTTTTAATACCCAAAAATTGCAAAAGAATTAGAGATGAAGTCATTTAACCATTTAAAGCGAAATCTATAAATAACTCAGCAGAAACATCTTTTTTAAAAAGATTTTAATTAGTCTTTTAACAATATCTGGAAGAAAATTGCAATTTACTTTTCAGGTATTTTTTTTTTTTTACCATTTATTACCATGTGATAGGTCAACATTATTGTGTATAATCTTATGCTTTATGGTATCCACCAGGGCGCAGGAGACCAGTATCATCTGGTGCACCACAGGATTTTGAGTAAAGTTTTTACCATAAAATGATGTGAAATGTCAAATATAATATGTTTAGCTTAGGATGTAACACCGACTGCGTCGCAGAGTGGCTTACAAACACGTGTCTGGGCCCAACTGCATTAAAGAAAAGAAAAAAACACAAGTTAAAGATGACCTAACACAGAACAAAGAACAGCAGTGCTGCTTGTCTTGCAGGGAGATGCCTTTCAGAATATAATGCGGGCACATACTAACTCCCTTCTGGACTGAAAAGCTGGCATGAACTGGCAAATAGTTTGGAGCCATCATTGTGGTGTGTTATGTTATTCCAGACGCTGGGGATGTTGGGAAAAACCTTTGATCCTTCATATCGGCTTAGTTTAGAGTCATACACAACACTCTGTATTCTGCACATTTTGTCCACTTTTAACACTCAGCAACTTTACTCATATTGTAAGCAGATGTAAACCACTGTGCTCATCTACACAGCCAGACTACTGGTAAGTGGAACAGTTACTTTTGCTGAGCCCCCCTACCCAATACCCCCCCTCCCCCCCTCTCTCTCTCTTATGTTGAATGACCACACTACTGAGCATCCAGAAGCTGACCGCAGGTGTTGATGTAATACGACTAAAAACTACTACACAGTGTCACATTAGTGCTGAGAAGCTTCTGCTCTGAGTGAAACACAAGCTGATTATTGAAGCAGTTAAATGATAAGGATTGTCCTCCAAAATGCTGCTTAGTGCTGAAATATAACCATTCAGTGTGCTATATGCAGTATTACCATGGGATCAGCACATCACAGCGGGAGATAGAGTCTTTACAACCAGCAACGTCTCCGAACATTTGAAGCTCTCTCCACAAATATCTTGCACGTAACATGACAGCTTGTACTCTATTTAGCAACAACATATTCCTTGTGAGAAATTGGGGAGAAATCCAAAGTCCGTAGAGGAAGTGTCTAATCCTCCATATCTGTTCCACATAGGAGCACACTTTGGGAGAAAGCATACATTTTCTGTTTAATCTTTATAGTTGTACATATTCATGGTTCTATTATTTTATTATGATTATTTATTATTTGAGTAACTTTTCCCCCCACCTTTCCTTATTCATGCCACTTCATTATGTGATTTTCTGGTTTTTCCTGGCAGTCTGTCCGCTCGTTGTACAAATCAGAATATCCTCCCGATAAAATGAGTTTTTTATTGATTTTCATTGTTAGATAAAATAATTCATTAAGTTCAATTGATTGTTGCATTTATCGGGGGCTTTAATTGGACACACATGAATGCTAATAAGTGTAATTTGACAGAAGCTGAAATCTATGATTAGACGGTACATCATCATTACCCATAAACTCCTGCATCCCATGTGAAAGTGGAAATACGTAACATTGTGTTTATTTCTCAAATTGTTTAAGTGTCTTTATAATCAAGCATTAATTGGAAGTGTATCACAGAGAGTCACAAGTGGGATTTAGCAGGGCTAAAATAATCTTGGAGAATGTGTCGCTGTATTGAGAAAAGAAACATCAAAGTGTGCTTGTGTGTGTGTGAGTGGGGTTTCCTTTTTTTTTTGGCTATGTCAGCACTTTCCCCACTTGGCTTTATTGAGGTATTTAGTGGCATCATTAGTGACTTGGACAGAATGTGACCTTTACACCTTGCAGCCTGCATTGTTTCCTGCTGCATGTCTCTGTGCTTTTCTATAAGTTCATCAGTAAGGTGAGGTGACAGCACAGCAAATACCTGTCCGGGGAGGCAGTCCTTTAAAAAACATTTAGGGGAAGTATCTTTCTGTGTGATAGAGAAAAAAAATGACTGCAGCGGTCTTTAAAGTTTAACTCCTCATGCTATTGTAGGTGGTCACTACTCCTGGCTCAAACAATTTATAGATGCAGTTTTTAAAAGAGCATCAGCAACTTTTTGTTTGTTTTCTTATTTTTTTCAGCAACTGAGCTGCGAATTATGTGCTTGCCATTTAGGTTGGATGAATTTCCACAAAAATATGCAAATTTATAAGACACATCTTGGAGAGTACAAATCGGAATACAAAATAACCATGACTGAATCAAAAGATATACTAAATCAACATGCATGTCATGTTTGGTACATAAAGGGGGAAAGGGAAGCAAATAGCATGCTGTTTTTGTTCATATGAATTATCTAGCATAGTGTTTCTCAATCCTGGTCCTCAGGTACCACTGCCCTGCCTAATTCCAATTAATGAACTTCCCATTCAAGTTTTTGCAAGCCTGTAATGAGCCATTCACTTCAGGTGTGTTTTTCTCTAAAACAAGTAGGACAGTGACGGAGAAAACTCTGATCTAGCACATTTGCTTTAAAGCTGGCTAACTTGTGGCTAAATATGTAGATCTCCTGCTTAAGATCAAAGTATAACTTCTGGTTTTATAAAATCAAGCTTGAAATAGTCACATACCAAACTGAAAACTTAAAAATGATGCACTGCAACTCATGGCATGCTTCTTTCAGACTTCTCCAGCTATGCTAATCTCAGGCTAATAAAGACATAAAAAAGAATAGAAGACAAGAATAGAGACAACTAGATTATAACTTAAAGATCATGGCACATCTAATTCTCTTGCTCATTGATAACTCCTCCCAATGTGGGATCCTTTTCCATTTATTGCCATTTGTTTGAGCAGTTAAACAAAAAAGTCACGTGTCCCTCTAACAATAAAGCTACCATAGCACCACAAGCATGGAATGTGCTCAGAGTTGATAGAGTTGCTGGACTGTTATTACAGTGTATTTCAGAAGGTTTAGGATTAATCTAAGCACGTGTCACTGTGATGGCTTCCTTCATGTTCCCTGGGTAGTCAGTCCAAGGAAAAGGCTGATGATTCTATGTTGTGATGGCTGATAAGCTCATCTCTACAGAGGGTTGGCTCGCTGCCTGGTGGTAAACTCCATGCCCTGCAGAAATAGCTGGATCAATTGATAGATTGTCAGCATATGCAGCTGCTTAACATTTAAACATGTGCCAAGTTGCATAATAAGTTTAATTGATTTGTTAGTATGTAGCTCTTTGTATTACTGTGCTAATGGAAGCAATACAACAAACACTGCTGCACTGGAGAACCCACACTGCAAATGCTGCGTTGAGGACACTTCATTTTATTACAGAACATTTTATATAAGTTTCAAAGGCTTATTAATAGAAAGTCTGCTTTCAAGCACTGCTGTTTTCATAGCATCATGACTGCTTTGACAGGTGTAAAGTGATTCAGCCTACTCATCTGCCAAGTCGGTTAGCAGTGATTGACACAAGCTTATTACATTTAGTTGCACTGGCTTCGAAGATGAAAAAAAGGTGTGAATTAGGGTAGCATTTAGAAACTATTATGAGTCTTGCATATATAATATCCAGTGCATTGTTTTTGCTATTTAAATGCCTAAGGTTGGTACATCCCATACAGTGCAAGAAAGCAGCACTCTGTCCACCTACCCACATGCAGATTTTGTGAGTGAGATAAAGTTATAAAATTGTACTTGACAAAATGCTCCATCTGCCTTCAGCATACAGTCAGAGGAAGAAAATCTAAAGAACTGAGTTTTGTTTAAACAGCTTGAGTCAGCATACTTGTCATGTTTCCTGATAATGCATCCATTTTCGCAAGACAGTTTCTGTCCATTGATTCTCAGTCCTCCTGTTGCTGCGGTGACTCAGCTTATGCAGAGCAATAAAACAATGCTCTCATGCCAGTGGAAACAGGACAGGTTTTGACAGGTTCAGCAGTTTTATTGTGGACATTGGAGTGTCTTAATAATGCGGAGTAATAGCATAATGTGGAGAAGCTTTCAGATGGTAAAGTTGAAAAGATGTAAACAACACTCAGGGTGAAGGAGGAGCTGCTAGAAGCAGACTGCTTAATTCAGCTTTTGTCTAGAACCACAAAAAGATGTAAAGTATATTGGGGAGCAGACTGTGGGAATAACTGCAGGTGCCTTAATTAGAAGTTAAATAACGAAACATAATGGATGAGTGAGTTTAAAACAGGATAAGTGGGGAAAAGAGGGGAAAAATGTTTCTTAGTCATAGATGTTTTCCTTGAAGCATATTAGGATTTTAATGAATGATTGAAAACCAATCATCAATGGTGATACATTAAAACTGCGGGATGTCAGATTAGTTTCTGCTTTATATTACATGGAAGAAAGGCAACTAAGCTAAAGAATTTCATGTGTTTTTTTCTTCCAATATTACATGTTTTCTAAGCTCCTATAGATTTCAATGTGACTTTTTCACTTTTCTTGCTCTTGGTAGGCTCGTGGCAAACTGTAATTTTGTTTTTCTGCAATGCCATTTTCAATTTAATAGAAGTGCATTTATGTTCACCTGTGTTAAAATGGAGCTTTTTATGGGCAGAGGGGCATGGAGCCATGGTTGAGCACCTCTTGATTCAAACACTCTCTACCTTGAAGGGGAATAGTGTAGAGTTTGTACTCCATAAATTGAGTTGTAAGAGTTCTTCTTTTGGTGAAGGTGACACTCTAAACTTACCCTGTAAAAGGTTTTGGCACAGTCACTTCACTCAGAAGGCTGTCATTTATCTTGATACATTAATCTTTTCATGATGGGTTTCATCTCCATTAGGAAAGCCAATATCATGGCCTGTAAAATGACAATCCAACAAGAACTGGGCTTCTTTTGATGCAGCTGGCCTGGTTATGCAATAAACAAGACAACACAATCATCCTCCATATATTTTAGGACACAAGTATGATTTATGACAGCTGACAGATTGAAAATCTTTCATATATTCTTACTGAGGCCATGTGGTTCTGGGCTTCAGAGTCAGAAACATTAGAGACTCTAATGAGGACAGCTCAGAGATCTGTGGACCATGCAAGCAATCCTCTCACTTCTCCATGACATGAAAAGACACGCAGAGAACCACCCATAAGGCATCTCCACATAAACGATGAAGCTTTCTGTGCCTGTAACACATCTTTGGAACGATTCAACATTCCCTTGGAGACAAGGCAATCTCTCACATCAAAAGACAGTTTGTTCGTGCTGCCCCTAAAATTATTCCCTGCTACCACACAGCTTGTTAGCCCCCCCTCCAGAAGCCTTTCCTGGGACACTTGGCATAAGAGAAGGCAGAGGCAGTTATGTAAAGGCTAATGAGAGCCTGGCACTAGACTGAACAAGCCCATGGGTGTTCTCAATGGACTGTTTTGTATGCATAGATATGTAGATGCACAAGTGCATAATTATTGTCCAAAATTAGCACATGCATCTGCCAGTCTTCCAGCTTGCACTGATGGCTTGTCATGCATGGATGGTTAAGCAAGTCTGGTGACTTAGGTTTATGCCTTTTAGATACATTCAACCTTGTTTTCTGTCACATTAGCCTATAGCGGACACGTTGCCACACTCTGTTGTTCCTAGGGAATGTCAAGGGACATGCAAGACTCAATCATGTTTTGTCATATCAGAGAAAAGCGGAGATGATTTTTAATCCCCTGTTTTGGTTGGAAGGCGTATTTACAATATCTAGTGATATTAATTCATGGTACTTTGCAATAGCTGTGTGGGATATTGCAAAATCTAAATAAAGCAAATCTATAGTCATGGAAAATAAGAGGAGTTTAAGAAACTTGTAACCATGATGTAGGAAGGAGCATGTTTTTGTTCTGCAGGGTGCAGCTAATATACTTTGTTGTGTTGTAAAAGATTATAATAGAACATAAGCTTTATTTTTACACATCATTACTGAATACGTACAGGAATGCATTGCAGAGACTCATAGGCAGTTTTTATATAAGAATGCTTAGAAGATTTGAAAATTTCAGCGAAACTGAGATATTTAAAGAAAGATGATGACCATTAAGACCATTAAGGGAATTTTAGAATAAAAAACATTTAATAATAACTCTCGCTCATCTTACTGTGTAATTTTACTGCATCATTTCAGAGGAAAAGAGCATCTAATTTTCCCTCTTGCATATTTGAGGCAGTAGTGTTATATGTGAAGAACTGTTGATGGGCAGGCAATTTTAGTGACTCTTTCTACCCATAAATGAAATTTTGCTGTGGATGCAGATAAACTGCCCACATTACATATATGAGGTATGTTGGCATTTTACAAACCTGATATAAATTTTTGTAAGACTTTGTAACTAATTTGGTACAAATCATAAACACAACCTATGATTAAGTAATGCATTAATAGTTGCAGGATTTGTTATGAATTGCTGTTGCTTAGCAATACATCATTTCCCTGAGAAGTGATACTTCATAATAGAGAAGTGAATTCAAAATAAATAAAATACTTATTGCTAAATATACTTACAAATGCAATGCTTTGAACAAATTAAAAAGGGAATCACTTTTTAAAATACAATTAATGAAACGTTTTTTAACCAAATTTATTAATAGTCTTATTTATTTCTCCTTTTTTAAAATAGTACTTGAAGATTTGAAGTGTTTCCTATATTTCCTGTAAAAATGAAGACATCCTCACTAGTTCTTTGGAGTCCAGCGTAGATTTTTTGGGAAGTCAAGAGCCTAAATCAGGAGTGCCCATTCATCTTGGCAAGAGCTACTATCCTGCAGCTTTTAGATGCATCCTTTCTCAAACAAACCCTTTATGAAGCTGCTTAGAGCTGAAAAACATGTTAATGAGGGAATTCAGCCAAATCATCCAGGTGTCTTTTAAGTGATGCATATAAAAGTTGCACTAAAGTAGACAGAATTTTGGCACCCAGGTCTCAAAAGACCATATCCCAACTTTTTCCTTCATTTTCCAGTTTATTTTTTTAATGAACTTTTGCCTTATATGTAATTTTTATATCTGATAAAGCTGCATTGATGTCATGATTATTAACTCCATGGATTTTCTTGGAATGAACAAAATTCTATTTTTATGATGTGCATTCATAATGCAAATCATCCTGAATTCACAACAACATTGCATTTTTTTAAAAAAAGCATCTCACATTCTATCAAGTTTATATTGCTGATAGTAAAATCAGTTTTCCAGTTTGCAAAGTTTCACAAAGTGCAGTTTGAAGGGTAGAATGAAGCACAGTCGGTGTGTGTTGAGATATAAAGTAAAACAAAGGGGACAAGAAAAAAAGGAAGCTAAAAGATATGAAGAAAAAAGCAAGAGAAAGGACAGCGAGCAAAGGTAGGGCACAAAATATCAAGATGTGGCACTGAAACTGCGGGAGCTTAGTGTAGACACAGCAGGACGCGGGTAAAGGAAAAATCATGTCAGGGGATATCATGCTGTCACAAATCATATTGCCATCTCTCAGCTGAGATTGATCTGCCAACCTTCTGTTACACAGCCTTTACACAGCCTGTGTTTTTTTACCTCCCAATGATGCAGTGAAGACATTTCTCCGTGTGGAAGTGCACTGCTGTCATGCGCAGCCGACCAAGGTACCAGTGTGGGATCAGGAGGTCAGGACTGTGACTAGAAGTGGCAGAGGAGGATTAGTGGCCCAGTGAAGGGAGAGAGTGGCCGCCCTGCAGTGGAGAACCAGCTGGTCAGCAAGCCGGCCAGCCCAGCTCCATCTGTCAGTCACCTGCTCGACCCCCTGGGAAGCCTGGTAATTCTTTTTGCTTCCCATTGCCTCCAGAGAGATTATGTCACTCATTCTAATTATTAAGTTATTAAGTTATTTTACTAATTTACAGAACTTCACTGTCTGTGTAATGCACACAATTGCATTATGGGATAGAAAGTGTACGATTTTATAACAGGAATCACCAGATCTGTACCTGTTTGGTCAGTCTTCTTAAGAGTTTAGATGAGTCTCTAAAAAAACGGTTCTCCTTGTCAAGTTATCCACAAACCACATGGACTAAAATAACTTTAAAGATTCAGCAGCACAAGCTGAACACAGAGGTCCCTTCCTGTGCGTTGTCGTGTTGTGTTAACAGGGCCTGAGTTTGGGTTTAAACGGACAGGATTCACCTTACACTTGAAGACAATGTCATTCTGGAGCCCGATCTCAAATCTTTGCAGCTTGTCCAACCAAAACTCTGTTGCCTTGTAAACGAGAACCCAGAGCCCAACTAAACTTTCCATTTTACTGTCTTAACATTGTGTGGACGGATCTTCGAGAACATTCCTGGAAATGTTATTTTCCCAAGCCTTCAGTCACCCCAGTTCTGTCACAGCCTCTCTGTTTCTCATCTCTACCCAAGTCAGGTACAAAAAACAAAAGATGTTTCCCCATTCCTATTTGAAACAACGCTGCATTTTGTTTTTACCTCTGAATCCCTGACAGTTGTTGTGGGTTCCTGTCAAGAAGTGTTGCTTCAGTTTTTATTTAATTATTTCTTGGTCCCAGTTACCTTGCAAGAAGCGAATAAACAGAAGGAAGAGTAAAAAACAGGAACCAGACATGGAAGATCACGAGAGTCAGCAGAAATTGGTCCTCATAAGGTTAAACTTTATGTCATGGCATGAGCTTTCACATTATTTTCTCCTTCATCTAAAACACACACGCAAATGTCAAGAGAAAATGATACAGCTTAGTCCAAGTTGCATTGCTCGATATGGGCTTATTCTCTCTCTCTCTCTCTCTCTCTCTCTCTTTCTATGGCTGTTGCCTTTGTACTCAAAACTGAAAGCTGCTGTCTCCCCCAACAATAACATATGTCAAAATCCCACTATCCTAAAAGTTTATAACTGCTGTGTGCTTATTGCAGTCATTCCCACAGAAAGCCAATTGTGTTTGATTGACTGTGACTGTGATTGGCAGAAAGTTGGGTCTATTGTTTGGCCACTCATGTTATCACATTTGAGAAGCCCAGCTAGCCCGTGGCAGTAAAAAGCAAGTAGGATATTGGCTCCTGAGTAGCTGGCATCAAGCCTTTCTCAGACAGGCAATTCCAGGGGAGCAATTGTCTGGTTTAATTGCTCCAGAAGAGAAAGACAGAGAGGCGGTGAAACTAACAAGCTGTCTACAGAATCAGTAATTTACAGGCTCTGTGATAAAAACACATTTTTATTTTTTTCCTCTCATTCTCTCTCTCTTTGTCTCGCTCTCTCTCTGTTCCAGTTATTATAAAATATTCACTGGGTGGGTGTGTGGGATGTCATCATTTACAGCTGTATTTGCACAGTGAGAAAGGCACACGCTGATTTTGCTCACTGATTTGATGGACCAGAACTGTCTGCTTTCTCATCACCTGGACCATTTGAAACCTGTAAACACAGAGAATTGAAGCTTTGCCAAGAGTGCACAATTTTCTAATGTTGTTGTTGTTATAGGAAATTTTTCTGTCTGTCTTTTTTATTTATTTATTAAATAAAATGTAAAAAAAAAAATATTTATATATAATTTATATTATATCTATATATTTTTTTTAATTAAAAAAAAGGATGGAAATATTTCCGTCTGGGTTTTTTAGCATGTTAAACAGACGGGGTGATGGCTTTGCCATTCAGATTTCTTCCTAAAAAGGCAGCTGTTTGGGCCTTATGTTGAAGAGAAGCAACAACAGCAGGTTGTGACAGTATGACACTCAAGTGTGATGTTTTGTTAGGAGCTCTCATAACTGGAAGCAGAAAAGAAAGAACACAGCAGAAAGTTGACCAATTCAACCCAAGCCATTGATTTCACCACTGAAATACTAAAATTCCCTATTACACAAATTCAGCTGATTCTTAGTTACTCAGTAAAAGAAATAAAGAATATGACAAGTGTCTCATAGGCTAAGGTTAAAACATCCATATGCCTTTTATAGAAAGACTTTAACAGTTAAACCAGAGAAAATTCATACACAGGAATGAAGCCTAGCTGAAGGAAATGAGAATCACAGATCCAAAGTGTGCTGTTCTTGTGAGTGTGTGGATCACCGGCCTATTCCTCTACTATCCATATTCATAACCTCTCATTGCAGTAGTAGAGGGGTGGAGGTGGGGGAGAGAAAATATCAGGAAGAATGAGGTTTTCAGCGTGCATAAGTTAGAGAGGAAAAAGGAATATTGACTTGTGTGTTTAATATCTGCATATTTGTCATCAAGATATCTTTTTCCGTGATCTTCGGATTGCACAGATGAATGTAAGTATAAATTAGAGGCTATAAAAACCACATCTAATGACCCTGCTTCAACTATCAGTCTTTCAAAAGCACCATTTTGTGGCGGACAAGAGTTTGACTTTGTGGACTCAGCAACAATACGCAGAGTAATTAAACTGTGATGAGGAAACAGCTTCCACTTTATAACCATTTACCCCGCAATTACATTTAAACAGATGTAAATGTGCAAATAGATATCCATGCATTGTACAGAAGGAATATTACTTCCTGTACTATGAAAATAGCCTCCAGTTTTCTGCGCATTTCACACTGATCATGACTGATCTTTTTTTTTTCACAGATTAGGTAAGAAATAAAGAAAAAGATTTCATCATTTACCAGCAGCCTGGAACCTTTCTGTGCTTTTGTTGTGGTTATCTTTTTTGGGAAAACATTCCGCAGTAGGCTGATTTTGGTTATGCAGGTGTTAAATCCTTGTACACACTGCATTTCTCAGCCTCACACAAAGATGACCAACATTAAAGAATTACAGGGATGTCTGACTGAAGCAGCTAATGGCAGTGCTACATCAGACAGAGGTGAGGGCTTTAAAGAAAGTCATCATGGTCTTCAGAAATGTATGATGCTCACCCGGCAGTGTGACTGCTGCCACCAACCAACTAGTTTAAAAACTAAAACTAGATTTTATCCAGTAAGTAAGCATTAATGTGATGTTTATAATTCATGTATCTCTTCATCATCATAAAGTCTGCATACATCAAACAGAATAACAAACCCCGAATCATAAGACACCTATCTACCTTTGTGCAAATGTACGTTGTATATTGTGATATGTCACTTAAGATAGGGAGGAAGAGATCAAATACAACCCAGTGAGACCAACATGAGGACATTTTAAACTTCAATATGACTGAATGGTATGACATCGCTGAACTGTCACTTGGGTTTTATTCTGAATGCAATTTCCCAATTTTGGCCAAATTTTCAGCCATTGGTTCAGCTTTTCGTATAACTGAGAAGTATGAGCACATTATTTTTTTATTATTTGTATTTTTGTTTTGCAAAAAACAGATGCTGCAAAAAAAATTCCACCAAGGAAATTGTGACCTTTGCCAAAAGTCTAATTTAATTAGTTTTTTAGAGGTATACGACATATATTGAAGGTAGTGGTGTCATAGACTGTCAGACCAAAAAAGTTTAGCTGCTTGTACAATAGGTATAAAGGCAAATCCGAACAGATGTTTAACTAAAAAATTAGACCTTCAGAAAGACGTAGCGGCGTCTTTAATAGTGAACCATTGTAACAGGCAGCATTGGCTCAGGAGGTCCAGAGGTAACTTGTTTAAACTGTCTTGTCTAGGAATGAAAGGTTAATTTCTCTTTATTGTAAAAGAGCATTGCAAAAATGTGGCCCAAGAATTATGCAAAACTCTGAACTTTCCCTGGCAGAATTGGTGAAAATGCACCCAAAAAGAGGCTGAAAACTGGAAGGTGTCATGCTGCTAAAGGGCATGTAACTAAGTACCAACTACATAGAAAATCCAACTTTTTACCTGCAAAAAGGTTTATACTGCAAAAGATGGGAATTAAATTGTTATTCTGTCTGAATTAAGGGATAAATAATCTTCAGTTGTACAGCTTTTTGGACATCAGTTCATTTTCTACTTTCTTCCATATTACCAGTGTAGTCAGTGCATTCCAGTTTAAGTGCACGTTGGGTAGATGAACCGCGCCTAAAACTTGCTTCTCCCGCTCCCTTCCGACATTTCAGACATTAAAACTGACATGCTGTCTACAGCACTTTCAATAGAAACCTACAATTTAACAAGAACAGCTACACACTCCCGCTCTTAAGCTGCTTGGAGGTGACAAAGAGGCCGACCTCTTCTGTCCCTGTCACATTTAATGTGCTCGCGGTGAATGTCTTCCAGGAATGAGTCTCAATAAATGAATGCAGTTATATCCATAATTAAAGACCAAAATTTATCTACCTGGAACAGTTTAACCTCAGCTAACCAGCAAGAACAAATTGGTGTATTTGGTGAGTGAAATTAAAAAAATCTCTCTTTTTCTCACTCACCTCTGCTTTTCATGGCATCCACATACGTATCTGTCACACACACACTTTTGTCTGCAGACATGCATTTATTTTGACTTATTCATATCTAATCTCTCATCTGCCTTTGCTCTTATTCAACCGACTCCTTCGTTTAAAGAAATCTGTCTGTTTAAGGGAATTTTGCCATTATTGATCTCCTAGAAGTCCGACCTTTAAGTCAAAACAGTGTGACAGGCTTGAAGCTAGCATGGCATTGACTTGTCCTGCAGCCTCACGTGTGCTAATGGCGCCTGTCATTCTGTGCTGACTTAAACGGTTCTTTTGTATTTCATTTAAGCAGTTATGGAAATGACACAGTTCCTTGCTGCACGGTGAGCAATTAGCACACACAGACTAACTGCCTATTACGCACAAACATTTTACTATGCGATTCCCAGTAGACCGCTTGGTGAGGTGTATAATGTGTTTCTCTGTTCAAAGAATTTGACAGTAGACTTTCTTGAGCGTTTTAATGTGGAGCTCACTGTTTGATCATCCACTTGACTCTCTAGTGGAGTGAATTTGAAAAGCCCACACACCTTCCTCGGTGTAGCCACGGTTGGCTAACTTCCAGAGTTGTAGAAGGATGTGGAGGAACTTATGATAGTGCTCATATGTTGGAAGTACACCAGTAACTTTTGAAAATCTGAATATGAATAATAAAATTGCCCCATACTGCTAAGTCTGAGATGATACAGATCAAGGGATCAGGATGGTGATTGGAAGGCACTTTGGGCAGAATTTATAATGACTTGAATAGATGCTGAGATGATAATTAGACCTCAATTACTGTTCCATTGCTGCTTATAATTACCTTTTAAAAAGCACTGGGGACAAGCAGAAACCCATAACAACAAGGGGTCCTGCTAATTAATAAACACCACATCTAGCATTTATAAGCAGTAAACAATCACTGAGGACATTTATGAGTCAATACAGCAACGTAATCAAGCGGGTCCAGAGAGGAACTCTGGTTTAGTGTTAGGTTTATTCGGGATTCTTTTTACATTGCTACAATTTTAACAGTATTTATAATGAAAAAAGAAAATACATATCTCAAGACAGTCAGAGTTTGTTGTAATTGTTTACAATGGTTTGGAGCAATATCTCTCCAATCATTTCCGAAGCTTCTCTTTGGACATTTGCTGTTTTGTTTTTTTAAAAAAATCATTTTAAACGAGTCCGTTTACCAAACCATGTTCGGAAAATTGATTTTTTTTATAGATAAAAATCTTAACACAAAGCTATAAATCATTCAAGCTTTTAAAAAAAACAGCTAAACTCCAATTATAAACCACTTCAGTCTGTAAACTACATAAGTTGCAGGTTGTTCAGGAAGCAGAGGAAAAAATAGAACATTAAAGGAAAATGGAGGGTAAGGAGAAGACAAAGGAAGAAACAGTGGACCAAAAACACCTTTCTCTAAAATATGAGTAATATATAAAAGTGATGTCTTTCAGAAACAGGGACAAAAAAAAGACATGACACAACCTCAGAGAGGCATCTAGACCCTCAGTTGATCTATTTATTGCACACAAAGCCTGATTAGAAATGGTCTCCATGGAAGTGTGGTTGTCAAGAAGCAATTCTCATGGAAAGGAAACAGGGAGAAAAGGCTGAGATATGCAAAAAGACATCAGAGCTGGATTGAAATTCAGTGGCAACAGGTCTTAAGAAGTGATGAATCCTCAACTGGAGCCCAGATCACAACATTATTGAAGCAGTGAGGGATCATCTTGACAGAAAATGGAACAAAAGACACCCAACATCCAAGATAAGCTTTGAAATTTCCTTCAAGAAAACTGGAAAACTATTTCTGAAGACTACTTACAGAAATGTCAAGAAAACCTGCCTATGAGGGTTCAGATCTGAAAAATAAAGACGTTCAAACCAAATATTGACTTGTAAAATGCTTTAAACTCTGCTTTTTTATCAATATAACATACATTTTTCATCCATTCATGCATATACCAATAAATCACTGTTCACGTATTTCTCATTTTTTGTGATAATATACAGAAACAATGTGAGGTTTATTGCTGTTATAGGATATTATAAATTTTATGTAGACCCAGATGTAAACCTGATGAATATGAATATAAACACCTTTAGCTGACACTGAAAATGAACTTGAGAAAAATCATTTCTCTCAGATAACATAAGAACAACATTCAATGTCAAGTGAATGAGATGCAGCAGTTTCCATGTAGGGGCGTCTTTGTTAAAGTGTGTCTCTAACACATAAAGTCCCTCTGTCCACCCTGCAGCTACAGTCATTAACTGTATTTTAGATTTAATCATTTCAGCAGCAGTATGATATGCATCTCTGCTAACTTACTAGAATGATAAATATTTGCTGTTCTTTTCATAAACATAGTGTCTCTGTTGCAACAATTTTGTTTCTGTATTATGTCCTGAAATTTTAAAGCACTGTCTTTTGCAAATTTGATTCAGTTTATTAAAGCATTTTCTAACACAATACCTGTTTAATCTATAAATACATTTCTGATTCTGATGCTCTATATCTAAAGGGTCTACAAATACTTCTCATCACCTGTCTGACAGATAGGCAATCTATTTATTCTTAGATTTAATTTAAGTGTCAAGAAATATACCAAACCTGTAGTTGGATTCTGCCTTTCAAAAGTGGCAGATCTTTATATTCATCAATATAAAACATACTTGGCATTTTGGACCAAAACCTTACTAATAGACCATGTGCTTAAGTAATTCTGAACCATGTACTGTAACTAACATGAGGGAGACAGTAATGCTTACACAGCGGCTTTCTAATTGGTGTATTTATGTAGCTGACATTTTGAGTCGAATGTCTTCAATCACTTTCCGATGGAGAATTCCAATTCATGTACAGTAGTGTCTGCACTCAATATTAGTTACCACCACTTGCCTAATTACTGTCATTCATCCTTTATCAATGGGAAATTGTGGGAAGCCGCTGCTTTCATATGCATGTAAATAGACAAATACACACACTTTTACAAAACACACACTCAAACATGATTTGTATTTTTCCTCATTTTTCTGCATAATTTTTACCATTAGCCTGTATTTGGTATTCTAGCACTTTCTACTAGATCACACAGTATAGCAAACTAAACTTGTGTTTGTGGGTGTGTTGGGGGGATGCACAGGAATCTATTTGAGGCTGCTTCTCTGACACTAAGGTGATGACATATTTTATTAGCTCCTGCTCAGGGACCGTCGAGTCTCACCTGAGAGCTCAGCTGTAACATTGTGGATCCTGAACTTCTTCTCACCCCCCCCCCCCCCCCCCCAACCCCCCTTCATCTCCTCCCATCTGTCTTCCAATCCTAGTTTGGCTCCTTCAAATCACCCTTCCTCCATCTCTTTCCACCCACCTCTTCCCCACTTTAATCCCTCCGTTATTCTTACTTCTCTTCTCCCTCCGCTTGGGCCTTGCTGATACATCTCCAGCCATCGGTGCCTGTTATCTGTAACGTAATCCCTCTACGCCGTACCTCTTCCTACCAACCAACCTTCTCTCATGACAAGTGGCTAATTGGATGTCACAACTGAAAATGAAAGGTAAACGCAGAGTAGATAAAGTCATAAAGCTGTCAACTGTCTCTCTTGTGAAAAAAGCAGAAGATGAACTAGATTAAGAGTAGAGGTCAGTGAAAGAGTGAAGGGGGCTGCAAGGATGATGAGCGGATGAAGGGATTGGGTGGAATTAGGAGGCAAAGGAACTGTAAGCTAGATAAATGTAAGAGAAAATGAGAAGATGAGAGAAGAATAGATAGGAAGGAGGGAGGGGAAAAGTGACAAAGTGATGCAAGAGGCAAAGGCCACTGCTGCCTTTCCCTGTGGCCACTAATAAAATGCTCCAGTCAGACTTATTGTGTGTACACTCATGCATGAGGAAGCACACATACAAAGGGCAGTTAGACTTCCTGATCGATTGAGCCATACCCTGCTCTGACGTCTCAGCAGGCCTCAAGATGAATGAGCTGACCTACGAAGGAAAAGAGAAGAGAAAAGAAGGAAAAACAAACCTCTGGCTGTTAAATCTCAAAGCTTTGTGTCACAGCGGTTGCAGGATGGGAAGGTACAGCGTGCATATCAACATATACTGCTGCTTTTTGTCTGCTACTGTTATATATATAGGACACACATTATCACCGGCAGGTGTAAAAGGTTTTTACTATTCATTTATGCTGAAGTTACTAAAGTGAATTCAATGAAAGAGGACACATGCCTTCTAAGTTTTGTCCTTAAATATAAACATAATATAACATTTCTGTACGTATAAAAATTCGAAAAGTTCATTTCAAACTAAAGTTTCCTCCCACGACTGCTGCAAACATCCCTGAAACATCTCATCAGCAGTCCAGACTTGCCTTATTTTAATTAAACTAGCTGCTAAGTTAGCCTTGTTCAAACAAATAATTGTTTTTCACTAATCGCATCGTGAGGTCTGCTGAAGTACCCCACAATGCACAGTGAAAAGGAGCACTAAGGAGAAAAAAACTGATGATTTAAAATATTGATGTTGTTATTATATATTATAGGAGTAAAAAGGCCTCTATATAATATCAAACATATCAGTTCCTGTTTCATTTTAGCTGCAGGCACAAGATAAATATGTTGTGTCATGAAATAGCATAAGAGATTTATTATGATGTGAACAGAGCAGAACATCACACGTGGTCCAAGGCATTCATGCTTATTAATCAGGGGAAAAGTTTAGATACACTCGGTGACTCACAAAAATGCATACCTGCCGGCATATTGACCTGTGGTGTTATGCAAACATGTGGAAAAAGAGATACAACTACCTTTGTGGAGAGGATAGTACATGAGAAGCTGCCTACTGTCATTTGCATGTCATACACTGTAAATGCTTTACATACCTGATTGTAGAGAGGATGTAAAGAGATTTTTCAATGGGACATCCTAGTTTAAAAAAAAATGGGATAAGAAAAAAATCAATGAAACTGTGATGATCAGTCTTCTATTTAGTCTTCGCCATAAGCAGCCAGTGTGTCATTTTGACAGCACGCCACGGTCAGTATAAAATGTATTCTCATTCCTTTTTATCCTTCTGTCAGGCTACGCAGGGTAAACATGTAAAATTATGAATTTACTGGTTACCTGAAAGACATTTGAGGCTGAAAAGTTGCTGGAGGTATAAGACCAGAGACACACAACATGAGACATTGTATTGTCATACAGTTGTTTATGTATTTTTGGTTTTGCACACTATGTACGTTGGCTAGAGCCTTTCTCTCTCGCCTGTTACCCTCTAGGATAAGTTCCAGCCCCGCTGCAACAGGAAAGGTGGATTCTTTGTTTTCAGTCTCTGTATGGGTAGAAAAATACCCTTTTTAAATAAACATCTTATTGCCAAATTTAATATTCTGCTGCAGCGAGCATATGCCAGTGTTATCTTTTAGAAAGTAATAAAATGCTCTTAATCCATAATGTGACAATCTGGCGGTAATAACATCATTCAGTGTCAACAAAAAAACACGAAACAGTTACATTTCTTAAGCATTAAATAAATAATACATTATAAACAGAATAGGAAAGCGATGGTAAACTGTTTGTTCAGTTTGTAATGAAAGCATGCACATGTGTGTCGGTAAATGTCAGTTTCTAATCTGCATCTCCGGTTGTGTGTTTTTGAGATGAGCAGCCAGTGTAATAAATCTCTGAGTGTCAGAGACAGACTTGAGCTGCTCCTGTTCAACCCTGCACTTGAGAACCATCCATCACCTCTCAGCTGATGGCCCACCGCTGGCTGGCCTGTCACTGCCACTCAGACAGGGCAGTGCTCACACAACAGCCATGAGAACGACTGCTGTGCGCTGAAAAGGGCACATCGACTTATAATTGGAACTGCGCCCATACTGAGCTTGAAACTAATTAGCTGTGTATCCAGATATGTGACTTCCATACTAATACAAGAAGTTTTGTTTGCAGCTATTCTGTGTGCAGCAGGTAGATGACAGACCAATGCACATTTCCTTTGGTGCTATTATCAAACGTTAACATAATATAATCACTCTCACAAATATTCAGTGATGATATTAATTCTTCATTAAGGCAATTAGGAACAAGAGCATCCAATCAATCAATCTCATTAGCTTCTTTGTCAAGTAGTCCTTCTCTTCTCTGTGTGATGTACAGTGTTTATTGCTGGGACGTTCGTTTAGCATCAGTGCTTATTTAAGTCACTGCATAGCTGTGAAGATAGCTGCTGACAGATGGTTTTCTATTACATATGATATAGGACATAGAAATTTGAATATTAGTCAGGGAGGTGACAGCTACACTGTTTCATGATTGGTTGTGATGTTCTGCACAGGTCTTTGCTGAAGAGATGAGTACTATGTAACAGTAATTCTGTTGCTGAAGGTATTTCACACAACACAAAAAGCCTATAATCACATTTGAGACAAATATGGTTTCTTCGGTGTTTCAGCTGCTTTAATTGCAGCACAAACTGCAAGGACAGGAAATGAAAAGTAACGCAGTGCATGCAGCTAATTATAACTGTATGTTGAATGACACTGAGGAAAACCACAGGAAGCTCATATTCAGCTAAACAAAAAACCTAATTGCATTTAAAACTCACAATTCAGTGAATGAATAAAAACAGTCTCAGTTATGTGTTTCTTCTTACAAACGTATGTGTTCGCACACAATGTGCATCCAAGACACATATATTCCTAAATTTAAAGCCTAAACTGTATTCGTGTTTATTATATCGACCAGAATTATTAAGCTGTGCATATGTTCTTTTTCTTTGTTTTCATGTCTTTAAAGAAACCTTTACCCTTAAAATCTAGCCTCCTAAATCTAAATATTGCAGTAGAAATCGGGTAATGGAATAGCCTACATTTGAAAAATACTCTCAAATATTGTAAAAAAATAACTTTTCACGTTCTCATAAGGTGGTTTTTCCAGAAATTTCGATATAAACATTTATTGCAAAAGTGTTTTGGAAACACATTTTTTGCATATACATGTCCTGGGATATGAAGTTAAGTGCGTCATGTGACCAGTTAAGATGGTACAGTATGGAATAAACAAATGGGAAATGCAGAGTTTTACAATTAATTAAAAAGGGAAAAGAGGGGGGATGCCTTCATAAAGCAAATTTGCCGCACTAAGCAGAAAATGCCAAAATAACACTTCGTGGTAACATTGCATGTGCCATAATTCTCATAGAATTGCATCCAGCTGATGAGATCTTTTTAGATCTGTGGCACTGTTCAATGCAAACAACCAAATATCAAAATGGTAGTTTCTCTAAACTTTACAATTATCGCTTTTATTTTGTTTTTATTTTATGGAAAGGCAGCTCGCAAGTGCAGTTTAGATTTTAACTTTGCACAATATTGCACCATAATTCCTTCGATTAAAATTAGTTTTATTTAGTATTTGTTGTTCTAAAATTGTGACACAAACAAAAAAACGGTAAATATAGTGCTGATTAAATCTCAGTTTTTCTTCTTTAGCCTTTCTCCATCAGACTTCTGCTTTTGTTCAAACAAAGCAAAACTATGTTGTTTTTTCCACAGTCATGCACCTTGCACCACTTGACACCTCCTCATCAACCTGTGGGATAACATCCCATTCCTTAACCAGGAGTTGTTGAAGGTCAACCAGTGTGGCTGTGTGGTCACTTTAGCAAATACGCCACACAATAAGTTGATCCAGCAAGTGTTAACCTTAGTTAAGTTTTAGACTCAAAGCAGGCCATTACTGTCTTCTCTACTTCAAAATACTGGAGGTACACTGTGAGAGCCCAGATTCTTGAGATATGTGATCGAATGGCTACTGAATCCCATTCCAGTATGTTTGTTATCTCAATCTGGTGCCGCATAATAACATGACAGCACTTGAATCAACCAACAGTAGAATATTACAGAGGGTAGCGTTACTCATTCCACAGAATCACAAGCCTTACAACTCATCTTGTTGTAAAGGAGACTGATCATATCACTGGTATCACTGAAAGGGAGAAGCTATCAATCAAACACAAATGTCTTTACTTTTTGGATGTTTTTAGGGGTAATACGATCCCTTTATGATTAAGTAGACAAAGCTGACACATAAAATAGATTTGAAAAGATATAAAATTCTTCCTGGCAAGTTCATAACATATATAGCAAAATTCCTGCATTGATGACAAACTCAGAAATTGAAAGAAACTTTACTACTTAAACATGCACAAACAAAGAAATAACTAGGAACAATTAAAAGTACTGATAAGAAAATATTATTTAATAAGCAAATCAGGAAGTTTGTTGTTGAAGTACAAGTGAAGAACCTTGGAGAAACTGTATAAATGAATTATCAAATAACTAGTTCATGAAGTATGTGTGAACTAGAATGAGAAATAATATCCAATAATAATGATTAACTCTCTGGAACAATTTGGTACCAATTAAAAACACTAATTTTGCTGTGCAAAAGTGATAAATCAAGCTAAACAGAACTATGCATACACCACACAATACAGCACCAGCAAGACTAATAAAGTACTTTAATGAAGGAGAATAAGACATTTTTTTAGCAACTACAGAAAAGCTGTAATGAAGAAGCAGTAATGGACTGAAAAGGTTGGAATTTTTGAAGAGGGGCAATAAGAAAGAGGGGGAATTACTCTTTATGTGTATTCAAGCGGAGCAGAGAGGAGGGCAATGAAAGCAGGAGTCAGACTAGGATGTGCTGCAGGCAGGGGATGAGTTTTCAACCAGGAGTCCCATCGGATCGTTATTTCCTACTTACCAGACCTCAAATGGGTGAAAGAACCTATTGAGAACTAAAATAAGAACCTTTGAACAGAGGAACTCGGGAGGGTGAGCAGCATGTAACATGTTTTTATTCTCAAATTATTATTTTCATTTTCTATTTTTTTTATTTTAGATTGTTTTTTTATTATTATTATTTTAACAACCTCAACAACTGTCCACAGAATTTCAGAGTTTAATATTAATGTGATCACAACATACTACTCCCATTATCTTATAGTGTTATTTTTCATGACAGAAATTATTAGGATAACAACAGAATATGAGTAATTAGTAAATTCAGAACAGTGGAAATAAAACAGAGATCAAGGTGCATTGACAATAATACAGTGGACAGGTTTTATACCCTGGCAGACATTCAGAGAGATTGGTCAACGTGTATTAACATTAAACTTTAATTGCAAATACAAGTAAATATAAGCATCAGGAGTTCACAGATGAAGGGAAATACATTTTCCCACTTAGCTCGAAATTTGACCTCTTCATTAATAAATCTAAAATGGGGGACTACATGGGCTGTTATGGTGTCCAGCTAAGAGAGACATATTTTCCCTGGGGGCTGAGTATTCAATTCTAATACAATGATCTTTCTCCCCAGCATAAACTCTGTCTGCAGCCACTCAGTGTTGGTAGAGCTTTTAACAAAAAGACTTGTGTAGAATGGAATGACTACCTGCAGGGTAAATGACTATTTTCTCACCAAATTGCTTGTACAGCTGGACAAAACCATAGCATGATGTAAACCTACATTTTTCCCTCATATTTAGCAGTCTGTGTCCCCCCACTCTCACCCACTGAGACTGCAACCTGGAAGGTTACCAACATATAATATTGATTATTTTAAGCTGCACTAATCAGCGTTAAAGAGAATCTCAGAGCTTCTCCCATCATCTTTCTTTGACCTCAAGTCATTTCTAAATGGTCTATGATGATAAAGATGAGCTGACGACCCAACATCCCATGTAAAACTCACCCATACAAAGAGTTTGGCTGCAAGTTTGAAGGGAGTGATAGCCGAAGTGAAGGTTTTAAGCTGGGGCTTCCATTCAGCAGAGCCCTGCCTGGGAGATATAAGGCTGAGCTACTTAACAGAAGAGCATCAATTGTCCAATACAAAGATGAAAGCGATTGTGATGTGATCTCATAATGTTAAAAGCTGCGCACTTGCAAAAACACACCAAATCAGCAGGTTACACGATGATTACCTGACCATCGCCTAACCTTGTGTAATTCTGCTTTAAACTTCTCATTTCCAAGCATGGACAAGAAGTACTAGTACCTGCACACACTTGTCCTCCTGCACACCTTCCCCACATTGTCTACACACACTTGCGAGTACAGTAACCTCGGGGGAACATCACTCAAGCTACTGAAGAGCAACAGGAGGTGATTACTGTGATCTAGCTCTTCGCTTCTTGTTCTCCAGTAATGGAGCAGACCACAGTGATGCCTGTTGAGTTGATGTTTTAAGAGCTTTAATGGAGTGGCAAGCCGTAGATGTAAGCTGTCTCTGCTGCTCTATTTCGGGGATATACTTATACGCACACACGTAGACTTATCTGTGCACATTCATACACATATATGGGTGATATGGGCCAATTAGATAAGTCTCTCAAGTGTTACATATAGCTTTTTACACTTTCAGTCATCCAAATGAGGACGTAGTACTTAGACATAACCTTTGGAGATGCAACGTACATGTACGGTAAGATGTATCGGGAGTTTGAGGGTCATTTTCAATGGTTACAAACTAGTCTTAAGTTTTGATTTGTGCTTGTTTTGCATTCATACATACAAGTGTTTTAAAGGTGCTCTTATGCTCCGCAGGTCTCGTTATCTCTCCTACTTTTTCAGGAAATATACAGCACCGTTCTCTCATAGATAGTCCTGTGTGACTCCCCAAAGGGGTGCATTAGTAACTTTGTCTTGCTTAACCATCACCATCCACTTCTTCAGAGCATTTAACTTACCTTCTTTTTATTTTTCCTGCATGTTTGGCTTCTATTTTTTCTTCGCTCTCAATTCTCTGCCCCAGGCTCATGTAGTCTACCTGTGTAGCCAATTCTCTATTGATGAGGTGGATCGATCTGAGAAGCACTCCCCGACCCTTTCTGCTACTGTGGGTCCTGAATAATCTATCCCCCATCCAATATTCTGATATAAGCAATAAATAGCGGCCGTTAAAGATTCCTTCCACTTTCAGATCCTAGTCCCCAGTGAAAATTATTTTTAGTATAAGAGATTTTATTTAGTAAGAATTGCTCCTCATTTTTTCTTATGTCCTGTAACACGGTGGCCGGTTCCCCTCCTTTTTGGGTCTACTTAGTTCATCTTAAAATGTGCTGTAATGAGTTGGGGTTTAATCTCTTCTTAGTCTCGTCGGACTTTGCTACAGAAGTGATCCTTGACTGCAGCACCATCACTGTAACATGATCACAGAGGATTATAGGACTGCTGGTCTAAAGCAAGAAATATCAGTATAAAACTTTGCACCACACCTACCTCATGAATTAGTTAATTTCATACGAGATACTCAGATGGCTTCTTGGTCCCTCAGAGACTAAACAGAGTTACATTTTCCATTTTCAGCTGAATCCAAACACCATGACTTGTAGTATCTGAAAGAAATGAGGTGGCCTAATTACAGAAAACTGACACAATGAAAGCATTTTCATGTGTTTCGAGTGTTTGTGGGAAATTACATCTGCCCATTGTGTTCTTGATATGTGCTGGCTTTGGTGGCTGTGTGTTTTAGTTGCGCAGCATTCAGGTAAATCAGTTCAAATTTGCAGTAGCTACTTCTAAAAAAGACTTTTTTTAATAACAAATTTGTTCGTAATACTATGAAGCTCTATCGTTTGTTAATACTTATAAATCTGACCATTAACAGTGTGTTTGTACTCTGTTAATCCTTTGCCGACAAGCTGGTGATGATGATAATCAGCCGTAATCATGAATTTGGTGCGATTTTTAAAATTAATACCAAGAGTAAGCAGCGAAGAGCTTACAGCTCAGGCTGTATCTTAATAACTCTGATTGTTATTGACAAGCTTAAGCATTGCACCAAACACAATGCTGTGTTGTTAAAAAACATTAATCAATCCTCTTCCTGCAAGCGCTTCAGAAATAAACAGAGCTTATCGAAATGTTCTCATGCACTCTTTTCACTCACATTTGTTAATGAGACAATGAGGAGATCGTTTAAAGGGGATGCTCGCATTTGCTTCTCATTCTGTCTCCACATCGCTGCAGATAACCATGAAAAACATAGAGGAGATGGAAGAAACAAGCACACATGCACTAACCCTTTCCCCTTGCACTTACACACAAACACACACATGCACTAATACCACAGCCGTGCTTGAGGTCTCAGAGACAGGAGGTGCGTGATGATAAATGGGTTGCATCTTCTTCCTCCACACAGCCTGTCTGCAGAGCGGACAGAGGGACAGGAAAGGTCATCGGTCATCACACATTTTAGCCCCTATTTTGACTTTTGAGTACTTGCTGTAAGTGTGTGTTAATATACATCCTGGCTGCTTTCCTGTCTCTGCTTCTGACCATGCTGGAAGACTCTGGGTCTCATTGTCCCTTCCCATCTGCCCCGGCATTGCCTCTTTGTCCCTCAGCTTCCTTCAATGACAGGCAGACTTGCCACGGTGATGGATGACTGTGCGCCTAGTTTCAGTGTCAGAGTCTTGCTCCTCTGTTACCTGCCATGTGGGTTCCTGTCAAAGACTTCCTGTTGGGTCAGCTCTACTCTTTCCTGGTCTCTACCTCCCCCTTTCTTTCTATCCAGCTCTTCATCTTTCTCCTGTAACTCTCCCATCCTCCCTGTATGCAGCTCACTGCTGGGACCTACTTCTGGAGTTGGATGAAAGTTTAACATTTCATAGAAGCACATTGTCAACCTGATAACTTCTGAGGAGAAACAGAACATAAGACTTCTCATTCCACTAATTCAACTCTCTACATTTCCATTCAGGACAGTTCCCTATGTCTTCATCAAGTCCACAAAGAGTGTAGATGCAAGACATGTTAATGAAGTCAGTTTCCTTAATGAGCCCCATGATGTGAAATCACTGCCCCCATTTTTGCTAACACATCATGCATATTTGTGTGCGAGAGTCTGCATCTGTGGCCGCGTTTGTCAATGCATGGTGGCATCTTCATTATACAGCAAGCTTCCTAAAGACTGACCCTGGTTTTACCCAATGCATTTTAAATACTGGCCCTTTGAAATGAGGTCCATAAGTGATACACTCATGAGCTTTGTCTGCGAATGTAATTAGCCAATTAGTCTCTGCTTTATTAGAGACCAGCAGCGGCAGCCATGCGTCTCTGCTACCAGGGACTAGTTAGTATGTTCTAATGAGCCTTTAGCTCCAAACCAGAAACCCTGTCAAGCATTATTAATAAAGAGGCTATTTATTCAGGCCTTCCAGTTTAAACACTGTTGATACAACAGAGCCCCGCTTATGGAGATATTTCAGCAAGAATTATGAACAAGGTCACAGAATTAGATTTAGCAAAAGCAAAAAGAGGACAGTGGGAGATTGATCCATTCTAAAATAAGCAAATCGTGTTTTGTTTTCTTAAAACAAAAGTAATGCATTTTTATCTTTTGGTGCTCATATTTTAAAAAAATGATTGCTGATGCTACTACTGAAATAAATATTCAGCAAACCTTTTCTGAAAATGTCCTCAGGCTTTTTAACATTTTCTTCTGTATTATTAAGAACATTGTGCCAAACTGTTGTATTACACCATTATGCTGTCAGTCGGAACGAGGAGAGAAAAGATGCACTGAATTACCTTTTTTCATTTTGGCAAAGGAAGAGATTATAATAATAATAATAATAAAAACCTTCTGTACTGTAGCATTGCTCTGTAATCACAACAGACTCAGTATGCTAATAACCAAACAGTCTGTGGCAGGTAAATTTCAGCATATTTCTTTGGGATTTCTTTCAGCCTGTAACTGATCAAAGAGAAAGTGAATAAATGCAGACAGAGAAGCTGGCCTCGTGGTGCTGAAAGGCAACTCTGAAAATGATTAGAAACACCAAAACCAAATAAGAAACAAAATCCCAAACTGCAGTTGTGTAGGAGTGGCTGTATGTCGGTGAGCTAATATCTCATTACATTATCAAACCGATTACAGAATTTAACAATACCATGCCAGAATGACTAAAAACAAATGTTGACTCTAAGAATAATGTTCATGCCAAGGTGTAAACAGGTCATTGAATGTTTTAAAGCCATCACAGGAAATAATCCTGGGCTAAATGAACGATGGCAAACACACACTCTGTATCTGTCCCTTTTTAATGGTGTGAGTGTGAGTTCCAGCCATGTATAAAATCAGCACTGTTCACATTTCAACAAAGCAGCTTTTAGTTAATGACAACAAAATATTGTCTCTGATGTTACGCTTAAAACCTAAACTGGGCATTTGTCCCTGCCTCAGATGGCACAAATCTCTGTAAGCCACAACCAGGTTTTGGGGTTTCAGTTCTTAGTTGAAAGCTGATTGATATTTGTTTCCTTTTTCCATCCAACTAAAATGGAGTTTATCTGTGTGTCACTCAGCAATGGATTCTCACACTGGCCCACTGGTTCCTCATGGTTCACCCTGGTTAGTTCCCATCTTACCTAATTAAACGTGTCTTAAGCTTGTTACATACTCCACGAGAAAAAAAAGTTCTTGTTCGGCATGGCATTCACACTCCACAAGAAGTCACCCTGCCGAAGTGTTCATACGGCCCACCCACTCTAGCATGCTTTATGTGCACGTCCAGCCACTGCAAAGACAGATAAAGGGGCGGTACTGCCGGTTTTCGACCAGGGTCCCCACTTTTCCTCTGTTGAGTTTAGATTTGGCAAATTTGTCGTGAAGGTAGCGCCACTTCCTTCTGCAGACGTTTTTGTCGACTGATAAAGTTTTGGCTATTTCTTTCCACGAGTTGCTAGCCAGGAGCATATCTTTATAAGTTGCCGGTTATAGACTCCGTCTACAGTATATGTTGTCTTCTGGCTTTTCCTGCTTACACCTCCTTCAAGTTTCTGACAAATCACAGAATACTTCTCGCAGCCCCTCGAGAAAAAAGTTCTGCCAGCCCGGTGTGTCGAGAACTGTCTTCAAATTAGTCCGCAAGAACAAAATGACGTCATTTTCTTCTCGGAGCCCCGAGAACAAGAACAAATTTCTCGCTTCTTGTGGAGTATGTTACAGCCTTAAGTAGTATTTGAAAGTGCCTTCTTTTTCCAAAACCATTGTGCTTGTGTGTGATGTTTCAGTGTTTACTGGAGTCATTATAGTGCAGAAGATGTTCAATTTTGGTGAGTTTTGTCTTCTAAAGTTTTATTATTCATTCTTGCTTAATAATATTAGCACACCAAAACGTAATCGTACCGAGAGCAGCTACTATATATGTGAAATAAAAGATGGTTTATATGTAATTTATTTAATCTAAGCTGAAATGCTTAATTTGTGTTGTCAACTTTTGCAAATGGTAGTTTGAGTATTTATATGTTACCCTCAAACTTAGCAATGTTTCAACCAAACATTCAAATTACATTATGTTTTACATTTGTTTTACTTTCCACTTTTGTATTGAAAGTGTTGAAGTTCTTACTGTTTATATGAAAAATACACTCTTTCTATGATAAATTAGCTTACTGAGACAAGAGACCATAAATCCTGCATTTAAGATTAATTTTAAATCTATGTCTCTGTTATATATTTCTGGCTGCATTTGGCCCTTTAAATGACATAAACAGATAAAAGAACTGCTTTGCAGCTGTAGTGTCCATGCTTTTCGAATTAATGTGCTGATTGTAACCTGATTTCCAAAACTAAATAAACAGCACAGGATCCACATGCAATCTTTGCCAAAGTTTAAAACATTGTGACCTGAACTGAACTTGATTTAAGAAAAGGCTGCTGTCTACTTGGACCTCAGAGTACTGAATTTGATCTGTATTGAATGAAAAAACCATAAAAGTTATACTTGAATATGGTACCAGTAAAACAACTGAATGGAGATTCTACATGAGAGCTTATCTCAAACACATGACTTGTGTAAGCCACCTGGGACCCTTTGCAGTATGAATTGTGATCGTTGCCTCATATTTTTTTCCTCTATTTTACCATTCAGCATCTCCCCACAACAGCTGGATGAGTGATCCTGCCTTGTCTTTGACTGGCAGAATAAACACTGTAGCCACAACAGCAGTGCTGGGAGACAAACTATGAGAAACAACAGAGGCAGACAGAGACACCACAAGTGTGACAGTGTACGACAGGGGAGACAAAGCTGTGACAGCATTAGCAAAGATAGGTGTGTGAGATAACAGAGTTAGGAGGCAGATATGGAGGAGTTATAGCATAAGGGGAGATTCAGATGAATATGACAGTGCAGGAGAACGCCTTGGTAAGGGAACTTTGAAAGACGATTGGTGATAGAGGCAGAGACAGTCTGTTTGAAAGCTTGACTAGAAGGAAAGTCATAAGTAGGGTTAGTGTTGTAGTGTTCTACATATACAAACAGCAATCAGACACAATGATAACCACTAGGAAATACAAAACTGCCACCAAAGAAAGTCCACTTTTCTCTTGTTAATGGCCCAAAACACGCTAAGCAAAGCAAAAAAAAGTTATAAGGAAAATGAGGAAACCGAGGCAGGCAAATGATGAGCAGTGGATAGCAAACAAGAGCAAAAGATGGAGATGAAACAACTGAGGCAACCCAACGTGCCAGCTGAGAGAAATTTGCACAATGCGACCAAAGTACGCCGGAAACTGAGGCAATGAAAGCAAGTCAAAAAGGAACAAACAAATATATTCCAGGATAGAAAAGGTAGCAGAGAGACAATACAAAAAAGAGGAAGATTGACAGGCCAAAAGGGAGGCCCCAGTAATGCATGACATCAAGCTGGTATTGTCATTCTGTGCAGCAACACAGCTCCAATGTGCTGATTATGAGAGCATCATTTCAGACTGACAACCTTTTTCCTATAGTACAGCATGCCAAACAGATTCCCAGCCCCCATCTTTCTCTTTCTGTGTTCTCCCCCTGAGCTCACACAATTGTCGTCTGATGAGGACTGAATGATTGGAGGAGGAACGAAGTGAAATGTGAAAAATAAGAGACAAAAAAAACACTTGGAGAAGCTGGTGATGGGGAAGAAAACAGAAAGGGAGAGAGAGTGGAAAGGAGGTGTGGAGAACACAGACTCGATGCAGCTGCAATTAAGAGAGCGGTTTTTGAGCCAGGGAATATGCTAATTCCTCCTTTGTGTGTGCAGTTGATTGGCCACTGCACTGCACACCAGGCTCTGAGGGAAGGGGAAGTCGTGAGCTTGGATGCCTCTGTCTGGCATGGTCTTCATCACAGGCCTCATTTAGCTGCACCATCACAGTTAGCAGCATTTGAGGAAAAAAAGAGAGGAAAAAAGAACCACTTTTGACTGACTATTCCTGTGTCAGCATGTAATACATCTAAGGGACGAAGGGAAAGAGATACTTGAACAATTAGCAAGCTCCAGAGACAGAGAGATTCATTAATAGTCACGTATGACCTTTACATATAAGCTGAGTCTCAATCCAAGGAACACTGGTATAACTTTGAACCCGAGGGATTAGGGGAATATTGTAGAACTCCAGTCTACAGGAGAAGAAAATGAAACTACTGTACCTTATTCAATGTTTAATATATAATGAAGATTTGAAGCATTTTGTGCACACAAATCAAGTCAACTTCTGCTTATCTCTGTTAAATGTTTATGTCAGAATGGCAATGAAACACCTGATTACTTTAGTCCATTTCCAAATTAACATTATGGACTGAAACAGAATAGGCACGACGAGTATGCCTATTTGTAATTCATAGTCATTAATGATGCTGAGCATATGTTTTTATTCAGAATTTCACCTTCACTGTGTTGCATATGTTTAGATGCTCTGTGGAGAAAAGGAGGCAAAGCATCAGAGGAAGCATCGGCCTGTCAGGGAAGCGTGCCTGGTGATTAGCTCTCCTTGAGCAATGTGCACAACTGTCCTTATCATATTCCACAGCGAGCACTTGAACGGTGAAATGAAGGGAAAAGTGAAATACCATGCTGATGAAGCACTCCTGGCTATTGCTGTTGTTAGTCTTTTATCATCTATTTTATGCAACTCCAAAAAATGATATCATTGTTATCACAGTCTGGGATTTTTTTTTTAAATGTGAAAGCAAAAATGTCAAATGATTAAGTTAGGATTTATTTAATTGATCTATAATCTCAAGACTTTTTTTAAATGAAAGCATGTCACGACACTAAAGTAATTCAAAATGGCAACTCTATGAAACAGTCGGTCATTTTCTTAACCGCTTTTTCCATTTGAGGGTTGCAGGTAAGCTGGAGCATATCCCAGTAATCACTGGGCAAGAGACAGGGTGCACCCTAGACGGAGAGAACCCAAGCATACATGAGGAGAACACGAAAATGCCACAGCTAAAGGCTATTGTTCAGGCCTCCCCCCAGCCAAGACTCAAACCAGCAACCTTCTTGCTGTGAGGCCACAGTGCTAACTGCTGCACCACTGTGCAATCCCATAGAAGCACTAAAATAAAATGAAATACAAAAATTTGTGTCAGTCAGTAAAACGGGCTTCTTTTAGATCAAAGATGCATTAAAAACATTATAGAACCACTGAATTCAGAGAAAAAAAAGTCATTAATCCTGGAAAACAAACAAATTAATAAAAAAACAGTACAACACACCACTAGTACAGTGCTGCACCATCTCTAGGTCTCATAAAAGCTTTCAGTGTCTGATGCATGGAGTTAAGCAGTGACTTCAGCCTTCTCTGGTTGCTTTTGCCAGATCAGCTTTGCAGGTTGGAACCTTGTCTCGCACCATTTTCTCAAGTTTTCACAAAGATTTTCATGTTTTTTGCCAGCCATGACACAATTGACTTTATTGACTTCAAAAAAGCAGTCGTCCTTATAAATATCACTGGAAAAGCACCAAAGAAAAGTTCCTGCATCAACTCGCCCACTGCAGATTCACAATTCATGACTTTCATTTAGTCATCCTTCGTTCACTATTGCATTTCCGAAGCCTGTTGTAACCTTGTGTTTTTTGTTTGTTTTAATGATGACTGATTTAGTGTCTCTGTAGGTAAATTTAATTTCCCTTTATAGGTTTTTTATAGCTTAGTTGCAGACATTGACTCCAGCATCCACCCATTTGTACCTCATTTGTATTGCTGAGCATTTTTCTGTTTTCACGACATGTTGCCTGAAGTTTTCTGTCTCCAGATTTTTAGGCACAGCTGACTGTGAACAACCAACATCTTTTTTTTTACATTCAGGGTTAATTTACCTTGATAATCTTCTTCTTTGCTTTAATTGACACATCTTGTTTTGGATCCAAGATGGTCAATCCACTTCCTAAAACAGTTCTTCAAGGTGTGAGCACTTCTTTTTAACTACGTACTAATGAGCACATTTAATCTGATGCAGGTGGCAGTTTTGAAAAAATGGAAATATATCATTTATATTTGATAGTGTCTCTGATCTGGTACCTTCCTGCCATGAGCATGCATGGAAAGCCTGAGGTAGGGAGAGAAGCAGTAGCAAAGATTTCACAAATGAGCCATATCAAGCTCAATCTTACTGCCATTCGATGTGCATAAACAGAGAGGCAGGCAAGCAGAAAAGCAGCAAAGAGCATCAAATGACTGTTCTAAGCAAACAAAAATAGCATGCTGTTGTTCCATATGCTTATGAGTCCTTTTCAGGTGCCTGTGTTTCTGTTTACCCGTGGTTTGAAGTTCACCTTACCAGAAATCAATAAACTAAATCTTCAGAACTCTCAGTTTAGACTTGTGCAATTAAAAATATATAACACCCTAGAGGCTCAATGATGGCCATGGCACAGAATAATCCCCCATGACATTAAATGAGCATTTACACTTCATAAAGGTATTCAATCCTAAACCCAAAAGCAGACATAGACAATTGATTTTGGAGGCAATAAAATATTAGATTCTCAGACTTCAGTGGGTGAAACTAAAATAGTCTAGATTGTTGTTATAGTGGATGGATGCTGTCTTATGTTGTGCTTTTACATCTAATTGGTCTGATTGCACATTCATCTTGGTAAATGTGGGACCGCATTTTGTATTTGTTTGATAAAGTGCAAAACCATAATGACTTTTCTATAAGTTTTGATGACTAAAAAAACAAGAACTTTGTTTTATTATAGAAAACATAAAGATTCACACTACCATTGTATAACATACAATCTGCTAAACTAAAACTTTATTCTTGTGTAGGTTTAAATTGGTGTTGAATAATGCTGTCATCACTATACTTGCTATAGGTATATTTTCAGAAAGTGCACTCCCCCAGTCCTTCAGTGGCACCACATGGTTAACACCTACCATGAAGTTTCCCCATTTTTGAGAAAGTCTAGCAACATCATATTTCTTAAATACTCTATTTTCAGTCTCTCTGTGCTTTTTCCTCCCCTTGTTTTTTTTTTGTGGTGATGTCAGAAACCGTGGAGAGAAGCGACTGATTCCATCACCATCTGGTCCATAGAAGAGGGAAGCACAGCAGTTCCCTCACGATGCACACCCACTCAACAGCCCACCGAACACAAACACACTCACACAACTTCACTACAAGGCTAAAGCCAAGATCCTGCAGGAGCACCAACATGGACAGTCACGCCAACACACATGCTGGCACCAGTAGGGGTTTTCAGAAAAACACATACAAGGACAGACAGGCTTTTCCTCCCACTCATTCTTCAAGGTGCGGTCCATCTGCTCTCTGCATAGATTTAGATGGCATTCCAAAATGTGATTCAAGGTGCCAGCTTGGTGTATGTTACAGGCCTAGTGGAAACATGTGCCTGATGTGCACGAAGAGACCACAAGAGTCTGCTGATATGGCTGATACCCTAACTAACCAACAACAACAACAACAAAAGAAGAATCACCACTCGGCTTGAGCAAATAAGTACGAGCCTCCTATTGGATGATTACTGCTCGGGAAAATAAATTTCAGCTGGTAACAAGTTATTTAACTCCACTTGATGCAAATGGTAGCTTCTTATCTATTAAACAACCATGTCACAGACACAACTCACGCTCGAGGAAAAGACGGTCATCTGTTTTAAGTGTCAAATCACTGGCTTGCATCAAGCAGAGAAAAGCTGTAAGCAAAAAAAACAATCAAAATGGGCTTAGAACTGTTCAGCACATCAACAAAGCAGGACGAATACTTCAGAACTATCATTGGAAAAAAATCCTGAATGATGGTGATCACGTTCAACACTTAATGAATAAGTGTATACAACAGTAGAACTCAGGGCTGTGTTTAATAGTGAAAGAGCTTTTTCACTTGCACATACGGGGACTCAAAGGATTGGGACGGAACAGCTGTGTAGTCATAAGAAAACCACTAATCCGTGAGACTAACTGGAGAAAAAGACTTCAATTTTCTGAGAAGCATAAGAATTGAACTCTGGAACAATGGAAGAAGGTCGTGATAAGAGTCTAGCTCTACACTGTTCCAGAGAGACAGGCGTATCAAGGCAGTGAGGTGATGCAGACACCATGTTGGCTAACTATTGAAGCCTATAGGGACAGTGCTATGATCAGGGGTCGCTGCAGTTGGTCAGCTTTAGGTTCAGCAACATTATGTGTCCAAAGAATGATGTTATCTGACCACGTGGATATAATTAATGACCAGTCAATGGATTTTTTCCCCTGATGGCACAGCCATATTCCATATATGATGATACCGAGATTCATCAGTCCATGGTTTGCAACAGTGGTTCAGAGATCCATGAGACATCATTTTCACACACAGATTTGCCAGCAGAGTTCAGACTTGAAACCAGTTAAAATTCTTTGGGATATGCCGGAGAAGGCTTTGCGCTGTGGTGAGACTGTGCCATCATCAATATAAGATCCTGGTGAATGAATACAACACCGGATGGAATGGAAACGTAGTATTCTCAAAAAGCTCATTTGGTCTCATTCTGCTTTGTCTTAGAGCTACAAGTCTGTGGAACACACGTCCGAGAGAATCAGTTAAATGCTCAAACTTAACCTCTTAAGCCCTATTGCCCCCCGTACGGGGTCCGAGAGACTCATCGCAGCAAAAAACATACAATGCAGCACT
>JBAMHX010000022.1:14524487-14536759 GCA_037177515.1 Pseudomugil tenellus
ACGCTGTGCTAGCACCCGCCGCCCAACTCCTCTGTCTCCTGCACCCCCACCTGTTGTTTTCTCTGCCCCCTCCCACTCCCTCCTCGCCCTTGACAAAATGTCAGCAAGCCATTATATGTTTTTAGGAGTATCATTTTATATTTAGATATTCCTCTGAAAAAAGACACCAATGCTTCTTCCTGAGAAGGTAGTGTTTCCCACTGGCCCTGTCACACTGACCGCAGCATATAGAAATCTGACCAGCAGGCGAGCAACTGACTGTGCAACCATTGTGGGGAAAGAGCAGGAGCAATGGCGCAGCCATGGAGACGTTTGAAGGGGATATGCCGGCGAGGCTGTGCGCTTACAGCCAAGTATAAACATAGCATCTGTTGTGAGGCAGGGAGCGTGTGTTGGTGTCGAAATGAAGACATCCGGCTGAACAAGGAAAGAGACTTTGGTGACAGCAGCACGAGGGGAGTAAGTGGAGGCTACAGGCCCTACATGGATATCTAAGGGATATCCTCAACCTGCTAGCAGAAAGATGTCCTAGTTGATGTAAAACTTGCATTTTTTTTATGTATATAAAGTAAAAGGAAGGAAGAAATCAAGAATCAAACATATTAAGTAATTATTTTTGAGGTAAAAATGCTAATATAGTTTGCCAAAAATCCACAGGTTGGTATTTTGATTTATTTAAAATTATTTAAATCCAGCATCAACCAGTAAAAACACAACATTTTTCATTGTTGCGTTGTCTTTCTGCAAACTTTAAGCACAATGAGAATCAAAGAAGCCAATTTTGACTCCCCTTCTGCCCTGCATGACCTATTGGCCTGACCTCTCCTTGGACAACAGTTCCCACAAGCAACACTTCAGTCCTGTCACCTGATCACATCACCTGTCTGACCCTATGCTGTGCTCTGCAGAACTGTCAGCTCACCCTGTGTGGCCTCAAAAAGCAGCACAGGATCCATCTCATCTGTATTCAACTAACTGTCATACATTTCTCTAAGACCAGTTGACCAGTTCAATTACATTGTGAGTTATATTTTAATTGGTTTTTTTTATTTCCACATAGATAATTCATGGATTTGAACCTGTTAAAATGTTTTCTAGTTATTACAATCACTGAAAACCATGTTTCTCTTTAAGGAAGCATGTAAATATTGTCAAATATGTCCAAGATCATCATGGGCATGATTATAGCATATTGAAACAAAAATAAAAGGTATACGACTTTATTCCTATGAACAGTAATGCATATACCTGCCCCCTGTTGGTCTGGCACCTGCCTTTTGCCATCTCCATCCATGTAGGAGCTAAGGGCCCTGGAAAAGTGCTCATCCACCACGCTGCTGATGTCGCCCTGATAATAGGTGAAGAGCACACAACGAGAGGTCAGGTACTCTGCCTCGGGGGTCTCCTGTTTCTCTTTGAGACCCTCCTCTGGTCTTGAAACAGCAGGAGTGTAAGAGGAAGAAGAAGAACTAGACGAAGATGAGGAGGAAGCTGATCCTCCAGTGCCTGATGGGCCCCCAGACATCCCTTCGGGAACGCTGGGAGTGTCCATAAAATCCCGGCTGTGACGCGAAGTGTAGCTCAGACCTGTGGGAGCCTGTTGTGGGGGCAGGACAGAGAAGAAACGGGGGAGAAAATAAGAGCAGAGAGAAGGTTAAGACAGGTGTTGGTTAAAATCCTTCTGGAGCTTAATATGAGATGTTTTGACATAACGTTTTGTGCGTGGCCGCACCTGTATGTGAATGTGTGCGCGCGAACATGAGCGGGAGTACAAATAGAATAATAAGTGCAGAACGACTTCTGTGTTTGGAAAAGCGCGTGACATTGCCATTATAGATAGTATCTGTCCAACAACTTAGATCAAATTCATTCTTGAATCGCAAACTTATTAAGTACAATTATTGATGTCAGCTTCTTTGCTTTTACAAGCTGCACAAACTATTTCTTCCTCATGTAAATGAGCCTATCTGTCCTGGATATTAAATGTTAAAGAAACATTGGAATATGTTATCACTTCCTACCTGTAAGCTATTGATAAAAGCAGGAGCAGTCGGTGCGTACGGTGCGTAATGTCCATAGGCTGGGTACATAACATCCAAACAGCTCATGGTAAATGAGCGGGGTCTTCACTCTTCTGCTGAAACCGACCTTGATGAGAAAGAGTGCGACAACATTCCGTGCTTTTTGGCAAAGAGAAAAGGGGGCTCAGTGGTTGCCGATATAAAAAAAAAAAAAGCCCGTGCCACACTTGACATATAGCGCTCCAGAAAGAGCGCACCTCTCTGCTCCTTGCGTGCAACACAACAGCTGCAGCAGCAAAACGTAGTGAGGTTTATGAAGCAAGCATAAGGGTGTCCTGTCATGTACATCTCTGAGTCAACCCCTCCCACCTTTACCAGCCTCCCACCCCCACATTATCTCCACTAACAGCACCAGCACTCAAACTTCCACCTCATCTACAGTCCGAACACCACAGTATGCATTAATTATACTGGTTTATGCTGATTATTCCCTTAATTTACTTAAATCCAGGAGCATGGAGATCCTATACCGACAGAATTAACATGAAGGTGTGGGAATGCACATTTTACATCGTAAAACATGGAGCAACATGTTTTGGAGAAAGCCTAGACACAACTTCTGTCTAATTGTTGCCCCGCAACTCTTATTCCTGCTGTCCATAATAGCTAAATAGTAGACTATGTCATCCAGGTACACAAATAGATTTAAAAGTAGCCACTGAGCTAAACAGCTACACAACAATGAGCACATGATACTTGTGGTTCAGTGACTTTTTAGCCTTCTCTATGTACTTTGGATACTTGAAAACTTTGAGCACAGTCCAAGCTGAAAGTGTATCCATGGTCTTAAAACAGCCGTCGGTTGCCAAGTAAACCTTCAAGTCATCTGAAGAATTTAGTGCGTTCCCAGAATGACACACAGGTGTCAACTATAGGTTGCATACACTGGTCATACCAGCATGGAGGAGAAAGGGACTCTGCACAAATCTATGACAAATTATCACCTATCAGCAGAGCAAACAAAAGATATTTTCACACACACACACAAACATACCCACTGACAATCACAAACACCCCCGAAGCACTGAAGTCAATGTGTATCCAGGTGAAAATAGACTAAAAATGATCATTTAACATGAAAACAAGTAGAACAGATTTTCCTGAAAGTGTTCTCTGTCCCTCCTTCTTGCAAGTTCTTAAGATTGGAGCATGCCAGTCTTTTTGACAGGCACTTCAGAATGCCTGGGTGAATAGTGTGGAAAATTTGCAGAATTCCATGGACGAGTGTCAGATGAGGTGGAATTTCTCTGATGTATGCTAGTGGACGAGCTCCTGGGGAAGTTAACATCGTCCTTCTGCTGCGTTCTCTAGATGGAGAACATGACCAACAACTTGCTACGCATACATCACACATAGTATGAATAACTGGAAGCAGGTTATTGGCATGCTGATGAATTAAACATGTTCTTAAATAGCAGGGTATGGAGCTGACAAGCATAATTTCAGCTCTCACTTTGACCTGTTGCATCTCTGCTTTAATTAACTGATTTTACAGTATCTGTGCAACATAATAGTTCTGGTATGGCTCTGTATGGCACAAAGTCTCAGTAAATAGTGTTTCTATTATGAATTATGAGTCATTATAATTATGCAAATCCACTTTCTAAAGAGATCATTAGTAGCATTTTCATGGCATTAATTGTGCTACAGTCCTTTCCCTTTGGAGCAACATGTGCACTATGGACTATTAGATTCGTATTCATGCAGGGTAATGCAGGACAGCACAGGAGTCAGGGAGAAAAAGAGTGATGCAATGGCAGAAAGCTCACTGTTACACCAGCGTGATCAACAGCTGCAGCTGACGGAAGGGAAGAGAGGCCACTATTAGTATTAATGGCCATGACTAAATGTCTCTCTCTCTCTCTTTCTCTCTCTCTCTCTTTCTCCTTGCACTCGTTTTCCTTGCGATACACACCTTTTTTTTTATCTGCTTTCACCTCATTGCACACGTGCACACCTGCACATGCACCAAGGATCTCGCATGCAGGAGTGCACGCAACATTTAAAGTTACAACTGAGAAGAATACACCACCAATGCTGCAGAGGCATGGCACTGATCCCAGATCAGTGTTTGCCTGTAGCAGCGGTGAGCATTGCATACAAAAACTTTGCACGCAAAGAATAACGTTTTCAAGAGCTCTCAGCTGCTCTTGTGTGTGTTTCTTTGAGCAAGAGTGTGTGGTGCTGTCTACATTTCCATTTGCTGAAAATAAATACAGGTTACATCATTCCTTATGACCCTTCAGCACACCAAGGCCCTGCCCCTCTTAAAAGAGGTTTGACCAGGGAGACACTCTCATTGGCTGAGATGTTGCAGGCCAGCCGGGTTTTATTTAGACCACTATTCAAATTGCAACAGCAACATTAATAGTTTATGCTCTTTGCTAGAAATACACCAATAACTGCATATATGTGTTGTTGCCAACTCTTCATGAAGTCTTAACCATTAACTTGTCAGACAATACATCATTTTATGAGGATATGCCCATGTCCAGAAAATGAGCAAGTTTTTTGGTGATTGTCTGTAAAGTACGGGCTGCTTGCAATATGAACCCAAAACCATATAAGCTACCTCCTGAAACAACAAGTCCTTTATTGAGGTATCAATGTGGCTTGGTCCCGAGAGGGTTGGACCTCAGGATTCCACCGTTGTTTATATGCCTCTGTGTGCATGTGTATGTGTGCGTATATGTCCAAGAGATCGATGTACAGCTGCCTCGTTGTCCAGTTCCACACAAACTCATCTCAGCTGTTCAAAAACATCACCGGGTGTCATAGGAAAGACACCCTGGCACACACACGCTCACAAAGGGCCACATATGGACAGGTCTGGCTCATTCAACCTTCTACACAAATGTTGGTGATAAATCCTCTCTGATAGATTGTGCAAGTGTGCAGCTATTTTCTTCCCCAAACAACCCTCTCATTGTCCTCCCAGACCACCAGGATCCCAGAGGCTAGAAGTCAGCGTTGCAAGTTATGCTTCCATAAGCTGTTCAGATTGAACGTGTGCATATATTACTTTACTACTTCGTTATCCGTTTCGCCAGATTAACTCTTCTGATCGTAATCTGGAAAATCATCAGTTTCAATGTATTTTTGAGGATTTTATATCAATGTTAAAATATTGTTCCTTTTTTATCACATATATGTGGTGATACAGAGAAGAACTGCCAAAAGCACTGTTTGTAGATGTAAATATTATTAGCTTCTTAACATACCTAGGTCATGTCTTAAGGTTTTATCAGCAATTATAAAAAGTGTATCAGCAGTGCAAAGGAGTATAATTCGGCAGATATCACAATTTAGAAAAAATATTAAATAAGTAATTATGCTATTTGTGTAACAAAATGTAACATCAACCAGAACCTGGATTACTAAAAGATTAATAATGCAAAGGAATTTAATATTTGGAGCTGCTTTCATATGCATTTTTTCTGCTTAAAATGTGTTAAACTATGTTTATAATCAGATGTTCTCTGATGTCTGACTGTGTAAATAGTGTATAAAAACAAAATTAGGCAACAAAAATCATGGACTTTGTTATTTTTGACCAGCACTGAATTGGTCAGGGACTATTTCTTCTGTTTGTCTAAAGTATACAAGCTGGTGCCCAAAAGGTTGGTAAATAATGTGAAATACAGATCAAATCAAACCAAATGTAATTTATAAAACACTTTTCATTCAAAAGGCAGCACAAAATGCTTTGAATCATTCAAACAATTATCTATGTATCTGAGCCTTCAAGCCAAAGTGTATAATATACCCATTTAAAAACACACACCTGAGTCTAATCCCTACCCCAAATAATTTATACATCTTATTAGTTATTACTTTATTTTAAATAGAACATACAAAATATACACTATTTTTAGAGTAGGGCCATTTTTTCATGTGATGATAGCATCCACTTTTCTTTTTAAATAATGTCTGTAATCCTCTGAGAACCATTTTCTGGACCTTTGGGAGCAATATTAATAAGCATTGTCCCATTCTTACTTGGTATAAAATAGTGCCTCAATGACAGGATCCATACAGGAGATGTAATCTAGGTGGGAAGATATGCTGATCTAAAACTTGCTGCATTCTCCTCTAATTACAGATGCAAACTTTTCTGCTAAGAGTATTTTGTCCTCTACATCTCTTCAATTACATCTCCTAAATCAAATTCCATTAAAGATGGAGAAAAATGAAACAGCGCTGCCATTATTATGATCTCACTGCTATGATTCTCATTTGGTGTATTGATAAGGGTTGAAGTGATAGAACCGTGTTAATGCCATCAAGAAAATTATATATAAATATAATACATTTTCAGCTAACAGGTGAGTTATTTAAGCGTAAATGTTTGTTAATACATTTGCTGGGATATAATATGCAACAATGCAAATTAGCTTTTTTTTTGTTTGCTTTTTTCACACATTTAGAGTACAACAATCTGAACATTGGAAAAAGCTACTTTAAAGATTCTTGTTCCATTTTGTCGGCATATTCTTACAAAGATTTTAATATCTTTTTTATTACAAAAAAATCAATGTAACTTCAGAAAGTGTTTTCAACAGCAAGAAAAAAATCACCATATTTTTCAGAGATGAAATGTTTTTAAAAATCCAAGCAAGGAATGAAGTCTTCAGAAAATAAAGGTAAAAGTGAAAAGTTTGGTAGAAGTCAGGATGGCCACAATTGACTGGTGCTTTTAAATGTTTTGGCCTGTTGTGTTTCACCTTTAGGTCAAGAGCCCAGTTGCACTCTTCATGTCAAACCAGCAGAAAGCCTCCTTACAGAGAAAAGCTAAATGTTTATTAAAAGCTAACCTTCTGAAATGGACAGAATGTGAATTAACTGCATCCTTTGAGTGACTGACAAGCACCACATTCCTAATATCCTATTACTAAAACAGTCCTGCTGCACTGTCCTGCTGGGTCACTGGAGTTAAACATATTCACATACTTACATAAAAGCACATGCAAAGCCAAAGGAAACCAGACAAACATGAGAAAGATGCACACAGCAACCCTGATCTGCACATGTGGGATTGTCACCTTCTTTCCTGACAATCCTGTGAGTGCCAGGGAGGGAGGTAGTTAGAAGGGCACTGCGGGTGGAGAGAGAGAGAGAGATGTGGTGGGTGGACAGAGGGCAGGTTTGCAAATTTGGCGTGTCACATGGTCAAACGGGGGAGATTTACGACTGATCAGGTTCCCCATCAGCAACATGGTGTTGTGGCTTCAGAATGCCAGGTATGGTGGTGAGATCAGACTCTCATTTTAGTTTGTTCATCCTTTCATGCAACTACAGCCGCTGTGATCTGTTGAAGATGGCGGTGTTACTTGTAGTTGCCCGGGGAATGTATCACTTTATTGGCTCTTTTACATCTTTTGGGTTGCATACATGCAAATGTGGAACAACCAGAAGAGTGTGGTTTGTAGTAAAAAATAAGGGGACAAACAAGCAGGATGGTATTCTTTAAAGATTAGAGAATCATGAAAATTGAAAAATAAAAAAAAATTAAAGACAGCCTTTCTTTATTTATACTGTTTAATTTCACCCCAGCACGCTCAGGATCTATGATTTACTCGACGGTGACATCATGGAGACCACAGCTATTTTTATTGGCTGGTAAGCATCCAGCTCCACTTCATGCTATGCCACCTGTCCAATCCGCACCAGTCAACAAGCCCCTGGAAAAAAAAGAAAAAGTGAAGCACCTTAAAATGATTGAGAGTTGAAAGGTGGAATATGATACATGCATGCCATGCTACTGTCCTGGGCATGTTTCACAAGTCAAATGTCTTGTCACTGCTACTGATCTGCCGTTCTGCTTTGCCTATGTAACTTGTAAACCAAGTCATTGGTCTGTCTTGTATTTTAACACACAAGTATTGGTTTATTACTGGTGAAATGTCTTTCTTCTTTGCTCTTACATTTGCCTGCATAATTTTTACAAGTTCATTATACACGTGAATTTTAATTAACAATAAAATATGTGTTGTAGAAGTCTTACAATATGAGGCATGTTATTCTTCTTGTTCTTTCCAGCACAGACTAGATGGATTTCTGTGTAACGGTGTGCTTTAGGGTTATTTCTGTCCCTGTGTCATGTATTCATAGGTGCAATTTAGTCACAAGCCGTGTACATGGGGTCACTTGTTCACCCCAACAACATACACTTGCAGTATGAGTAAAAATAATAATAATAATGGCTGTACATGAAAGCAATTAAGGGCTGCCCAAAGTTTAAGGAGCATGAAAAAAGGCGCATGTGGAGATGCAAAAATGTTCATTTCACCACCTGAAAATCAGCCTTTCATTTACCCCCTTTATAATTTGTCCACTTTTTGCTCATTGGCGTCCCCTGCTGTTAGTAAGTCGTTAAAGTAGTTAAAGTAAAATCACAACCTGAACACGTGGATATGTTGACATGGAGAGAAGACTGGAAGAAACGTTGACTGCAGCCACCAAGATCACACAAAAACTGCAGGGCAATGTGATAATGTCAACGATCCAGGGCTTAATCATATTATGACTGCATAATTTATTGTACATTTGCTACAACCGGACACACAAAAAAAATAAAATAACTTAATTTTTTTGTTTTATTTAATTGTTTAACTGCATTATTTGTCACATTTTTTCATGCAACACAAAATCACATGTATAAAAGTGTTATTTACAACAGAAATGTACTTTTTTCAATGGTTAAAGATTGCAAAACTCCAAAGTGTGATGTTAACGCAAACTGACCAAAGTTTTTGAGTCATATTTTTATTTTATTCTGAACAAGAGTGCTTTTTTAAAACTTGTGTTGTCCAGCATTAAAGCAGGCAGAAATATGGTCTGGCTGCTGTGAGCTGTGAGCAAATTTACACTGTAAAGAGGGATTTTGTGTATAAATGTATATACAAAGATCCTCTTGATAAACTGTATTCTTTATTTGTTTTAGATAAATGTGCATTCAACCGAATTTTCATGTATTGCTGGACCCGACTGGAGAGGACAGAAAAAGAACAAAGCGACAACAGAAAGGTTGGCAATCACAGAACCCACCAGGTGCCCAGGGCAGGCAGAGCGCAGGTCCCAAGAGCCCAGAAGCAGCCCCCCCACCCCAATAGGCCGAGGAGCCAACCAACATCTGCAGAGGGCTAGGAACCCCAGACTGCCACCCGACAGGGGCCAATTCAATCCCCGGTGCACCAGATGCCCATCACGGGAACCAACCCTCCACCTCTCTGTATGCATACACACACCTGTCCACACACACCCTTTACTTCTCTATCCCCCACATGAACACACATATCCACCTGTTCACACCCACGCTATCCCTGTTCCCCTGCCCACCCCACCTTCACACGTTCCTTCATACACATACCCACACGTCCACATATATTCGTCCTCACCCCTGGTCCCCCCGCCCCACACACCCACTGTACTCATAGACACTCACTGACCCATCCACACAAACCCATCATCGTCTTCCCCCCACTCAACACCCTCCTCACCTGCACACAAGCACCTAAACCTTCTTCTCTCTCCACCTGACAATGCACCCACAGACACATACACACTCCCATCCAATCTCACCCACACCTTGCCTTGCACCTACCACAACCTTCCTCCCGCCTTCCACATCCACAGAGACATCCACCTATCCTCATGCACTCATCCCCTCCCAAATCCTCCCATGCCCTCCCATCCACACACTCCCCCCACTTACATCCCCCTTTGACCAGCTTCCTATGAGACACCCTAAGTGGGCATAAAAAATTGGGGGCCAGGAGCCGCCTCCCTCACACACACATACGCAGCAAGCCGGCACCCCCAAGCTAACCCGAAACCCCTAAGGACAGGACACTCCTTGACTGAAGCCATCCATCCATCCATCCATCCATTGGAGCTGATATAGGGTATCTGGCGGGGGACACCCTAAACAAGTCACCAGTCCATCACAGGGCCCCAGACCAAAGCCAAGAATGCTAAATAAGGCTTCATGACCATACGTTACTAAAGGTTTCCAAAAAAGAACAGAGATTAATCACTGCTGTTGTAATTTTGTATGATTAATCATCTAAGACATGTAAACAACCTGTAATAGTTTCAACATAGGAATCAACTGCAATGTAATCCCCTCTGATTCACACTTTCAACATGATTTTCAATCTGCACATCAGCAATGCCTACAGAACCAAGCAGAGCAAATGTGACCAGAGGTAATTAGTTATGACTAAAAGGAAACCAACAACAAAGCTAAATCCACACCTCTCCCATATCGTGCTTTTTTTTAAAAAAAAAAAAAAGTGCAATGAGATTTTTTTTTGCTGTTTTTGCCTCCAAAACTTAACTTGTAACACAATTTGCAATGATGGCACTATTTTTTCTTTCCTTATATTGTATTATAAAGGCAAAGCTGTGTTGTTATCAAGCCAGCAGTGTGTGAAGTACTGTGAAGCACACATACTCTGTTGAGTAATTTTAAACTGTGATTGCTCAGCCTTCAGGACTCCAGGAGTAATTTTAGGCCCTGGAATGTACATTACATAGGTCGGTACTTCAAAATGAGTTGAAAAAAACATACTAACTTCTTTAATTTAATTCAGTTAAGCTTTATTCAAACTACAACAGTTCACAACAAAGTTATCTCCTGGAGCTTCACAGAAAAAATACAATTAAAAGTGATTAATTGTGATATATTTTTTAATCCACTTAAGTTATATTTATAATAACCATTTACACAACCAGATTTGTGAAAAATATCAGTCTTGATCATCTGGGTGGGAAGGACAGAATAAAAGAAAGAAAAAAATGTAACTTTTAGCCATGCATATACGCTGAAAACGAGACGAGAAGTACAAGGTAATAATACCAATTACAGCTTTAAATATGAGCAAAATGTCCAATTATATTCTGAATTGACCTAATGAAAAGTAGTTGAAATATAATCTCACCTGTTCAATATCATCAAACCTTCAATGTTGATCAATTGGAATCTTTTGGGGAAAATTTGTGACAGTCTGATATACAATGAATGGCAGTAGCCCAATAAAATGACCAAAAACGGGGGTTGATATTTTGTCAATAAGAAAAAAATGTCCAAGAAGGGGTTATAAGAACAGATCCTGCTCAATGATAAGTGGAAGGTAAGTTAATACAACTCAGAGTAAATACTGAGCTCCATCTTTTCAGGTCCAAAGATGACAATCTCTGTCTTGTCAGAATTAAAAAGTGAAAATGGATGGATTTAAATATGATGGATTTTACTTAGTTTTTACAGAATAGTAATTCAGAGTTACAGACGATAATAATATGTTACTAATAATATACAATATCACTCCACATAAAATATGTGAAATGTGATATAATAAGACTGTATACGCATGTAGAATATATTTTATCAGATGTGCAAAAGCTCCTTTAACGTAAATGATCAAAGGACATATAGAGGCACAGTGCTAACAGATGCTAAACAGCAACAATGCAGATTATTTTTCTCTGTCTCTCTTTTATGGTTTTTGTTTGTTGGTATTAAACTAAAAGATTAAAAATTTAAAAAGGAAACAACATCTCATGAGTAACTATGAGTCCACCTTTTGGTAGAGGCGTGATATGACATGTGAACACTGGAACTGCTGGAGTTATCAGCTAATTTTGTTTGTGAAGCGAGTGATAGACCTTCTGTTTGTGAACCCACTAGTGCAAATAGTTTAATCACAGAATCGCCTTCAGATTAAGACATTTAATGTTGTGATCCAATTAAGAGTGTGGTTGAGTCAATCAACCAAATATTAAAATTTTTTGTTATAATAAATAATTAATTAAAAAGAAAGAGAATTGTGACAGAATACACTTGAAAATATGTTATCATATTTTACTACTGGCAGAGCAGCCCCCAGATTTGAGGATTTATCTAGTTTCCATCTTGTACTTTTAGTTTTGTTGGAGACTATGCTCCTACCGCATGCCAAGGGTTTATTTATCATTTTACAAACATTCTCTAGTTTCTCTTATCAAAATGTGAAAATTAGATTCTGTGATTTAAAGTAAAAGTCAATGGATACTCTGATAAAGGTGTGCCTCTCAGGCTGGCAGCACTTCAGAATAGTCATTAGCTGTTTGGTGCTGGCTGTACTGGAAACTTGTATTTCCCTCTGGGGATTAATAAAGTATCTATTATTATTATTATTATTATTATTATTA
>JBAMHX010000022.1:14555569-14574335 GCA_037177515.1 Pseudomugil tenellus
CCATGAACTGGTTTGTATATATATATATATATATATATATATATATATATTCAGATATTTTAATTATATTTGATGTTTTTTCTAATTAAGCCATTTTTCCCTTTTTGTACCTTTGCTTTAGTTATAGTAGTTTAAAAATAAAATGCTGCAGCACCAATAATTTTACAGATATATAAAAATAATTATCCCGATAATGCAGAAGAAAATCATCGCCATAATCCTTATTTTAATTTTTCCAGCAGTCACCTTTTTTGAGTTAATTTCTGTTTTAATTGTCTTTATGCTGTCAAACCACTATTTATTTGTACAGAGTTAAATAAAAGGATTACATTTAGCAGAAAATTTCTTATTTCAATCTGCTAAAATTAATGGGTTTACCACCATGTTTAGCAAATGCACAAAATTCAGAATTCTGGCCTGTAGGTCTGTGAAGTACACAAAAACACATCTTCACTGTTCTCAAGTGTCTTGCTTGATAAGCTGTAGCATTTAACACTGTCGGCCAGGAGGGAACACAGAGGTATGTGGCCTACATGCACTAACAACTCATGGAGACGTGATGTTCACTGATGACAGGATTTGAAGGAGATCAGAAAAAGCTAGAGAGCTTATGAGTGTGTGGGAGTCTTTGCAGGGGAATACCTGTAGCTACTTAGAGGAGGTTATGGGGATTTTTTAGTATTTAGTGAGTAAATATTATGAGCAATCCACACAGCTGTTTATGTGTGTTGAGTTGCATCAGACGGTAGCTGGGCTGTTTATCGATTGCTGATCATTGTTGCTGACTTCTCTGTGTCAGTTGTGCTAATATAGTTCAATGACTTCAACATAAGTTTCACAGGCAGAGCTTCTGATAATGTACAAGTGCTTTATTTGTTGTGTAGTCTGTTAAATTGCTGGAAAAAAAAAGTTTAAATGATTGTCAGCATGAAGCCCTTTTTTATTATTATTATTATTATTTTTTTACATTTCTACATTAGTTATTTTAATGAATCATAGCTGCTTTAAGTTTAGTTTTAAGATGACCGAATAGTGAACATAATCAATTAATCTCACACACACATCCTCACACTGATCTGTGGTCCCAAAACCCTTCGCTTCTGCTGCTGCTGCCTCTGCATACACCATGCCCCAGTTCCCCACCCCCATCCCTTTTTGTCAAATAAATTGTGATGTGACCTACTTCCCATTTTGCACCATTTCACTCGTGTTCAGATATTATTGTTTGAACATGAATGATTTGCTTTGGGGCACACAGTATCAAAGAAAACAGTGAAGAGTATACAATATGCGCACAGTGTGCTTTTAAGAATATGGAAATGTTCACATCAGCATTGGACATATTTTTTTCTTTCGTTCTTTAAAATTCCTGAATTATGATTTAGCGTTGTTGCTGTTCTGCAGCTTCTTTAAATGTGTGGGCAACACATTATGAGGTTTTTGTTTTTTTAAATTGCCCTTGTATGATTTGTAATTAAAATACACGGTTCACGTATTTTCTGATTAAAACATACAATAATTCTCAGAGCCCTCATAATAACAGGATGCCTTTGTGATGGTCACAGACTGAGGAAATAAGGTAAATCAATTTTGCAGCCTAGCTAAGCAGAAAGCAGAGTGGTAATTTTCGGTAATAAGCATTGCTAATTCATTGAACCACGTAGCATTTATAGCCCAGTTCGGACTGCACTAGTTGGCATCTATTATTCTGTTTTAACGTGAGGTGCCTTTTTTTAAAAAAAAAAAAAAAAGTTCAGTGTCTTAAAGATTTCAGCAGAAGATTCAAAATCTAAAATATCCCATCTGCTTATCCTGAACGTGCATGTGTTTGGAAGTCTTTCAGCATCTTTAAAATCCTTAAACATTTGTGAAAAGGATCTTTTTTTGTCCACTGTTTAGTCTTTATTTGCTTAAAACTTTAAACTCTTGCATCAATTATTCTGATATTTGTAAGCTGCACTTTGAAACAGTCAAGTCACTGTGGGGGTTTTTGTGACTTTACTTGTGTGTAGAAGCGTTCGCAAGTATGTGTCTCAGTGTATCAGATCAAGCCTCTGTCCTGCCTTATCCCAGCCAGCCATGAAGGGATGGCACCGGAGACCACATTGACCCTGATTTATCGGGATCAGAATCCACATGACAGCAATTAATTTACATCCATTAAATACATTGGCTGCTCTCTTTTCCATGGTCTCTGTGGACATTTCGTGCTTTTGCACAACCACTTCGAACATTCTTCGCTTCTCTGACTTTTTCTTTCTCTCAGCATGTTTCCTCTGTTTTAATCACCCTATTTGTGCAGACTCTGTGTTCCCGGTTCACTCGTTAGACTTTTAACATTTCATCCTGTGTGAAGGAATGCTTCTTAAACAGTTAAACTAATGCCAAATTTGAGTTTTTCAACATGTAAATGTGTCTTTTGAGTTTGCTTTGAATCACATGAATGATCATTGTAAATGCTATTAGATGTACTCACTTTTTGAAATGAATGAACACACAGTGTGTAATCAGAATGAATTAAACAGTGCTCAGCAAGTTGGCTAATTATGATTAAACAAGGAATTTGACATTAACGTTATAAGCTCAACATCTTCTGATCATTTCAGTGCATCCTCCATGCTGTTTTATCATTAAAGCATCCCGTTCATGCAGGTTCTCATGCTCAAGGCTCTTTTTCTTTCCCCTTAACATTATATTTCTTTATCCTTCCTCTCTAGCCTACATCTACCACGGCTTCCCTACCCCTCACTCTCCTTTTCTAGCAGAATCTGTCAGCCAAATGCTTTTTCCTGGCCTTTCAACCAAAGACAGGAGACTTTGCTTGAGGGAGAATTTGCCATTTATTTCACAGACAAAAAAAAATTGAAAGGGGCATTAGCGCTTTGTATCTTTCTTCTTTTTTGCTTTTTGTCTTCTTTCTCTACGCATCTTTGGTCTCCCCTCCATTGTAGAGTCTCCTCAACTTGGGCCTTCATACCTTCAGTCTGTCCTCAGGCTGAGAGGAGCATAGCTGGCTTAATGTACAGGGTGGGGGGGATGATGAAGACAGGACGATGAATTCTGTAGTCTCACATCTAATTCTCCTGTACATATAAATGAGAAAAACACATACCACACAAAGTCTTCATTCAATGTGCGCACTTTCTATGTAAAATCATCTATTATTATATGCTTATATGCACATTCATGTGAGCAAGCTTTTCATTTTTAGCACTGTGCATGTGCAAAACTTGACAATTCTTGCCTAATTCCAAGTCTATTTTGAAGAGAGAGACAATGAGGGAAAAAATCCTTTGGTTGCATCTTTTACCCAGCATAGCTTGGGAACAGGTTACCAGTATCTGTTCAAGGATTGGCTGAGGATGTGGTATGGGAGGAAAAGTTGCAGTTGGCAGCAGGCAGAAAGACACTGCAAAGCGAGTGGGGGTTCACAATAAAGGATTTTGAACCAAAGCCTCTTTGGTAAAGAGGAGGGAGGGGGGTAGGGAGGAAAGAATGGGATGGTGGGGGTGGTGGATAGATACAGGATGACACAAGGTCCAGATTAACCCTAATCTCAGGTCTGGTGGTTTAGGTGAGGATGAGAGACTGAAGGAAGCTATCCCATGCCAGGTGGTCATGAGGAAGCTAAAACTGGGAGAGAATTGGGGGTGAAAGAGGAGGGCAGAAGCAAATGGAACAAGGTTTTTGATATCATTGCTTTCAGTAGGCTTTATTTTGGTAAAACTAAAACCGAAAAGCTTAAAAGACTGATCATAAACAGAAACAGAGAAGATGATGTGATTGGAATATGTGTGCGTGCGTGTGTGTGCGCGTGTGTGTGCGTGTGTGTGCGCACGCGCGTGTGTGTGTGTGTGGAGGGGGTTTACACAACTAAGAGAACAGCATGGGGCTTTGACGGTGGCTGCAGGGTGATTGGGTGGTTGGTGTATGGTGACAGTGGCACATGCCCTGGTGCATGGGATTAGAGGGACAGTCAGTAATCTGCTGTTTAGGCTGTATGTAGGGCAAGAGTAGCTTAGCCCAGCCGCTCTTAGCATGACTGGAGAGGAAGTGGACTGGCATTATAAAGCAGCGCTCGGCTCACTCCAATCACTCCTTTGCTTTCTCTGTTTTATCTATTTTTCATCCTTCTGGCTGTAGCGCTTTATAGCTGCAAATCAGTTGAGTGTCATTAAGTTTATAGAAGTAAATATGTGGCTACAAATGTGAAAAAAACCAAATGGAAATACAGGTTGTAGAAATATAAAATACTATAATTTGGGGCTTTTATTGTTTTTACTAGATTTTTGCATAATTACATTGATCAAACATAAAATGAACAAAAAACTTTCACAGTTTAAAGATGGAAAACATCAGTTAAAAGCATTTTTTATTAAATAATGTGAATATCTCCTTTGGAAGAAAGCAAATATAGCTTTGGTGTGAAAGGTTATTGCTGACCATAAGGTTGTGCAGGTATTTTATGTGATTATTTATCACACATGTGTCAAAGTCACCTGCACTAACACACCAGATGCAAATCAAATGGATCCAACAGTTTCTTGTCAAACTTTTCATTCAACTGTGTTGGAGCATGGAGACAACAAAAACCTGCAGGGACACCGGCCATCGAGGACTGGACTCCGACACCCTTGGTCTATCACATACTCTATAATTCAACACAGCATTTATCTGTGCTTCACATCTCTGCCTTCACTTTTTTTCTAGCCAGTGGATTATTTTGACTTTTAGGGTTATAAATTTAGGCTGATATAATCTTTTATTAAGAATTTGTGGGTCTGTAAGCACCCTGTCATTTTACCATAATTAGCACAAAACCATCATTATTTAGAGATACTTAGAATTCTTCTTGAAATTCAGTAATATCAGAGCATTTGGACAATGAAATTAGAAGCAAAAATATGAGGAGATATAATTTTTTTTTCAAACGTTGGAAAAATACATTAACTCAAACTAATCAGTGTACTTCTTCATGAGACAAGTTATTTGTTTAAAGCTACAAATGTCTTTAATACGAATGACAAAGCACTGAACACATTTTAAGTAATAATTTGAACCACGGACATACCAAATGCAAACCTCTTAACAAAACTGTGCTATATGAGTCTAAACTTCTAACGTGCACAGTATTATCTTAAGCATATCAATACAGTACACAGATCTGGTGACTGTTAAGTGAGAAGAACACACAGTAAAATAAGAACATGCGTTATGTATAGTAGCTTTTTTTCACTGACAAGTCTGAGGCAGTGATGCACCTCCTCCTTTAGTCGGGAAAGTTCTCCAAAGATGAACGCAGCTCATAGAACCTAATCGCCACATCTCGGTGAAAATTCATTAATATGAAAAAGTAGAAATACTGTTTTTCCAACTTCCCTTCGCTGTTTATGTTACTTCTACCTCCTCTCTGTTGTCAATCAATAGAAAGGAGTAAATTCCTGACAACCGTATGATTAATAACACAAAAGGACATTTGTGTACACCAGTGTAGTTTCTGGGAAAATTATGTACATTTGTCTTTTTATATTTATGATATATAATTCAACCCACTAATCTGTAAATTGATCAGTAATGCAAACATGTACGTGCAGATAATTGCAGTGAGTTACTGCAACTCACTTTGTATGAGGTTAAAGAGACCTGGAAAGTAAAGAGGATTCAAGGTATGCTCACCTTATCGTATAGACCTGAGCAGTGAGTATTTACAGTTACACGGAAGGGACACAGTCCCATGTGGTCTTCTCTCAGCATTTCAAATAATTCAAACAGACCCCGTCTTCTCTCCATTTTCCAATGAGCTAACTGATTTATGTCAAGTGAAATCAAGCATGGCCCGGAATATGAAAAGAAATTTTGTCAAGTTCACTTTTCCTACTCTGGTCTGTGAGCTGATACGGCTTACTTTTGAATATGAATCCCCAGAGAGCACCACATTGCTTTTAACTGCCTATAGCTTCAGCAGAGCAATCAAACCCTTTGTTTTTTCACACCATCCCACAATCCCACCTGCTTTGGCGAGACGATGGAGGGTCCTTTGAAAACAACGAGGCGGCATGATTTATTATTCTAATTAGCCGAAGTGAGACTTTAGCAAAACCACAATTACACTAAATCGCCAAAACAGTTTCTGGTTGGCCGACTCCATTTCTGTTCAGATGTTAATCAGAGCCATGTATTTAGTAGAGGTGCAAACTACTTGAGTCGCACCTTTGCTTGGTGATATCTTCACAAACACACAAATAAACAAGTGCTTGAGTCTTGTGTTGAGTTAAAAAAAAGCATATAAAATAAAATGGCTCTGTTCTGCTTACACCGGCTATGCAACACAGCTTTCCAGCCACGTCCCAGTCAAACAGAGTGTGCAACGTAGAGTGATAACCAGCTAAAATCTGATGCAGTGTTTAATTCCAGGTCATTTCATAATCGCTTTGATACTCACATCTGTACATCTCTTTGCTCTCACTCACCCTTAAACAGCTGGAAGCTGACATGCTCAGTAAATCCTCTGCTGCAAGCACACAAATATATGAAGTCACCTACAACAGGCACATATACACATGGGTCAGTAAGACAGCACACACACACATTCTTATATGCACACACAAATCAGTCAAGCACAAACAAATCCACTCCTACAGAAACTCCTGTACTCCTACTACAGATGTTCCTCTAAATTAAAACTAGATCCTTTCACCGTTTAAATTTACATCAGAGAAAGCGGAAAATACTGAACTCATTGATTTGTTAAAGGAATACAAGGTTTTTTTGTGCACATGCACTCACAAAGAAGAATAGAGTGTTCCCTTTGTATAGTTCCTGTCCACCACTGTGGTTCATTTTACCTTCTCCTCACTATCACCTCTTTTAACTCTCCCCCCTGAAACTCACACACAGCGACACCCTAATCATCCTGCATCAACAGGCATGTGAACCTAGCGTTCAGTTAATCTTTTTTTCTGACTCCGGCTCCCTAACGTTCTCACACTCTGCCAGCTCTATTTTCATCTGTGTGCTTCCACTCGCCTAGCTTTCGGGTAATTACCTGGCATTTGCATTGCAAAGTCCCCTGTGCCGCCCTTGGCTCCTCCGCAGGTGATTGAGCTTCATTTCCCCAGCAGATAAGAGAGGGAGAAAGAGGAGGAGAGGGAGGAAAGATGGATTGTGGCAGGGTGTGATGTTATTCTAGCTTGCAGGAAGTGGAAACAATGACCTAAATTCTTTTATTTTTCTTCTCTTGTCAAGCACAGGGCACATTTGGGAATGCTTGCAATTAATGTAAACAATCATCATCACTTCAATCCCAATGCTTCGTCTGCTTTAAAGTCAGAGTGAAGTCAAATATGTTGCCTGGAAGTGCAGGGCCTACACTACAGGCCTCTGACATGGTGGCTGTATTTTTCATAATGCTTCACTTTGTGGAATTTTCTTCATTTGATGAGCTGATTTAACTAATTGGACAGAAAATATACAATAAAAAAGTGTAAAATTAACAACATCTCACTATTCTATTCTATTTTGTACTTGCATTTTTACTACTAAACACCCTAATTCTTCTTATCTCCTGTTGAAGGACATTTATTTTGTATATTATTAGTCTGAAGGCATATTTGTTAGTCATACTTTACACAGACAAATGGCTGCTTGTTTTTTTTTTTTTTAAATATATACATTTAGCAAAGTTTATTTGTTGAAGTTCTGACTTTTTTACCGATTGGTTGGGATTTATCAGCGTAAAACGTAGAAAATACCGTTAAATGTTGAGATTTTCTTTTCTTAAAAAATGAGCAACAATAAACACATCCAAGTGGTTTTTGATGCCTAAAGATAACCAGGTGTTTTTTATGAGAGCTCAAACCAAACAAGGAAAGAAAACTGTGAAAGAACATGACAGAACATCTGCTTAAATATATTTACACATATGCAATCCTATAGAGTTAACCAGCAATAACAAGATATCATCAGATGACATTTATGAATGTGTTTTATACTTCTCTTGGTTATCTTTTGTAGGCACATATCATAAGATGTAGCCTTTAAATTGACTCCCATGTTAATACAGAAAAAAAAGACCATTTTCAAGATGAAAGATCATTATTCTTTATAACCACTGAGCAATACAACCCATAGTCTATAACTTGGTAGAATGATATAATGAAGCTGGGTGATTTTCTCAGTTTTATATTTGTTTTTTTTAATGGTTACATTCTGCAGAGGAATTTTGGCAAAACATTGCTTTATTAATTAGCATTGTTCATTTAGTATTCTCAGAACGGTTCACGAGATACTTTAGATAACTTTTTCACTCGCGCACACCAGATCCACTCAGCCCAAAAACTTTCATTTTAAAACCAAAAGAGTGCAGGGAATCAGCACCTGCAATCCACCCGGCTTGTTTTTCTTTCACAAATTCAGTTTCTCCCAAGTACGTTTCTCTATACGAGAACAGTGTACCTTCATAAGTTTTTACTTCCCAAACTTCCAAATGTCACTGTAGTATATTTGATTCATAATGATGTAAAGAGGACAAAAACCAACCAATTAAACACTTGAAACAAAATAAACAATCCCAAATGTTTTCTAAACATCAGCTGACCTGTCTTATCCATTCTGCCTTTGTGTTCCTTTCTAGTTCTTGTCTATATTAAGATCATATTCAGCTTCTGTGTTTATTGTTGCAGAGTTGATGTTATGCAGTTGACTTGCTAGAAGAGTTTGAAGTGCTTTTCATTTATTTATGCACATCCAAACATGATAGAGAATGACTATGTGATATCTGTTGCCTAAATATTTCAATCCACCAGAACGATGTATGATAAATGTGGTAGACCAAATACTTAAAAGTCAGGGATTTATTATGCTAGACGTTATGTCAAAAGGGTGAGTTACTTTTATTTGCTTTTTAATACAGCCTGCAAAATGTAGGACCAGACGTTTTATAGGATATTAACAGCTGGCTCCTCAAGCTGTTACTCATTCAGGTTAACCCCCAAATCACGTATTGCTTAATGTAAAAGGAGATCCACGGAGGCACTTAACGATCTATACATCCATATTCCAACCTGGTCCACCAGAAGCGCCTCCCACAGAATGGGAGCTGATAATTGTCGCGCGCTCATTTGCATGCTGAATGCAGCGGATATTTATTTAAATTTAATTTTGTTCCCGCACACGGTGCTCTGCAGGCATTTGTGCCAAAGTCATATTAACCCCTTGACTAGTTAATATGCAGTGCACGCCGCTGCCCACGCGCAATGAATATTCATATCAATGGCTTTTTTTAAAGTCAGCCGCTCCACCCCTCCCACTTCATACTGTCCCCGCTAAAACACGTAACAGCGCGCGGCAATGGAGGCATCCCGGAAGGCTCAGTTGTTTCCCAAGGCACAAATACACAACGTCTGGCTGCTTCTAGTTTATTTGTCGCTCACTGTCGCTGATATAATGACAGATAAGACTCAGCTGCCGAGCAGAGAGAGAGCTCTGGGAGGAAGGGAGGAGAAAATGGTCGTGGCAGGTAAATAACATCATGAGGGCTAGGTCGCGCGAGTGGGCATGACGGGATGTGTCTTGTCAAGTGATTTTTTTCCCATATAAAACTTCCTGACTGAATATACCCATGAAGTATCGGACAGCCATCAGAAGAGTTGGTTTAAATACCGGCGAAATAAACTTCATAGCTTTCCTTGGTATCTCTTTAATGACGACAAACACTGGCCATCACGTTTATGACAGGAGGGGGACCTTTATCTCCCACAATTCCTTGCGGTCATAACATTAAAAGCTATTTAAATATGAGAACAGAAGGATGCATGTCAGCAAAACATCACTTTTTTTTTTTACTTTTTCTCAGTTTTTTTCTTAATTTTTTAAAAAATTAATTACACAATTTTTTAAAATATATTTGTATACAGAATATACATCCACCTCTCTCTCTGTATGTGTGTGTATATAAATATAAATAAAACAGGGATTTTAAGAAATACGTCATATATATGTATGTATGTATATATTATGTATGTATGTATATATATATATATATATATATATATATATATATATACACACCTGTGTGTGTGTGTCAATGGGAATTACAGAAAATAAATCCAGATGTTAAAGTGATGTTAGATGCAGTTATCAAGAAAATAAAAAGCTATCTGCTGAAGGAGTTTTTCACAAAACAATGTTTCTTACAAAAATATTCAAAGAAAATTAAATGATCCTTTCAAAATTATACTTGATATTTTCCATTTTCTGTCTTATGTTTCATAAGAGTTTGGTTTGTTTGTTCTCTGTTTTGTTTTGTCCAGTCCAAAACAGTTTTGAACCACAGAAGTGACTATATTGCATCCCACTAACACCAAAGCTTTGATACATGTACCCTTTATGCATTTTGAACTTCTTTTGAGTATTTGGAATAGGTAAGAACTGATATATGCTGTAAGAATGATCTTGAACAGTGAGCTTGCATACAGTATAGGATGTCAGATCACTTTAGACATGTCAGGTGGTGATTGATAATGCAACCAAGGCTTTCATACTGACTCAAAGACAATCCAACATTACAAACATTTTTAAAGTGCCGTGTACTTTATTGTAACACTCGTCTTACACAAAAAGTGTCAGACCGTGCAACAGATGGTGTCCAACATTTCCTGTAGATGGACATCTATCTATGTGCTTTTGGGTTTGTGGGAAGAATAAGACAGAAACTGAAAAAGTGGAAAGAATGTGGATTACATAGACATGCACATAGTCTGGCTGTGCAGGGCTTACTATCAGCAGTGATTTGTTTGACTTTCATCCATGGTAGTTTAATCAAGATACTTAACTTTTGGGCATATTTGTGCTAAAGATAACATTTGCTGTAGTATCTTTTTTTTTTTCGTTCTCTTTTTTTCTTTATGTTTGGGATTTAATCTTTGGATTATAATGAAATCTTTGAGTCGTCCACAAAATCTGCAGCGGTAGCCAAAGCCTGCTAGGATATGTGGTGCATCTGTTAAATAGTTGCTGATTAAATCAGACAGAAATCTGAATGGTACAAATTCTCTGATGTGTTAATTGCATTTATAGAACGCATGATGCCGTAATAATGACATTTGTGTTTTTTTCTCATTTTCTCATACTGTGTAGAGACTCAAATGTTTCCCACCGGTATTCATTCATCAGTTGTAAGACAGGAGGACCGGTCTGCCACAGATGAGAAAATGGTGCAATATGAACCCAGGTGCTCCATTTCATCACAGTTTGTAGGATGAGCAAAGTGCATTGTGGGAGCTGGGTGTGAGTAGATAGGAGGAAGCGGTGCCGCAGCGTCCATCTGGGCATTATGCGCATGAAAGCTCCGCCCCATCGTAAGTTCCTTCTCCGTCTGTTGAAGCAGCTCGGAGACACGGCATGGCAGAAATCTGTTCCTCCCCTTTCACTGTGGGGGAGAAAAGGGGGTGGTTTAGATGTAGACAGGGTTTGTTGATTTCGGCCTGTGACCATAAGCAATTTAAAGATTGCAAGGACTGTCTCCACAAATGTCATGCGCTGTCCTGGCCTTGTGTGCATATGAGTGGACCATTTTGGAAGTTGCCTGTAGCCTTCTATCCTGTTTAAAGAAACTCTTGTTTGTTTATTTGTTTTTTCTTTTTGTTCAGACATCCCGTTGTCCTGCGTTCCCTCCCTCGCTCCAGTCACTGTGATGTACTCTGTGACCTTGGCGTGAATGATCCAGTGGCAGATTGCTACATGGTAGGGGCACAGTAGCTATTATTTTGAGTCAGTGCTGGATAGATTGCCAATATTTCTTCTAAACAGGATGGGGGAGGTCAGCTGACCAGAATCAATCTCTGTTACAGGCTTCGTTGTAACTCTTAAAAACAGGTTCATGGCGACGATATATTCCTGGCAGTATTTCTGTTGTTTCTCTACTTTCATATGCCCTTGCTTTTGAAGCTTTTCAAAGAGCCTGGAGAGAAATGAAGGAATGAGGGAAAGTGTGAAAATGGTATACAAACATGAGATAAATAAACTAGAAGGATTTGCACATCCTTCGCTCTGTGACTCAGTAGTTACAACTTGCACAGGAATTTAGCCTCAAATACAATGTTCGCTTGACAGTGAGCCTTTCTTTCTGTCCTGAACACTTTCCATTCATCATGATATAAAACCTCATGAGGTTTAAAAAAGTAAGATGAAGAGATTAGAAAAAAATGCAGTAAGAAGAGCACCAGGATGTTGTGGTGATACTGATGCGTAAGGTATAATATCATTTCTAAGTCTGAAAATGTATTTCTTTGTTATCATGTTGAGGTGCAGGTTTCTGTGTTATGATGGATATTCTAACTTTTTCCCACATGAACTCTGTGTTGTGTTTCATGTTGCTGCTGCAAGGAATTGTGGGAGAGCATTAACTGCCTTTGTAAAGGAGGAACAAGTGTATTCTAACCAAGATAAGAAGGTAGGCTCTGAAGCTCATTTCCTCAGTATTTAGAGAATGTAAGGAGCTTTTGTCAGGGCTGCTAATTAGATACTTCTGGGTCATTTCACCCGAGTAAGAACTTCTAAAAGCAAAAAAAGATGATTCAGCTGTAACCCCTGCAAAGTGTACCATGCTTCTCATCCAGTGCACATTTGCATCTATGATTCTTGTCGTAGAAGCTGGATAGAAGTTGGAAGGTTTTGCTTTGATTTATCAGCAGAAGGTGCATTTAGAGAACTTTTAATATGAGATTTAACTATATAGTTAAGAATTAAACCTGCTTGTTGACCTGTTTTATGTTTTTTTGCTATTAAATTGGCTGGAAAGGTTTTTGAGGATGTATCTCCATCTTACTGGAGGTGATACTGGTGTAGGCAGTGTCCTCTACAGTTTCCATTGCTAGCATACCTGGACTTTATGATCAGCTTGAAAATCTTGACACATATCTCACCCTGGACAGGGGCAACTTTAAATGTTTGACATTTAATTGTCTTAGCCATTTAAAAAGAATAGTGGCAGTTTTCTTTACTTGCCTCCAACTCCTTTTGAAAATGGATCACATCCCCCCAATATTGCCCCTTTTTTCCCCTCCCTTCTTTTGCCCCACTCTTTTTCCCCCTACCCATCCTCCCGTACAGCAGAGGGTAGTTGGCACCAGTATAAAGCATCAGCCTCCGACAACGACTCGTGCCTGACTCCCTGCCAACCTGTGTGAAGCTAGAAAGAGGAACAGCAAGAGGGAGGGAAGGGGAAGAGAGAGGGAAAGAGAGGATTTTTGGAAGGAAATAAACAGAGCAGCCTGGAAATCCACCTTCTATCACCAGCTTTGGCATCCAGGGATAGTACCTCTCCTGTGTCTCTGTGCGAGGAGGCAGCAACACTTGGACTTCTGTTTTACGGGTGAGAAACACAGGACCACAGGCATAACTGGAGGATAACAAAGACTTTAAAAACCCTCCAAAGTCAGTCAAAGTGGGCGTTATTATCCGCTAATCAACAGATAGATTGTTGCGCCCCTAACAGGTGGTAACCTTGATTCAACCAAAATGGAAGGGGGGTCCGGTCTGATGTTTTGGTTCTGGTCCAGCCTCCTACAACTGGTATGCTAAAAGCAACAAAAGACAACCAAAGTGTTTTCGCTTCAGTCCCGACGTGCCGTATAGTGTGAACTGCTTTTTCTAGATATCCTGGAAAACAAAAGCATACAAACGAAATGACGCCCATATCTCATCCAAGTTGAGAAAAAGATCCTTTCATGAGTCCTTCCCTCATATTCAGCCTGTTTCCTTCTTTTGTGAGCTTAGTCAGTCACCCTCCCTGCTTGTTTTTTGCCGTCCTCTTTTCTGTCTTTGGCTGGCGTAGTGAGGCGGCGTAGTGAGGGTGTTCAGCCCGTTCTTTCTCATTGCCTGTGTGTAAGATGGGGTAGGTCTGGCAGAACGGGGTGTGGGTGCTGGTCCGATAAAGGGGGGAGGCGGGGGTACTGGACCAAGCGCAGTGAAAAGACCTGGCACAGTCTGGACCTCTGCCAGGTACTCCATGGGACAAATACCCACTGCAGCGGTGGGTGGAGGGCAGCAGATTTTCCTTTCATGTGCATGCACACAGCCGTGCACATGTTTGCAAAAGGAAAACGAGGGACGGTGGGAAGGTGGTGTGAGAAAGAGTGTGAAGTGAAGATGGAGAGCGATGAGATAAGGGTGGGGGTTGGCTCCGTTTGGCTTCTTTGGACAATGTTGCATCGACAGGTTCTTGGCTAACTTTGTTTATCTGTTCTTTTGTTTGTTTACTTGCTTGTGTGTTTGTTTTCTGTGTGTTCTCTCCTGGATGAAGCGCTTAGTCTTTTTTGTGTTGCGCCTAAAGGCATGGTGCTATAAAAGCCAAAAGAATCCTTCAGTACCTCCCTGGTACCCTCATCTGTTGCTTCTCACTGGCTATTTACTCCTTTCATTGTTTTGGCAGCCTAATCTCTCCTCCTCCCACTTCTTTTCCTCCTCCTCCTCCTTTATCTCACACTTGTGTCCCTCTCACTCTCTGATTTTTTCCCTCTCACAGTCATTTGGCAACTTCAGTAGCTTTTATCGCAACGGCCAGAAACAGGATAAGATGGTGAGAGTGAGCGGAGGATAGGGACAATATAAGTTCACAGAAGAAGGGTGAAGACTTTCTCTCTCCTCGCACCGCTTTAAGTCAGAAAATGCAGCCAGCACAGTCATTGACACGGATATCGTTTGATTGCAGCTAAGTGTGCCCGTGAACATGACCTGGCAGTGCCAAACAACCTGCTGCTAAAAGACAGCACTATGGCACAACAGGAGGGAGCAACTGCCTGAGGGCAGCCAGGCCTCTGTGACATTTTATTCCTTTATGCCTCTGCAGTCTGTTACTGCACATAAAAACCAAACAGTTTTGTAAGATATCAAATAAATACCTTTACACACAGATGGGCGTTATCAGCTCAAGTATTACAGTGTTTTTTTTTTATTTTTATTTATTTATTCCTTTATTGTTCAAAGAACTGTATCTTTAGGGCTCCAACGTGGTCATAGAGGTTCTTTTTTAATGCATTGCGGTCTGGCTTTATCATAATCTCTTTAAGTCTGACATAAACTCCAGGTAGCTGCTGGCCTTTGGCCTTTTGTCACAGTCAAGGATCATCCCATGCCTGTCTAGGAAATAAACTATTATGTGTGTATCAGATTAGTGATTGTTTGTATTCAGGCCAGTGTCAGACACAGAATCTTCCTATTGCAAGTGAGCGTTTAACCTAACCCAGCTAGCATCCATTATTGTATATGCCTAAGCTGTGGGTGTACCCTGTGGCCTGTTTATCTGTAGGCTAATATTAGTGGTTGCAGTACAAACCAGCCTTGCTTAGTGGAGATTTGCACGCTAAGTCACCTCAGACTTTTAAAACCCTAATCCTCCTGACACATCTGTGAGCTGCACATACATACACACATACGTACACAGCGTTTTAAAAACATTTTTCTTTCTTTTTTTGCGTTCTAATTCCATGCAGCACAGTTTACAGTGGAGTGCCACCTCCCAGCACTCTAGGTTATTTTACTTATTGGGTATTTTTAACATGATGAAGATGAGGGTAGCATCGTATCTACTTGTATGTTTACTGCTTTCAGGTTAGGTTATACAGCCGTACATGCCCCTGAGGTCTTGTGGCTTTTTGGACACTGTGGGGGCAGGCTGAATATTAAATGCATTTAGGATATGTTGGAGTAAAACAGAAATCCAGAATTAACAGAAAGTTTAATGGTGTGTATTGAGGAGGAGACAGCAGGGAGGGTCAGAAAGGTGTTCAAAGCTGTGTAATCTCTTAAATGTCTTCCTGCACAGAGACCTCTGGCTCTGATCCACCAACCTGGATCAACCTGTAACAAAGTGAGGTCCTATGAGGCCGACGTGAAGCTGCTAATGGGCCTCTTGCTTACACAATAATGTCATTTGTACCATTATGGTATGATCAGACAACATATTTCCTCACTGTTTCTTCTCATAGACAAACATGCAGTCAATGGGAATCCCACTGTGGAGCCTTTCCCAGAAGGCATGGAGACCATCATGTTTGGTAAGATGGCACAGTCACAGCCTTCATCGGGTATAGTTGCATGCATAGAGATATTGTAACGTGCTATGACATGTTGGTTTTGAACAATGCAAAAGCCGTGACTGTACATGTGTTTATGTGTGAATATCCAGGAATGGGCTGCTTCTGGGGAGCTGAGAGACTTTTTTGGCGGCTTCCAGGAGTCTTCTCCACGCAGGTGGGCTACGCCGGCGGTTTTACACCCAACCCCACTTACCATGAGGTCTGCTCAGGTACTGCTCTTTGCACGTTTTCATGTGTCCAAACCTCCTGCACTTTGATTCATATGAACGACTTCCCCTTGAGCAGTGGGAGGTGGGTTGACTAGTTAAGATTAAAGAGATAAAAAAAAAAAAAAATTCAAAAGATGGAGAAAAAAATATAGATATTTTTAAAAAAAAATATAGATATTTTTTTAAAGTGCAGCTCTCTCATCGTCTTGCTTCTTCACTTTATCTGCAGTCAACTATTCAGAATGCACTGCTCCAGATGGGCTGCACCCCCCCTCCCCCCAATGACCTACTTGTAAGGATTGGGCTGTGTACTGTGCTGCTGTACTGCGGCGTTTTTACCAACAGAGGTTAACATGTATGAAGCGTCATAAATGGGCTTCTTTCATACAGAATGTGATTTGGCAAACGTGACGCTAAAAGCACACGTACCGATTCCGTCTGTTTGCTGTCAGAAATGTTGAAAATGTTTGGCTACTTCCTCATCAGGGCAATCAAATAGTTTTATGTAGCGAGTCGATGTATAATTCAAGGGAAGATGTCTGGCTGTGCTCTGCTCTCTTGTGTTCTAGGAGTCATGAGTTGTTAGTTTGGGGTTTCTCTCCTTTTTTTCCTTTTTTTTTGTGAGCGCATCATTCCAGGAGTCAAGGTGCATAAGTGCACATGGAGAGGAACTGAAGGATGCTTTGGGATCGGCTGGCAGATTTTCTGAGCAGCCGATCCCAAAGCATCCTTTCTGTCAGTAGCCTCCCAGTTCCTGTTTTTTTCATCAGCTCCTCAGCAACAAGATACTCAGCTGTGGAGGAAGACAGAGATGGAAACGGATGACAGAAAAACAGTTTGAGTGCTGCAGCAAGTGAGGGAATGAGTCAAATAAACTTTTGAGGGGAAATAAAATTTGAGGAAAAAAAAGAAGAAGTGTGAGAATGAATGGTTAACTGTCCATCGGCTCAGAGAGTGCAGGCGTCGCTCCAGTGGCCATGACGGAGCAGAACACTGCGACGGCATGAGACCGAGGAGCTGTCAACACAGCCAAGGCAGGACGGACAGATAGACAGACAGAAGGAGTAGGATGATGGAACTGTCAGAAGAGACAGGGGAAGGATAGAAGGACAGATAGATAGGTGGATGGTTTGACATACCAAAACAGGAGAGGTTGAGATGCAGTCAAATTTGTCTTGAGGACAGATGTATGCAGACAGCTGAGATTGAGGAGAAGTTGATGTTGTAATCAATCAGCATATTCTAGCTCGTCTAATTACCAGCACAAACACAGCCCGGGTGCTGGAGCTGGGGTGTTTTCTGCACCCGGTGTAATATGTTTCAACCTTTGCCCAGATTTCAAAGCACTTTGCATAAAGTTTCTCGTGATAAGTGAACACGTGACTTTTTGGTTTAAACACATGGAGGGTCTTACATTACTGAATATGCTAACTTCATTTAGTTTCATGCACTGTAAAAATGAGTACTTCATGCCGTGAGCTGTGTTTGAAGCAAACAGGGTTTAGTTATATGCGTGTTACTGAAACAGGAAAAGATGTTTGTGCCTTTTAATTTTCTCTGCACCTCCACCGCCATCAGAGCTAAGAAAATTCAGAAAGCAGTTAGAATGAAAATAAATGCCCTGCAGTGGTAGAGCTTCAGAGCTGATGCATGAACATCAAAACCTCTTAGCACAAGAGTAAAAGCTCTAGACAACAGTTTTAACAGTTGCTGGTTATGAGAGTGTTACTAAAGGTGATTTTAAGCATTTTAATTGGTATCCAGTGCTGCATCACTCATTCCTGTCCCGATAAGCAGGGGAAAGCTAGACCATAAAAGGGAAACAGGATAGTATGTTGATTTGTGAATCTGTGAGCACCCAGAAGGCTGTTCACTGTACTGAATGGTCCTTCAGCCCAACATCGAATTTTCTACCAGCTTTAGTGGTGCTGATCTTTGTCACTTTTCAGCCTTTCACCCCCTTCATATGGGACAAGCTCCACAAATCAGGGCGCAAAGTCACTTTTTTCCTCCCAACAGGTCTTGACAAGGACTTTTGCTCCAATTGAATTTTTTTGCTTTTTGGTATTCTTGTGAATTTCTCTGCACCTGGACGGCCGGCCTGCAATGCACCTCGGTCTGTAAGCACCAGAGAATATATGCAGTCTCTGGGGGTTTGTCTCTGCTAAAGAAAAATGTTTACTGTCTGGTTGCCATTTTCGAGTAAAACGACATTACAAGCAGTCCTAGTCCTCCACGTGTATTCAGCATGAGATGTTCCTTTTATGCATGATCTTGCTTTTAAATTTTACTTTATTGGTTGAAATAAGAAATGCCTGATCATGCTAAATTAATACAAGTTATTAAGGAGACTTAATCGAATTGGACATATTTTTTCTGAATATTCTTTTTCTTTCTTTCTTTCTTTCTTTCTTTCTTTCTTTCTTTCTTTCTTTCTTTCTTTCTTTCTTTCTTTCTTTC
>JBAMHX010000022.1:14577555-14588967 GCA_037177515.1 Pseudomugil tenellus
TATATATATATATATATATATATAGGTATATCAGGTCTCTCTCTCTATATATATATGAGCACAAGCCATTTTTTCTTCCTAGGCGTGTTGCGTCTTGTGCGTGTGAATCTTTGCCGTTTCTCTCCTCTCAGATTCGGGGTTCTTGCATAGCAGAAATTCTTCTGATTTAACAAATGCAGCGTGGAGTGGTGGAAAGGGGCCCGTTGGCCGTGCCTTCACGCATGCTTAAACTTCAATTTATTCTGTCCACCTTAGAGCTGAGCTTAAAAGAGAAAAGAGAAATTAAGGAAGTTCGCTCTTTTCCTATTTAACTTCACAGATTAACTGGTGATGGAGCACAGAGTCTGGCCCGAGAGAATGATATTTCCTTTTCTACTTGACATGCATCAACATGGAGTCCAGATTTATTTAATACTCTGTGTTATAGGTGCATATAGAGTTGCATGTAATACTACCTTGTAATGCGTGTGTGTGTGTAATCTGCAAGTGTGTGCATGCCCATGTACGCGAGTGTGCATGGATGTGTTTTAATATCTGTGCCTCCCTGCTTTGCCTCAGTTCAAAAGGGTTTAGTCCCGACAACGTGATGTCGGGCTGCGTCAGCTCAGCCAATCCCGGCCTGGATAGCAACATTAGCAGCCAATCAGAAACTCCCAGCAGCCTTTGCTGTGTGCCCTCTTTCCATATTCAGCAACACTAGTCTCAATCTGTTGGCTTCCTTGGGATGTTGCATAAACCCCACCACCACCATCCACCCCCCAATTCAACACCCTTCTATATCATAAGTTTCGTATGTGTGTTAAGACAACTCTGCAGTAGCGTAACTTCACCCAAGTGAAGTGTTCAAGCACAAACAAACACGGTGGCTTTGGTGTGTCAGAGGGTCACAGCAGCTGTATGTCATCATCGCGTTTTGCAAGATTATTTCATCTTAAATGGTTGCTTTTGAAATACGATCTCATCTTGCGATTCTTTCACACACTGCTCACTTAAAAACACTTTTTTATGCAAAATAATACTGAATTAGCATCATGTACAAGCGTATCTAATGCGTTGACAGTTTTATTTAATTTTCAATATAAAGGACCAAACCACATGCACACAAACGGCACAGGAGAAACATCATGTCGTTGCAGAGGCCTGCAGGCCTTGTTGTCCCCGTCACCTTTTCACTGTGCCAACTTGTCACTATTTCTCTTCTTCCCACCTACAGTCGCTGGATCTCTTTATTCAAATGTCTTAAACATTCAACCACTGGAGCCATTTTTTTTTCTTTTTGTTTATTATTTTTCTTCCTCTTCCAGTTCCTTGCTCTCTTACATTGCTTATTCTTTCCCAGCCTCGTCGACCTCATCTATTTCACCTGCACCCATCCACCACGCTTGTCCTCTTTGCAGAGAACAGAGTGAAGGGGCAGGCGAGCGAGCAAACGGCCTGGAGCCCGTCAGTACATCCGCAAAGCAGCACACTGAGTCGGCCGCTCCCTGAGGCCATCCGCTCATCATCACACAAACACACTCACATCCACTCATTCCTCTTTTATCTCTTAGTCACTCCCCCCCACTCCACCATCTTCAGCGCTCTCCAGTCTCTTCCTTCAACTCCCCCCATCCCCTTGAGCCGAGCTGCCTTTCATCCTAACAACCAAGGCTTTTCCCCCCTTCTTATAGTTTCCTCCTCATCTTTTTCCCTTTCCTTTATTTCCCTTTCCCTTACACCCTTCATCCTCTCTCTTTTTTTTTTTGAGGCCATGCAGTATTTATGGTGTGGGCTGCTGATGCTGCGTCAGTGAACAGGCATCACAGGCGTATGCCGATAGACACAAAAACACAAATGCACAGCTAAAATGGCCGACACAGCTGTCCTCATTTGATAACGTCTGCACGTACACACACGCCAACCCGTGTATGCTCGTACTGGTGGTGTCTCAGAGTGAAATGAAACATTTTCCAGATTTCTTTTTCAAACAGGTTTCAAACCCGGTGTACTTATTTTTGTTTCAACGCTGAGCTCTATTTGTCCACACACAGCTGTACGTGTTTAAGCTGTGATGTGTTTTGCAGCTTAAACTTATGTGTGAATAAATATTTTTGCATCTTAAAACGTTGAAAACAAACATTTCTCATCACAACACCCGGCATTTAGCATTTTTTAGGGTCAGATCACAAAATGGACATCAATCAAGCCGTTTTCCATCTAGTGACAGTCACATTGTGATGACTGAAATGAGCATGAATATTCCTGTATATAATATCTTAACCCCAGCTGGCTGCGACACACGACAATTCCCTGTTGGGGTACCCCCATATTCCCCAGTGTCACTTCATCCTTCAATGTTAGGGGTGCCCCTGCCATCTAGAGCAACCCCCACCTTACCCTCCTCCCACCAGGAGGAGATCTTGACCTCTGACCTGTGGCCTTAGCCACCCCCCACACTTCTAATCCGACCTTGTTTCTCTCGTGTGGTTGGCTGATGATAGCGTGCTCATTACCAGTGTCAGTTATTACACCCTCACACATGGTGGTGTCCTTAATTTATGGAGATTGCGGCACGTGCGCACACAATGTGGGGGTTGAGTGCCTCCTGTCCGTTTGGTTGTGCTGAAGTGCTACTTTTTTTTTTTTTTTTACTTTTTATTTAGGAAGCCTTATGTTAAACCACTGACTTGTAACTCATCTGTAACCTGTGAAAGTTTTATTTTCTTTTTTAGATTTGAAATAAAAATCCTGACAGATAACAGAAAGGAAAAAACAGTAAAGGAAAAACAGTAAGGAAAAACATTTACCATTTAGAAACTGATAAGGCTTTTGGAGAAAAAAATCCCCACAATGATCTACCTTCAAACTACATTTTCTCCATCATCTCCGTTTCCATTTGCTTGTTCACACGAGTTTATGTGCATGCTCTATGTCTTATGTGCTTTTCGGTGTGTATTACAGGTCTGGCATATATACTACAGTATTTTCAGTGGTTTTATGTGAACAAACATTTCATTAAACAATTCCATCTTCATTGGAAAAATTTTTAAAACAAAATCTGTTCGGTCTCTGTCTGGATATATCCTTACGATTGTGCAAGTGTGTATTTGCTGGAAAAGATTTGCAGCGTAACATATATGTTAAAAAAATATAAATCTGACTCCAGGAAGTAGAATTGTTTGAAGGAATACGCAGCTGAATGACATTTTTAATGCAATCCTTTATGTTGTTCTATAATATTTGAGACAAATCCAAGCATCTTAGATGTGTTTGTATTGAGATCGAGTGAAGATTTTGATGATAATATTTTTACCTCATTTACTCAAACTGCTGAGATGAATACTGTCCAATGTAGGCGGATATAATTTGAGGAACCCAGTCAGCTATGATGTCATTCGGACTGATTTGTGTACAACAGTAGGGCAAGCTCTACTCGTTAGATTTGGAAGCAGCTAAAAATAAACAGCTAAGGGCCAAAATCTCAGTGCTCTGACAGAATGCCCAGAACCATGAAATGATCACGTTAGAGAGAACTGTTCTAGTAAAGTGTAAATAAAATGGAGAGTAAAGCTGATCTTGCACATTAACTCTGCAGAATCAGGTCGGAACTCTGTCCGCTGTTGTGTGTTCACACATGCATTCTCACTAATGGATAATCGGCATTAGAGCGGCAAACTACATGATGTGTCATGCACCTCCAGACTCGCAGAGCAATTCTGATTCAAGATTGCATCCGTACATGTTGTGTCACCATCTGACAGTCAGCAGAGCATCACTTTGTTTCTTGTGTAAATGCATACATGTGTACACAGTACATGTGAATGTGTGTGCAGGCGAGCGCATGCGTGTCCACTGGGGATGCTCTCACCATCCCAACTCCGTACTCTGCCTCTGTCTCCAGCGCATCAGGAGTGGCTTACATAAGAACAGGGCAAAAATAGCAGCTGAGAGAGGAGAGGAGGAGAGAGCTCTGCTGGCACGCACACAGTCGTAACGGGACTGCAGGGCACGGCACAAGCCTGCGCACTCTCGCACACACAGCGAACACTGCATTTAACATATTTTATACTTTTGGGTTCTTTCTTTTCTTATAAAAAAGTCAAAATTACAACTGTCAACACTAAATAATCTTCTGTTGATTTTTGCAGGTGCACAGGACAGAGTTAAATCTCTCTCTAGACTTTGATTTAAGCACATAAAGATGCAGTCAGGAAGTGGGGGGAGGTGGTAAAAGAAGTACAAGAAGAAGAAAAAAGAAATAACATTAGATAGTTCATTAGTGCCAACACTGCTTCACTCTAATTGGTATGCACTGCCAAGTGCAATAACTCTGAACTGACTTCAGATGTTTTTCGTTCATGCTTAGAAGCATACGAAAAGTCACCAATTATGTAGAAACTGTTCTTAATTATAGACAGTGACAATTACTCGACTGTTGAAAGTTTGTTATTCTTTCTTCTCTGTAATAAAATCCTTATTTTTCTTCTTTTTTTCTCATTTTCAGATTTTGTTGTAAATCAGTGAAAATGATCTCTCTGAGACTGAGCTGGAATCAGGCCAGTTTTGAATACAGGAAATGAAAGAATTATTGACATTACTGCCAATTATTTACACATTTACATTAGAGATGCAGAAAGTTTAATGGAAAAAATAGTTTTCGACCTGAAAAAAATAGCATAGAAAGTAAAATATGGTGCTCAGGGTCAGTATCTAATAAATATTTCCATATTTACAAATGACTGCTCATTCCTGAATTATTACATTTGTAATTTATGGACCTTAAAGGAATTGACTTAGTATAAAGTACTGTATAAAGAGTAATATGGTGTGGTAGTAAAACTCTACTACTGAGAAGATGCAGCTTTTTATGTTTAAAAAAGCTTGAAATGAAAGTGACGTTGGACTAATTTGATTATGTTTATTAATGAAAATGCAGGTATGTGCACTTATTTAGAAACGTAGGAAGCTTAGGAAGTGTCTTGTTTTTCCTTCTCGCTACTTCATCATAACCTGAAGCACCATTTTGATTCGTTTTTTGGTTTGTTTGTTTTTTAACTGATTATCTGGCAGTGCAAGCTGGCCAGTGTCCTAAAGCCCAACAAGCTTATCAACAGGAGATATATACACTTGCAGCAATGAGGGTAACAAATAACATCTAGAAGGAAGTAAGTGAACCTGCCAAGAGGCAGAAGCTAGAGACGAAATGTGAATTAATGCAAATTCCAGTTGCGAGGAGGAAAAAAATGACAGGCTTTTATCCCCAACAGCCAGCAGGGACAAGCTGAGTAGAGCCATTTTTTTTCTTAGAAATGTATGTATGAATGTAAGAAAAAAAAAAAACACTGCAAGAGATTTTAGAGAGTTACAAGAAATCTCAGTGGGTTTGAACTCAACAAGAAGTGTATGTATGCACATTTGTGTCCACAGGTTTGTGCACAAACGTCTTGGAGAGAGTAGCTACTGCCTCTGAGATTTGAGAACCCCCACCAGTGCCCACCCACTTTCCCCGACTTTGGTTTCCATTTGTGTTAAAAGGACTGCGTTAAAATTGTCCAAATTTTCGGAGGGAGCAATTAATTAATATTTTCAGCTTTGTGGGCATACGTCAGGGACCCCTGAAGGTAGCAAGTGCATGCATGTGTTTGCATACGTGTGACCCCTTGCCCCTCCTCTTCTGTCCACCCCCATTACCCTCTACTTTCAGAGGCAGGGCTCTCATGTATAATGCAAAGGGAACAGGGAGGCTCTCATTAATAATTACTGCTGCCTTTGATGGATGGAGAATATAACGAAGGGGGCTGTTAAAAATGGAGAGACTGAGAAAGGCAGGGAGGCAAAAACAGAGTTTTTGGTAGGAGGGATGGGGGGGTGTATTTGTTTTGAGAGTACATAGATGGGTGGTAACAGGTTAGGCAAAAATTTCAGGTGGTGTTAATATTTTAATAAGGAAATAACTCCTCCCATGACGACTAGATCTCAGACGGTCGGTCTTACTTGCGCTCAAAGCAGCTACCAACTACAGCTAAGAGTATTTATCTTTTGCATTTCTATAATATATCCTATTATCATTTGTGATAATTACTTATTATCTACGATATTAAACATTTTTTCAAAGATTTAATATTTCTTCTCTTCGTTGTAAATTATGACTTAAAGGAAAATTGCTGCAGTTAAGCTAAAATATATATAGGGTGTTTCCTCTCTTTCCTCTCCTCTATATCTTGTCCATTTGTGAGCCTGGACATGCATAAGTGTAGCAGGCTGTGTAAGTGTATGTGGTTTGGATGGTCAAAACCACAGGTCAGGACGAAGGGTCGGCTGAACAGAAAAGCTACAAGAACCCTGCCAGCCAGCCAATCTGAGAAAAGGCTTTGGTGTACAGCCAATAGCAGCGTAACTTGGTGGCCTTTGATGGAGGGGCAACCATTAGCCTCGTCAGTGAACAACAGCGCTGGGGGCAAGATGGCCGCCATCCAGCACTGCAGACATGGAGAGGAAGAAGATGAGAGTAGTAGTGATGCAGAAACACTGGAAGATTAATGACTTGAACAGAAGATTATAAAACTGAGTTAAAAATGGAAGAAGAGAAATTAATAAAAATGTATGTTTTATTTATTCACCATCACCGATTGTTATATATCCGTTCCTGTTTGGTGGCGTAGTTAGGTGTAGAAGTAGTCTGGAAAGTTAAAACACAAATGCACGTGCAGGCATTATTCACTCACTACTGGTTTTAGTTCATTCTGGACAGAGTTGTCACAGCTTTTAGCTTCCACTTCCACAGCTGTCGAGCCTTTCTTTGCAATGTCCTCGTTCAAAGGCAGGAAAATTTGAAGACACTGAATTTTAGCAAAAGAGAGTTCAGCCATGAAGCTTTTTCAGTTCCACACAGGTGTGCTGAAATTTCTACACGTTCTGTAAAGCTACAGCACTGGACTGGGATTCATTTAGCATGTGAAGGTGGTGCAATGACAAAACAGATGCATTTAGGTTTGTAGTGTTTTCCTCATAACACACTATCTATTGTGTTTGAATCACACAAGCATTTCATATTGTGGAGGAAAATATTCAGTAAAGCAAATTCTCTGAGGCAGCAACATTAGTTATTGTGAGTTTATTCAATGCATGATGGAGAGCAGGCACTGACTGCTTGTCTGCTCTGATTTGAATGAAGACCAGATGAATGCTTATGGTCGTTATGCTTGAACAGGCTGTGTCGCAGATAGGTTGTGACACTCCATGATGTAAGGTAACATTCAATCTAAAGAGAACAAGATATGCAGATTACTGTGTCAGGGAGATGTCTGGCCCACGCTGTCAGTGAAAATTTTTATTCCCCTATGACGTAAATAGAAAGTTAACTGATGACATATTACATCAAGTGGGGAGACTTGCGATATGTTGCATGGTAAAATTAAAGAATATTTTTATGTTTATATGATAAACAGATGTAATAAGTAGGGACTCAGCTCTTGGAGATTTTAAAACGGCATTACAGTGGCCATAATTGTGTGCTAAATATTTATAAGTATATATAAAAGATGGTTGTAGGCGACGTGACAGCCAGTTGTTTGAGGCTCACTGTTTTGAATCCATGGATTCATCATTTAGCTGTTGGCCAGTTTAGGATTATGTGCAGCTTAGAAGAAGAAACACTTTGCATCCCAGTTAGGTGAACTTAATTATTAAAGAAAAGTTTTAAAAAAGAGCAGGATCTTTTTTATTATTGTTATTTTCTTGTGAGTTTGTTTATTTCTTTTGAAATTGTGAGCAGTTCAACACTGATTTGTTAAATCGAACTGGCCATGCGATAGTCCAAAGCATTGGTGAGTCTCTGTGTAACATCATAAAACCGCCTTTGCTCCTGTGTCAGGCAAAAAATTGGGCTCTTTTTGTTTTGTCTTGCAGATCCAACCACACTCACCTCATATCCCATAATGCGAATAACTGATACCACACTCGCATAAAACTTTATTTCTTCATGTACAAAAAGCTGTAATATGTATCTTAAGGCATGTATGCACACAAATTTTCCTTTTAGTCTGGACTCCATTAATCATGTGCATCTGTCTTATTTCTTATCATTTTAATGACTAAGATGTTGTTATAGCAGTACAGTCCTATATAATGCAACGTTAAATCACACTGATGTTACTGTATAACCATCTCATCTTTAGACCTGAATTTAATGGTTTCAGTTTATCTTCATTGCTTTCACTAACTTCATTTGAAGCCCCAGCATATGGCAGCAAAAAAAGCTTTTGGAAAAGGAAAAATAGAAGAAAAAAAGGGGGGGCGGGACTTCCTGCCAAGCACCAAACATAAGAAAGACACTGTGAGCAACTGTTTGGTGTAAATAGTGGGACAATATACTTTGGAAAGGCCAGATATCTCCCTCAGGAGCTGGTGGATAGGAAAACAGAGCTAAAGAGAATCTGAGTGTTCAAACTTAAATGTGTTGGACTGGTGCAAGCACAGCTCCCAGTGAGTGCCAGTTTTGCTCTGTTTGATGTACAAACAAACCCATGTTTGCCAACATGTTAGCATATTAACTTTTATAAGGTGTTTAGTTGTCACTGTTGTTGGTCTAGTCGTTTTTCTGCCCTAAAGAAGCCAGTAAATGATTTAACTGTGCTATAAGCAACCTGACATGACAGCAAACATAGAAATGCAGTAACAGCTTTAAAAGTTGACCAAGTAAATTATGGCAGTCTTCTAAAAAAAACAAAAAAAAAAAAAACAATTCTGATACAACCACTGACATGCAAGCGGACATCAGTGACAGCAGTCCATAACAAAGGCTGCAGACAGATATAGATTTCGAGATAGATGAATAATAGAATGGCACTCTTCTGTGAAGGGAAGAAAAAGGGAGGCATGTCTTAATGCATTCATTCATGCCAAATCTGCTTGGATTGAAAAGTGCCTTTCTTTCAAGGTACACACAACCTGGGCTTCCTCCACACACTAGAAATGTTGACATTGTTATACAAATGACACAGAAGAGAAAAAATACGCCCACCTACACACTACAGGCCTCCCTAATGGAAGCCCAAATCTGCTATGATCCTTGGGTTTATGTGGCCTCATGAAATCCGGATGCAGTGTGATGACATGTTTGTGGAACTCTTTAACATACTAATTAAAATAGAGTCTGAAATAATGTTTTGCTTATGTGTGGTTTGTCTGGATCTTCTCTATGTTTCACACAGGTATGAAGCAGCACGGTGACCAGGGCACGCAGTATCGCTCAGCTATTTACACATCCAACCCAGCTCAACAGGAGGCAGCACTGAAGAGTAAAGCGGCTTTCCAGCAGGTATGATGCTGCACACATTCTCTCTCATACACACACACACACATACGTGCAAGTAAGGTTATATTTGTCAGTAGCATAACTAAATTTGTGGAAATGAAATTATGTAAGAAAACTGGTTTTTTTAGCCGTTTAGTGACACTAAACTCAAGGGTTTGGGCAGCTAAAAGCCAGCGCCCAGAACGATGACCCCTTTCATGCTCTTTTGTTTGACAAAAACAGCTCTATTTAGTTGATACTCATCTACATCCACTCAGTGAAACCCGTTTTCTTTAGCGGAAAGTGAGGAAGGGGGCTGATGGGTCATTTGGGCTGATTTCTAAAGCTCTGCTTTTCAACGGCACACGCGTCCCCCTTTTTGTTCTCTCAGTCCATCTGTCCATCGATCCGTCCACACTTCCACTGAACCCTGCAACTCTTTGGCTTCTTCACATCCTCAGTCTATTAAATGATATTCATGGCTTAGTCGGAGAGGAGAAGAGAGGAACAAATTGTCATTGTCATGGAAACTTTGGGCTCACGAGGTCAGCAGTCATAGACCACAGGGCTGACACATTGCTATGGCAACAACCTCCCAACCTTGGCCTTGGGCTGCGGTCAGAGGTGAGGGAGGAGTTGCAGCTGGGACCAGAGGCAATGAGAAGATGGGGGAGGAAAACAGTAAAACGGGGAGGCAGGCAGATCACTGACTGGCTGTGACCCCAACCTTTAGGTGTCATTTTATGTCACTTCTGTAGTAAATGAGGCAAATAATAGATTTTGTTGTAATGCTAATAATATAACTGTTTTCAGCCAGCACTTATTGTGCTGAAAAACTGATCCAGTTAATCTCTTTAAACTGTAAACTTAGATGTGATGTTTTGCGACTGGTTTCCTTAAATGTCAATAAAAACACACCAAAATGCAATGAATTCAGAATTCAAGTTCCACAAACAAACATTTGTTGTAACTAGTTTCCACTCAGGACTGCAAAAGAGGAGTGGTAATTCTGTTTGTTTGCATCACAACTGTAAGACGGAATCATAGTTTTTGTTCAATAATCTGAGTTGGAAGGAAACACAGCTGATGACTTAATTATAATTATATGAACTTAAAAAAGTATATTATTATATAAGTATATAAATTAACAGGCAGAAACAAAGTCTTCATGATTCAAAGAAGCTTTAAAATAACTATTTGTGTGTTTACTTTTATAATTCCACAGTCTGAACCTTGTTACAGACACATTTTCAACAGTCTTCAGGAATAGTTTTGAGACTTATCAAGATACTTTTAAAGACACTTTTAGTAAATACATTGGTAATTTATTTAAACTCACTGAAATAAAAAAAATTAGTATACAGTAGTCATAAAGTCCAATAACCTAGCTGTTAATTACAATATGGAGAGAACCTACGGACATATCCAGACAGATAGATAGCTACTGCATACATATGTACAATTGAAAACAAATAGATAATACAATAAACGAACAATATTAATCTCAGGTACTTTATAAAAGTCTCTTATCGTCTGTGTTTATTCAACTTAATGCCACCGCAGGGAAGCTAAAGGCTCTCAGTGTTCTTGCCTTTCTGGGTTTGAACTTCAACCCTTTACTAAAGTGAAACTTTCAAGAAAACTTTCAAGAAAAACTTCATAAAATGTCAGGAATTAGTTTGGTGTTGTATGCATGAATGTTGAGATGAGAAATTAACCAAATCTGTGAGTTTTGACATGAAAAAAGAAACTAGTGGAGATCCATGATGTAAGTAAGCAGCATTGTAAATGCTTATTTACCTTCTTTGGATGCTGGATGGCTCGGTCCAGATGATCCCACACTGCTTCACTACTGCTGAGGTCCAGGTTATAGTCAGCATCACTCAATTTTCTGATTTTCTGTCCAGTTCTTGTTTCATTAAACATAACTCAGATGCTTCCTGCTGTTTCCCTTCCTTAGTAATGACTTCTTCATGCCCATCCTTCATGGAGATCATTTCTCATAAGGCTTCAGAAATCAGTGGACAGCAGATGTTGATAAGCTTTCACTGTAGTGGGATTCCAGGGCCGCCAGGTGGTGATTTAAGTGGCTCCCTGTAAAATATACACACACATATACATACATACATATATATATA
>JBAMHX010000022.1:14616639-14646233 GCA_037177515.1 Pseudomugil tenellus
TATGTATGTATGTATGTATGTATGTGTCAGATTTGAGAGAACGTTCCTTCAAAGGCCAGTTTCCTCTTTTGTCCATTCTGAGGGACTGGAGGAATCAACATTTTTAGGAGTGACTCTGGAGTGGCTTTGAGTGCCCACTCTGACCAGACACTTAACTTAGTGGAGCAAGGATATTTTTGATAATTACAGAGTAACCAGGGAATGTCAGCAGGAAATGTCCAGAATACAATACACACAGGGTTGACATGGCTAAACACATGTGGGAGTGACTCTTGTCTGTTTTGCTTAAGCTTTTGATTTTCGTGGGATAATGGTTTATACTTCTTTTTTTTGGCAGTGTTGGTCTGTGAGCTGTAAGAAGAGCAATAGCTAAGGTGCATTGTGGAAAAAGTGGCCTCTCAACTTCTGGATCTGAGTACAGAATTGTTCACAGTGAAGCCAGCTGGTTTTAAATTTGGCAGCCATGTTTTGATGATGATGCCACACAAAGAGCATTGCCTTTTAGCCTGAACATGATCATATAGAGCTGACCAGATGGCAGAATGTCCATCCCATGATAGTGTTCACATCACAGCACCCTGATTAAAGCCACTCTGCAGGAAAATGGTATGTTAATGATGAGGAGTGGTGGGGGTGGATAGATAATGCACAATGACTTTTAAAGCAGTATAGCTCATCTATATGACGTGCAGATACACATATATACAACTACATGACAGAACGCAACACAGACATAAGGTGTGTGTTGCGTTTTGACAGGATGGAGCTCGGGAGTGTGTAGAAGAGCTTTTAATCAGGTCACAGGGAGCCCAGACCTTTCAGCTCCCACTCTGCCCCCCCCCGTCTGGAGGGCTCCACCAGGGGTGACCAAGAGGGACACCACTGACCCAGATTAGGAAAGGGTAAGGGTGTGTATATCTTTGTGTAAGTCTGTGTATGTGTGTGGAGGAGTGGCGGGGGGGGTATCAGCTGCGTATCATGTCTCAGTCCACACCGTTTCAATTCATTAACAGCACAAGGAACAGACAAGAAAGACAAGGAGGGGCGGTAAGTGTTGGTGTTGGAGGACAAAGGAAAGACTACGTCAGTGACAGACGGAGAAAGTCACTAGATTTCTAGACTCACTTGACCTAAAAATACATGACACAGAGACACACACAGGTGCATAGATACTCACAAGGGACCAAGTCGGCCCCTGTGAAGCCTGACCAGCTGAACCCCTGCAGCAGCCACCACCCTGTCAGACCTCTCCACATCTTTTTCCCCTCCATACTTCTATTTCTATCCCAGTTGGGGCATTTCCTTCTCATTATTGTCACTTCCCCCATGTCTGACATGTCTGACACTCATGTCATTTTACACCTTAATTTATCTGACTCTGTTTATCTGACTATTTCCTGGTCATTCAAACTGATTTACTGTTTAAATCCCACTTTTATTGTCTTTTTCTGCCCTTAGTACTGTTTTTTTTTAAAGAAAAATAATAAGAATTTCCCAATCATCTAGAAAATGTTCATTAAACCTCTTCTATCATTATCCATCTGATGGTGAAATGTGGCTGCTTCCACAGCAACCTATGGGCCTCTTCTCCATCTTAGATGCCCTTAAAAGAACAGCTTCAGCCAGAGTTTGGAAGTATACAGGACCGGATCTGAATCCCACTTTCAAAGAGTTTTTATTTACAGGCCACGCTGTGTGGGATCTCACAAACCATGCATCCAGACCGATCCAGACAGCCTTGTCCTCAAATGCAAGGTTAAAATTCTGGTTGAAGATAGTTTAAACTGTATTGACCACAAATTTAACCACAACAGCAAGAGGAGCAGCATTTACACAAGAGCATTTCGTAGAAATAATTACACAATATTCATCTGGTAGTAATCTACAAACTGTAACATGCATCTTCATTTTGGTCAAAATCAAGAATGTACTGGTGAGACCAGATGCAGACTGGGAATTCTCTACTAGCAGTGGGGAAACAGTGAGCTACTTTGTCTCCAAACTGTCTGCATTCACTCATTTTGTAGTTTTAAGAACTGTGATATTTGCTTCTGAAGGGAGATTTTGCCCCACGTTCCTTCTATTATTAACAATCCAGTTGTTAGAGAAAATATTTTCTCAATGTTTGTATTTTCGACAGTCTGTTGGGCACAAATTAAAGAAAACAGCCATGTCTTCTGAATTTCTCAATCTATAAAGAATAGATGACCAAATAGAATTCAAACTCAAAAGCTGTTACGTTAAACTTATTTAAAAAAACACCCTTAAAGTTGTTTAAACTTGTGCTGAAGGAAGAATGACGGAAGGTGTTGTGACTAAACAGATTACACTCGCCTACACCGACTGGCCAAAGCCACAATTGGCGAGGCCAGCCTTGCTTACACACAGCCAGATGTTTATCCTTAATGGATGGCTACAGCATAAACCAACTGTTCCAGTCAGTTGATGAAAACGACAAAACAATTGTGTGACCAGCACCTGGCAGCCTCTCTCTTGGTCTAGTCAGGCTGAACAGTGTGCTCAACTTGTTTTGCCCCTATGTAGTGGCCATGGGCTTTATGGCCTTCTGTGGGTTGGGTCCCACCTGCTCTACACTTCCACAGCCTCATTTCAGTCCTGCATGGAGAAAGCTGTAAAATCTTCACTCTCAAGGACATGGACGGGGCCACCTGACAACATGATAATGCCAGAAGCACAGTTCCCACAATGAGCAGTCAGACGGTGAAACCATTACCTTGTGACTGGTTCCTGACGAGTGTTAACAACATAATTGGATATATTTAACTGGAAATTGTGATTCCAAATAATTTCAGCAGTTGCAAGTGGTTTTTATTAATTCTCTAAAACAAATTCTCTAAACCCAAATAAATTCTGCTCTTACTGAGAAAAATATTTGTGCATTTTGCAATTATTTAACTTTGTGGAGAAAATGTGAGATATGAGATTATATAAAATAATTTAATAACAGACAGTGAAATTAATTACAAGTGTTTGGCACAAAACAACAGTGTATATAAAATGTCATGTCACAGAATGGGTCACGAGGGACAAAAGCTTGGGATCTGTAAGCGCTTCAAAGCTGACAGAGAAGACTGTAGCGCCTTTGATGGAGGACAGAGTGAAAACACTGAGCAGAGGAGGAAGAGGAATCCTGCATGACAGACTCAACAAGCTTACAAAGAATTAAGTTTCACTGTTTCTTGCTACTCAATTATTCCCCCCCCCCCCATAATGAGCCTGCACTTGTGGCTGAAAAAGATACTCTTCTATGTGCGAGAAGGGCCCTCCACATGACAGTTTGGCTCTTTTCTCTTGCTCCCTTGCCTCATCTCCTAAGATGACTCTCCTCTTGCACCAGAAGTAAAAGAAAACACTTTTGTGTTCACACAAGGTGTTTGAAACATAAAGATGAGTGGAAGGATGGGATTAACAGGCACTCTGCAGCTATGGAGGCACATATTTATTCATGAGTTGGCCTGATCTTTAGGGGTTATTATCAGAAAATATAGTGTTTTCCTTATTGGAGATGGCTGTAAATAAAATGTATTGGATTCTAATTTAATTGAGAGAAAAAGAGGGAAGAGAAAGAGAGAGAGAGGGGGGGGGGGGGTGTTGCTAATTCTGCGTGACGATTGTTGATGACTTGATTGTCTGCGTCCAGCTGCATGGAGGAGCAGGGAGAGGGAGAGGGAGGGCGGGGAGAGAGGCAGACTCACTGACGCCGGCCTCGGAATTCTCCCATCCATTGAAAGAGAGACCCGATTGTGTCCGGGGCCTTTCCGACAAGCACCTGATCCCTGCCCAGACACACTGGTGCGAGTGTGTGTTCCGCACAGATTTACCCACTGAGAAATCTGGAATATGTGGACAAGCGATTGGCTTGAGGAGAAAACTGTGTTAGCTTTTGTTTTATCATTTGTAGAAGAAAAAAAAGGGCATCTAATATGCTTTTCTCTCCTCTCCGTTCATCCTTACACGCAAATTGGAGATTGAATTCTTTTGTTCATCTCTGCGTGAAAGCTCACAACCCCCAAAATCTTTGCCTAATCCCTGCCCCAGTAAAGGTTTCATCAGCAAAGCAAGCAAAGGCAACTCTTTTCCCACCAGATCTGGGAAATTTGAAGCAATATTTGTCCTCCTCTTGACATATTTAAGAAAGCTATTTAAGGTCAAAGTCTTGTTTGGATACTTGGCGCCACTCGCATAATATATCTTTAAAAACAGCACTGGATCGAAGTCCTGTCTCACGGTTCAATATTATGGTTTGCTCTAAAGTGAGGTCGTTGAGTGACTTGTCACGCGGGGTCAGCGGTTGTGAGGAGGCGGGGGGAGGGGGGGTGCCATGAGGAAGACAGTTGTGGCTGAACATCTGTTAAACCTCTGCGTAATTGGGAGGGTATATCTCCGGCGCTGTTACGCATACAGAATGAAGAAAGGAATAAATTGCAGCTTGTGTTAATGGTTGAACCTTACACAGTCATGTTGTTGCCTCACACACAACAGGAGTTGAATTTCTTTTTGCCAGTTTCGCCACAGTCAAATTAAAACAGCATTACACAAGTATACACCCTCATCCCTGACTCAGATTGCAACATCGCGCACTGTTTTGGCAGTTTATGCTACTGTAGTTTTTCCTCATTTTTTTCTTTCTTATTTTACTGTAAAGTGGGCCTTATCCGGATTGATTTCGTTTTGATAGCAACAGTGTGTTTATTTATTTTGCTGCCACTTTACAAAAGTGTTGTGTTTGGAAAGTTTCTCCAGTACAGACCCAAAAAGAGAAAAGCATGGAACTGGGAGGGTGGACAGAGCTGAGTGACAGAACCAGTCAGCCAATAGGATCTCTGAGCGTCTCTGCTTCTTTCCCCTCCGATGGTTCACGGGGGAGGCGGGCCGTCTGCCAGAGAGGGGAGTGCACGTCGGGGTGAATGGATGACGTCGGGAGGCTGGCGCCAGCATGTCTGGGACTGGCGCGTTAGATCAACACAGCTGGGCCGGGATAGGACACACAGCTGGCTCAGGCCTGCATTCCTCCACAAAACAGGATTGTGAGAAAAGGGGAAAATAAGACCCAAATAGGAGCAGAACGGGACGTGCTTTGATGTAAACTAAAAGGGAGAAACATTTCAACTTGTTCAAATGTAACTTTTCAGACACTTTAGCACAAAGTTGCTTAGATTTTGACAGCTTATTGCTTACTGTCTTAATAGAAGTGTTGATAAAGATATAGAAGAATTAATTAAGCTTATCAATCAAGAGCCTTTCAAATGAAATATTTTAAATCAGTCCTCTAAAAATAACTTGCTTTTTCATTGACGTTTACCTATTTTACAAATATGTAATGTTTGTAGGTAATTGTGTTAACATTTTTTTGGATGTAATCTCCTAAAGATTAGTAACATTTAATGAATGTTTCAGTTTGGCACATTTCTAACAAAGATATATTTATGCTGAGTGCTTTCAATGGCTGGATAATCATCTATAAAGTGACATTTTGTTAAAGACAAAATCAGGAATTACTCAAAATGAAATATACTATTTGTAGCAATAAGTTAACACGTTGGTTACTTTTCTTGGTGTTACTCTCAGTTTCAACACATTTAAAAGGGAATGAATCTTTTTTTACATTTATATTTCTGGTGCTACTAAAATAAATGTGTATAAAATAAATACTACATGGAAAGGATACTAATTGATTGACAATCTTCTTCTTGCCATCTTATCCTAATTTCCTCATTCTTTCCAGCCTTTCCACCAGGTGACATCAGCCAATAAGATCGGGCTTCAGTTTCACATCGACCAATCGAAATACGTTGCGAAAAAGAGGGCGTGGCCAAACACTCAGCGTATAAAACCCTATGTGTACGTCGCTGTCACAACACCGGAGTTGTTGACGACAGTGAATAGGAAAACCGAAACACGAAAGGAACCGTGACCAGCCTACCGACACCCAAACAGCAAACCACGACTTTTCTTTTAGTCTCTCTCTTTCGCGCGACTGTTTTTAGCATGAAAGCCATCAGTCCCGTCCGCTCCGTGAGGAGCTGCTACAAGGCCGTTTGCTGCATTTCGGAGCAGAGCCTCACTATCAACCGGAATAAGCACTCGTGTTTGGACGAGCCGGTGGGTGCCCTGTGCGACATGAATGACTGCTACTCCAAGCTGAAGGAGCTGGTTCCGAGCATCCCGCAGAACAAGTCTGTCAGCCAGGTGGAGATCCTCCAACATGTTATCGACTACATCTTCGACCTGCAGATCGCGCTCGAGACAGAGGACACCGCCGCGCCGGAGATGGTTTTGTCAATAAAGGTGAGAAAAGATGAGTGCATCAGGCTGGAGTGATGCGTGTCCTTTAACATTCCCGGATTTGACATTTAGAAATTAACAGCAATTTTTTTTACGCATGTCTGAAATGGATATTTTGCGCATTTGGTTTAAAGAGTTTTGCAACGCAGCGTCTCTGCTCGCAGTCTATCAGGCTATTTTAGACTTTTGTGGTGCAGATAATGATCTCTGATGCTATACTTCCTCAGTTAATCTATTCATGTAAGAGTCAGATTAATGCTATTTCCAGCTTGTAACTCTGTTTGTCTTTCTGATTTTCATCCAGACTGCGGACATAACTCGCAATTTTTCCAAAGAAGAAGGGCGGTTGTGCCATTAAGACAAGGATGACACATTATTGGTACGTATATATTCTCTGTTTTTACGATTTTTCTCATCTAATAGTAGCTGAGAACCTCTAGACTAGTATGTTGAAAGCCACTTTCTCACTGAGCATACATCCTTTATTATTTGCTACATTAGTGGTTTTAACTTTCCAAGAGACATAAATAAGTGTAAAACTTTGTTTCCACTTTGTGTCCAGAAAAAAAGAACCCCCCCCCCCCCCTTTTTTTTTTTCTTTCTTTTTTTTTTTTTTTGCTCCACATTCACCATGCTTCCAATTAGACAGGCCAGTGATTGTGAAGCGGATTCATTGCTATCTGCCTGGGGTTAATGAAAGTTCCATGCTAGGCGCCAGTCTGTCTGCTCCCCTCTGCAGGGAGGGAGGGGAGGGTGTGAGGGAGAGATCTGACTTCACTTTTCTTCCTTTCTCTCCATGCAGGTGCAGGGAAACACATGTCTCCACTTCACTCCGGGCAAGAGGACAAGAGGGGCAGAAAGGGTGGGATAGGTATTTGAGAGAGAAGGAGAAGACAGAGAAGGGTTTAAAGAAAGAGAAAAACGTGGACTGTTTCCTTGATGAGTTGGGATCAACAGTAGTGCATGAGAAAGAAAAAACAGACTTATTCTTTGCCTCCTGGACAGACAAATCAACACACCAAAGCAGGAGCCAGGACTGGAAAGTGAAAGCGACCAGCTGTGTATGTCTTCCTCATAAAACCTGGGATTTCTTATAGATAGAAGTAGAAATATTGGTACATTGTCATTTTTATTTTATTTTTGTATTGCATTCCAAAATTTACTTTTTTGGGGGGAGGGGGGGGCTTATCTTTATGCCCATCCCAAACTCTTCTATCACTTCATGTCATATCACCCCTAAAACAATGTTTCTAGTGATCCCAAGACTTAAAACTTTGGCATGTGTACATATCTGCTATTGGTATGTGAGGTATGAGGTTTTTTTTTTAGAAGTCTATATTTTTTTTAAGGGAGTTTTCTTTGTTATAATCCAAACTCTATACTAGAGTTAATTACAAATGTTTGTGGGGATTGTTATTTCTACAGACAACATGCCATGAGTTTCATAAACTCTTTATAATAAAGTTTTTGCTTTGTATGTATGTTATGTAATGAAATAAAACAAAAATCTGATGCGAAGTAATTTGACTGGTGTGGAGTATTTAGTGTTGCTGAATGAAAAATGTAGAGCCGTTGATGTTCCTTCGAAGACGGATGATGCTGACGTTACGGTTTGGCTTTGGATGACAGTGAAGTGCTGATACAACAGGATGTATTCAGATGAATCTGGAGGTTAAGTGGTTGGAAATCAGACAAAGGGAGTTTCCTGTGAGTGTTTCTATTTTTCCAATGCAAGAGTAACAACCGCTCTAAGCAGCTTGAACTTCCTACACAGTGAAGAAGATGAATCAAATGACCTTGGTCCTTCGCAAATGATGTCAGGAGTTAAAAATAACGACACAGAAAAGCTTCAAACTTCGTGGGTGTGTGTGGTAGAAGCCAAACGTCACCTTTAAGGTTGCATCCTACGAAAATTTGGTGTGTAGAGTAAATTCGAGAGTTTATTTATGTTCACAATGGCTACTAGAAATATAACTGTGGTCTCAAGAGTTTAATTGTCTGTTCAGGACTTGCAATTATCATTGTCTCATCTGGGTCACTTCACATTTATATTTTGTTGATTTAGTGCTCATCTTTTTTGTTTAAGCTCGTAACCATCTAAAAAGACATCTAACTTAAAATCCATCCTTTAGTTTCCTGAAGACTTGAACATGATGACCTAGTTCTAACCCTCAGCCAGCTACTAATAGTGGTTTTACAGCACCACCTAGTGGTCGCAAGGAGTTACTGACTAAAGCCAAAGGTAAATTTCAGCTCCATCGTGATCACAAACACTCGAAGTCTAGATTCTAGGTTTCAGATGGTTTCAAATAAAATATGAATACTGTATCAGGTGGCAATAATAAGAAGTACAGAAATGACAAAAAGTTAGCATTCACATTCATTTGATAAAAACAGCAGCACAAGGTTGAAACAACAAACTCAAATGAGAAAAATGAGCTAACAAATGTGCTAAGAGCAGATGTATCAAGTTATGACGAGAATAAAAACAAGTGTCAGCATAAACCAAGAACAAACTGGAAATAAAATATAGTCATAAAAATAAAAGAAAATCCATAAAAACAACTAGATATTCAATCAATTTTGAAGGATGGAGCAGATTATTTAAGAAATGTCAAGGAAGACGGGAGGAAAAGAGAGAGTTTAAAACTATTTGTTTTGTGTGTAACAGAAGTAAACCATAAACGGTATAAATTCTTATTCTGACTGAAGAAACATGAGATTTGTCTTTTATGACTCTTTGAACCTGATTCAGCACCTTATTTTGAGGTATATGTCAGCAAGTTTACCCATTCTTACCCAGTCTAACAATTCTTCTCTAACAGTATGATGGAGATGTTCGGTTCCATCATTATTATTGCTTAAAAGTTTTGCAGATGCTAAAAGAATTTTTGAGTTGTTATATTGGGTTCCCTAGTGAAGATATGAAGTGAAATGGGTATATATCATTGACCTATATATCTGTTTTTTGTTAAGATGCCTAATAATTATGCACAGTAATAATCACCGGCACACACAGATATCTCCCTAAAATACTAAAACTAACCAAACCTGAGTCTTTTGTTTTCATTGAGAACATAGTTGTTCAATAATAAAATTAATCCTCAATAATACAGCTTGCCTAATAATTCTGCACACACTGTATTATTCTCCATCCTTAAGGTGATAATAAACCATCCATGCTTTTTCTTAAATGTGACAAAAAAATGGAAGTAATAAATAAAAGTAAAAGTCTCACTGTCCTGAGTGTAAATGGAAGAAGGTGAGACTTTATAGTAGTCTTTACACACAAATACTGGTACTTTAGACACAATAATAATAACTTAACCCCTTTAGCCCCTGTGTCCATTTGAATGGACATGATGTGTTTGTTGCTCTAACGCAATGAAAATACTGGGATTGATTCTTGTCACCATTGAACAAAATATTTTTGCCCAACAGAAAAAATGCTGGTCGGAAGGAACCCACTGAAGCAAATATGCTAAACTACAAGCATGATTCCTGCTTTATACCCAAATTTCAGATCCAAAAGACCAGTTTTCAAAACAGTACACACAATTCGCTTCATTTGGCACAATTTTCATGAAGAAAATCTTTTGTTTTTGCAAGGAACACATGCTCATTCACACTGAAAAAGTTAATAATTCATACTCCACAAAGTGACTCATCACATGGGCAAATACACACACCTTTATAACTAACAACCAAAGCTTTGGCATAAAATGACAATAGGTGAGCAATGGATTCCAACATTAGAAAACAAGGCAGAGCCTGAAGGGTGTGAGTAAGAGGTTGAAAGACAAGAAAACCAATGTCTGATGAGATCTGAGCCACTTTGGTTGATCATGTAGTCACACAAGGACTTGGCCGTACAAGATGGGAGCCTAGACAGAGTACTGGCAAATTTAAAATGACCTATATAATAAGGATAGGTATCTACTATTTATGAAAAATGTAAGTGTCGATACTTGATACTCCTTTAGAAAGAGAAGCAAGGATGCAGGATCTTTTATTTTCTTCTCTTCTGCTGTTATGTTTACCTCTGTATGTGCAACATTGTGCCAGTTTGGACACAACATTGGTTTTTAGAAAACATCACATATATTTTTTACAATGTGTCTGTGTGCTGTGATTTAAAAAAAACAATGTTCTGAAATATTTTACAACACACTTATTTATGTATATACACTTGTGTTGCCACACCTGTGAGATGGGACAGATTGCCTCAGTTTAGGAGAAGTGTTCCCTGATACAGATTTAGACAGATTGGAGAACAGTATTTGAGAGAAACAGGTGTTTTGCATAGATAGAATATGTTTTATACCGTTGAGGTTGACTCATAAAAAACGAGAGGAGAAATGAGTGTTGTAGTGTGCGTAACACTGAACACACAAAAACACCTGTGTCATTATGATGAGAAGAATCCATTAGTTTCATTTTACAAGAGAATTGTGAGGTTTTGTCCATTGTGTGTGTGTGTGTGTTTTGTAATCTGAATGTAGACTTGTGAGAAAATGAGGCATACTTTTAGAAAATGGAGAAAAACTGTAACATTAGACCCAATCCAACGTTTATACACAAGCGTTTACATATTAAAATGGAAATTTTCACATAACAAATCACAAGAAGCTAAAACACTTCTCTGGAGACGCGTAACAATATACACAGGCTCAGCTTCACACTAAACATTGCAAAACATTACACACAGTGATTTGCAAAACTCACAGATGAGAATTGTGAGACTATTTCCTTCTCATTACACAGCTTACCAACTATCACACTAATAAACAAACTGGATAAGCACATCATGTCTGGAAACATACATGTGCTGATTGAAAAAATAGCAGTCAAGTAGATTTTATTAAAGTGGATTTGTCCTGCAAGGTGATTCTTCCAACGTTGTTTTGCCAATGAAGACATTGTAATGTGGACGATAACCTGTGGTCATAATGTTTAGAGTTAGAGTACTGTTGGTGTTGCTTATGTTAGTTAAAGTGTATATTAATACAAATATTTAATAAGTGTACAGTTAATGTAGGAAAAGTACTGTTCTGCTCTTATTTCTCTAGTTGAATGACATGTTCGTATTGATTATTTGGTAAGAAATAAATATTTTCAGCATCTATGTGCAGAGCTAAGTAAATTTATTGTACTTCAGTCAGTACTTTCCATGTATTTCTCATCTAAAGAATGTATTTAGTTAGTTTATACATTTTTCATCTAAATTGTTATCTATTTCCTAAAATAAACCTCCTAAATGTGGTTTGAATTTTTTATTGTAGTGTAGTAGAATGAAACAGTGTGTATGATCACTGAAAGGACGAGTGTCATGACAGCAGCACAGCTTTTTCATCAATGTGTTTATGGCTTTGGCTAATATGTTTAATTTGCAAACAAACTGGCGTGTTCAGCTAATTGGGAGTGGGCTTTGATTAATTGTCTAGGCTGTTTAGAAAAAAGGAGCCATTTTTAAATGAGAACGTGGACAATTGAGGAGAAAATGTGAGAATAAAGTTGAGGCGATCAGGTACCAGTTCACACCACAAGATGGGACTGTTGGATGAGGATGCAGCAACGTGCTTCAGAGGTACAGTACAGTCACACAAGGTGAGAGTACCAGAGTGAGTTTATGTTCATATTTTACACATTTAGATGATATGTAGACTTTATTTGGTTTTCTTTTATTTTGGAAAAATGCAGCCAATGACAGAAAAATCTCAGAGTACCCCTCTCTGCCCTCTCTGGATTTTGTGTCCATATTTAAAAGAGTTTCTTTCACAAGAGAAGAAGGGACTAATATTGTATTAAACAACAAATTGCTTAAAAGGCTAGTTTATGTCCAATATATGAATTAAACATGAATATAAAAACAAATATTTGTTACTTGCGTGATATTATTATTGAATACTCAGCTGTTTGCATGAAGGAGAAATAAAGAAGTTGTAATGATACATGACAAATGATAATTATCTTTCTATCTAATCCAGTGTAATAAGTGGGCAGTATATGTCAGCTATTCCCTCTGGCCAGAAGATGTCGAGCTAAAAGCTAATATTTTATTTGAGCAATGAACAATTTACTGTTTCATTTTTCTTTTGTTTCACCTTTTTTTTTTTTTTTAGATCAAATTCATGTGAAATGTAGTTCAGATGGAGGCATGACAATAGACTTGCTGTGGCTGTGAGTCTACTTTGTCTTGGTCAATGGGGGTCATATGGCTTGGGTTTGGTCGCTGTGTATGGGGGAGGGGGTGTTTTCTTTCAATATCTCTCATGAGCCAATAAGCAAGAGTGGTGCTGAGTGAATCCAATTATCATTTTAGACCATCCACAGCAACACCTTGCAGGCTATAATACACTTTCATTACATGCAAGTAAAAAAATCCCATATAGATCATAAATAAATAATTCCAACAATGTAAGTTTGATCCAAAGTTACACATTTTATATTTATGCTATATTATCTTATTATAATGCTGACATTTATCATTTCTCAAACTTTTAAGTTTTTACTATATTTATCTGCATGACATTTTAAAACTCTTGAATACTAATCAATAAATATTAAAGGAATCCCCCACTCCCTTTAACCTGACTGTTTTACTCCCGTACTGCGAATACTTATTATCCCATATGGAAGCTGGATAAAGTAGTATATTGTATCTTTAATTCTTTTTATTTTATACATATTGTTCCTTGAAATTTGAACTGAACAACTCTATGAGTAAATGAATCATTTTGACAGACAAGGAATCACAGTTTAAGACAGTATTGACAACGTGATTTACATGGTAGTAATAAACAAAAACAGCTTTGTAATAATACCTTTACAGCCCTTTAATGCATATATAGTTTAGACTGTCCAATTTTCTAAAATTGGCGGATGAGAAGAAAAGAAGCCATGATGTGTAGAAATTATGCTACTGTCCCTTTAAGAAGACTCGTCCCTGCTGAACAACTGTTTTATGCAAATGTGACAAGCCGAACGTGCCGTCAGCCAATGAGAGGCCAGTTCTAACCGCGGGAGATCTAAATTTCGCGGGATGAAGTTTGGCGCTAAAAACACTTCTTCCCCAGCTCGTCCTCTTGTATGGAGAGAGGAACCCTGATGTGGACGGACAGACAGCCGCAGACTGGGTCGGATTCCGTTTCAGAGGGACTCAGAAGAAGCTATAAATCTCCTGCTCGACCCTGATCTCACAGAAACTTGGAAACCAATGATATTGTTGGACTTTTAAATGCTGGATGTTTGAAATAGCTTATTTATTTCAGTGTTTCCTTGTAACTGGTAAGGCAACTTCCCTAGCTTTGTTACGGGACAAAGAATAACACCAGCTAACCTGCTCGGTGTACTAGTACATAAAATACATGTTTTTACACTCTGTGCTTATAATAATACACGTGCAACTCGTGTATTTTGAATTTAAGTGCATTTATAAGTGCATGTTAGTATTTTTGTCGTAGTGTAGAGAAAATCGGCATTTTCATTGTAAACCTGCAGTAGCTTACTAAAACCAGACGGCAGCACATTTCTCTCTTCACCTGACCAATCCGGTTAAATTAACTTTACTTGGGGGGTGAAAATGATGCGGATGCCTAAAGGCGTCTCTCCTGCATCGGCTCGGCCAGCAGTGGGGCTCTCCTGCTCGAACCATAAGATTAAAGTCTTTTCCACCGGAGCTCTGAAGCCGGACTTCTTCAGCACAGGACTGTCCAGTCCGTCCAGGAACACGGTACCGGCCGGTTATTTCAACCAGATCTGCAACACCGCTGTGGTTGAACAAAGAGCCAACAGCCTGTATTCAACCCCCCACGGACCCGAGGCTAAACCCATCAGATCATCCTCCGGCCGGCTGCCGGTAAATAATCAAACACACACTGCAAGTACAATGTTTTACACTGTGCTGAATGAAAGAAATGTTGTGTTCAGGGAGCTTTGTGCATGTGGGAGGAATCATTCTTCATTTCCATCGGCATGCGTGTTTTAACAGGGCGCTTTCAAATATGTTTTGACGTGATAAGCCACAGTGGGGGCCACTGTGAGCGCTGCTAAATGGTGTGTTCTACTTTTCCCACTAAATATGTGCGACATCTTTCCATCTGTAGTTAGAAAAGACCATGTATGCATGTATGTATGGATCAGAAGAAGGGTGGGGGAGGTTTGGGGCCCTTGTTTTGTAAAAAAGTAGGATGAGGGGCCACACCAGAGAAGAGATGTTTGCTTTTTACACAACCTTTAAATGCAATGGAGGGGAGCATGACCAGGCTGGTTGGAGACACCTCATACACCCACAGACAGCTGCTACATCTGCATCTCCCATTAACCTCCACAGGACCTGTGGAACCGGTTCATACAACTGAATGAAGGTTTGAGGTCATAACTGAACAACTGGTGTGTTTCTTTGAAAGCTATGGTGTTGTAAAAACACTAAAACATACTTTTCTTTCACGTGTGTGTAAACCTGTGTGTAAAAATTACAACAAAAAAACCCCAGCACTGATTCTGCTCCACACCTGTTCTTGCTTGTAGTCGGCCATCTTTATTCTAATCAGCAATCTTGACTTATGTGGATTTGTTTTGCAGTAGGACTAAAAGGGGTTAGGGGTTAGGCTGTGTAGGGTCTCCAAATCTCATTTTAACCCCCTGACCTGTGAGTCCGCATCCACTAATAGGACCTTCAAGAGGATTACTTGAAGGGTGAGAAATAGGCTACCACCTGGCTTATCATATGCCAAGGTGAGTGTACTTCATGTCTGTATGGGTACCTGCATTAGTATTTGCCAGGAGGCAGAATTTTCACCTTTTGTGACCCATGATTATGATAAAACTTCTTAAAAAAGCATAAAGGCTTCGCCATTCTGTCTACATCACAGTGATCTGGATGTAATAGAAGTTTAGACTTGAATTATTTTTACACTGATAGATTCATTCTCTATACCATGTATTAGTTTCTGCCATAATGTCAGTAAGATGGGAAGAAGGCCTTCGTCTTTTTCATCAGTCTAGTTCAGTTTAGTTGAAAAGAAGCGAAAGTTGGAAGTTAATAATTCTTTAACTTTAGCAAAGAGTAGCTTTGAAATGTTTTAAAAAATGTTTTAAAACATCATGTTTTAACATACAAATTGTATTTAAAATAATGTATAATAGATAAGTAGTGTCTTTTAGATTATTCAGGAAATATCTGCAGACTTTTGCAAAATATTATTCTTCATCTTCAAGTTTTTTTTTTTTTTTTTTTGGGTGGCTCATGAACTTGCTGTCACAGCAGTTTTGGAGCAAGTGCAGCTCTTATGTTTACAGGAAGCGTTGCCTCTTTACATATGGCTCACTTCCTCACAACAGTCACCATAAGCTTGATGCTTGAGCCAGAGTTGCTTTAGCGTAATAATCATGTTGTACATAATCTATTCAAGCCTTGCCCTTCGTACACCGGCTTTAATATTATACTAACTACAGTTGATATAGGATGCAGAAATCTCATATTTACACATTAATCATGATAACCCAAATAAAAGTCAGTGCATGTGAGTTTTTAACCAGAGTGTGTAAAATAGTTAATGTTGTGTCACAGGGTTTCCTTTGGGTTTGATAATGATGTAAATGTGTCACAGTATTCAGGGTTCAAAGTCCTGTGAGGCCTTTTTTTGTGACGGCTTCCTTTGTGTCAAACCCAATGCTCGGATGAATAGACGTGTCTGTTTAAGATGCCACAAAGTTCATGACGTCTCTCCATAATGTTGCCTAGAAACAAAGTTTTAATTTATCACATAACACATACAGACTCAAATCTTCTGGCTTGCTGCGTGCAGCTACATCAACTTCACAGTTTTGAATTTGATGGAAAAAACAAACACCTCCACCACAATGTTTCTTCTAACTTCTTGTGATTGTTTGAATCACTTCCTTAACAGCCCCTGTGGTTACCCCCCTCCCCTCTCCCTTTGACATGTTTCCAACTGAATGTATGAACCCTTCCTATCGCTCACAGCCTCAGACCCATGTTGGACTCTTATGGCCTCGGTATAGAGAGTTTCGCACCCTTCACTGTCCCAGGGTGGGGTTCTGTGCAGAGGAGTAGATGTTATCAGACGTACTGTAACTTGTCCTCAGCTTGGATGGAATCTGAGCCATGTGCGGTCTGACCAGTAAGGTTTGTTGGTTTGAGGAGAGGCCTGCTGCACACGGCCTTCATGTGATTGTAGCGGGAATTAGCCAAAGAATGTACAGCAAACAGTGGAAACCATGTGACGTGGTTGGGTGTAGCTAGGGAAACAGTCAGGTGAGGTTATAGCAAATGTGAGTGGGTGATATTGATAGTTTTGGAAGATAAAGAGCCAATAATTTGAACTCCTTTTTTTATTTTCTACAGTAATAATTAACATGCTAACAATTTGAATGCGGCTCTCTCTCAGTTGCGTTGTGTGAAAGATGAAATGGAGTTTGTGTAATATGGTTGACTCACCAGAAAAATCCTTCATGCAAAAGAAAAGTATTCAAACCCCCCCCATTCTACCACATGCAGCTGCAGGATGAAACCGTTGCTTCCCTTCTTACAACATGCCACCATCTTTGCGGGTGAGTCAAATTGTACAATTTAGAAAATGCCAAAATGGTGCAGCTCAATTTTTGCACATTGAGGTCACAAAAGTTACCAAGACCCCACTTACAAAAGCAAATGCAACCTTCTTCGTGCGTCTTGACACCCAGGACTGGAAAGCGTACTGACACATGGTAGATCTGTGTTTCAACCACAGCTGTCGCTGCTTGAAGACAGTCCAACTAGTATCATCTAACTCCTCTCTGTGACACCTGGTGCGAGGCAGCTACTGCCAGGACTCTCCACACTTTTCAGTCTGTAACAGTTAGCATTTTGTCCCGAAGTAGCTGTTCTCTGCTCTGCATCTGAGACTTGTGCGTGGCTGGCTCAGGCTGCATTGCTGGAGGCTTTTAAATCCACCCAACAGCCTGTACATTCGTCCCAGATGTCTCCTGTCAACAGGTGGACATGTCAGAGAGCACTTTGGGACAATACCCGCATTCTTTTGTCCCTATACTGACATAAGGACATCTATGCAATGTCAAGTCGATTCACCACCTTCCTCATCTCCGAAGAAGTCAGTTGCCTAAACCTATTAGCCAAATCAGCTCACTTGCCTCATGTGTGCTGCTGCGACAAAGAAGGCTTTGTTGTCAACTCTTTTCAAAGGGATGGAGAAAGGAGGTAGCACGTGAGGCGACACAGAGGTAGGTGAGGTCCAAACCAGATGGAACAGATTACCCAGCAGGCTTTAGGATTGAGTTGAAAGCCTACACTTTATTAGCTCTGTCACCTGTTTGTTATATTGTCATTTTTTCTGATTGATAGACACTCGTCCTCTGTGCATGTTTGTCACCGTCCTCAATTGTCCTTCAGGAACTCTGGGGTGCCAGCCCCTTTCCACAACAGTCCTAGTAAACAGTTTTCTGACTTTCACTTTTCTTACACGGGTCATTGTAAAAGGTAATGATCACTTCGTGCTGCTTAGTTTATGTCAACGTCCAAAGGTTGTGTGTGTGTGGGATTTGGACCGAAGCTGCCTGGTTGAAGTTAATGATGCATGTCAGTTGTAGTCAGGTAATCATGTGTGTAGGAGGGTTTGGAGTGTGTGTGTATGGAGGGTGGGGGGGGGTTGAGGGAGGGGTTGGAGAGGTCATTGACTGATTCCAGGGACTTCCTGGCGCTTTAGCAGGCAGTGGGTCAAGTAATCGCCCCCCTGCTGCAGCCATCTCTATTCACCTACACACTATCAGTCCCTCTTGAAGTGTTTAGGGAAAAGTGTGAGGGGGCTGGGGGGGTGCTTTGTTCCTGCACTTGAGGATTGTTGGCACATTTACGATGCAGCACTTTTTAACAAACCCCTTATTTAGAGCCGTTAGCTTGCATTTGATTCATGCTTTTGACTTGCCCTGCAATGCGACTGCTGGATGGGTTGGAGTGAATAAATGAACTATCAGCAGATGCTGGGATGCGGAGGGCAATAACAGCAAAAACTAAAACAAGTTCTGAGTTTTCATTCATATTTTTCTGATCTACTCGTGTCTTTTGCTCCGTAGGCTAAAAGGAAGCTGGATCTAGAAGACCCTCTTTACCTGCCAGAGTTCCGCACCCCTAAAGGCAAAGGCAGCATCGCTGCAAGAATACCAAGCCCACGCAGTGAGTACACTCTACCGATCATCTGTAGAGGGCTTATTTTCATGTGTTTCACCTGTTGTTGGAGAATAACATGTTTTAATAGTAAGGTAACACTAAAACCTGCTTTATAAGTAATAGCACTAATGAAATACATGCAAGAAGATAATTCTTTTAAGGTGGTGTTTAATAATCTAAGTCAGGAAGGTCAGGCACAGTGCATGCGGGTAAGGAGGGTAATAGGATCTGGTGCTTTTGGGGGATTGCACAGTGGATACTTGCACGGAAGGAAGCTTTCTAGTTTGTGGTTGCATGATATTTATGAAGATGGAAAAGGCCCAGCTGAGAGGGACATATTGCTGCTGATGTGTTGCATGCATTGTGCAAGCAGAACAACAGTAAAATGAAACTAGAACTACTTTCATATTTCCCATCGGTCTTAAACCCGAAGGGAAATATTTACAAATTATTTGCAAAAGTAATTGCTTTACATGGTCGTTATCAAGCTTTACAGGTTAAACAGGAAAGGTATGTGTGTCCCTGATAAGCTAGCTGCTCTGCTTTTACTGCGTTTTATCTCCAGCATTGTTTTATTCCTAGAGATAAAACATTTTAATTGTGGATGTGGCCATGACACAACAAAACCTGGATGCTTGAAAGAGCAACTGAAGTACAAAATTCATCACCAATAAAATCTGATGACACATTTAAATGGTTGTTTCTTTTCAAATGACTTCTTAACAGCCTGAATGAGTAAATCAGTAACCAGATGTTTAGTGCAGGATGTTAAAACGGCACCTTTTGCTTCTATTACACTATTTATGTGCTCTTTTTGTACCTTTTGCTCTCAGCTCCAAAGTCTCCAGGTGAACGGACACGGTACGATACCTCGCTTGGCCTGCTGACCAAGAAGTTTGTGGGGTTAATTGCGGAGTCTCCTGATGGAGTCCTTGATTTGAACTGGGCCACTGAGGTTCTGGAGGTTCAGAAAAGACGAATTTATGATATCACTAACGTTCTGGAGGGAGTCCAGCTCATCCGAAAGAAGTCCAAAAACAACATACAGTGGCTGTAAGTCCAAAGGCAGAGCAAATATTTTTAATTTAGGGAAATATTTCATGTGTTTGTTTGCTTTATTTGGGTCCTTTTAAAGGAAAGAAATACAATTTAGCCCTGCTTGTATAGGACTCAAATATTTCTTATAGCAGAGGTAGAATTTTAAACATGTTTTTAAACATCTGATCACCAGCTTTGACAGTATGAATAAATCTTGTACATTTACCATCAGTGGTTTGTTAACAGTCAGCTTAACTGGAGTTCCATACAGGTTCATACAGCTTCTAAAGGGGTTTTTTAGTTGGAATCGGCCCACCATGAAGAAGCTGGAGTTGTTAATGACACTTTCAGAATGACAAAAATGGGACATTATGGTTCAGATCCTGCAGTATCCTGTGTAGAAATATCAATCTGTCCCCATTTTAATGTAAAAGGCAGCAAGCTCATTAGCACCAGAGCCTGCATTCAGTTCACAGGGATTAAAGCTGATAAATACCTGCAAACACTGAAGTCATTTGATTGAAAATCCCAGTTATTGTGTGTCAGAAAAATGTTTGACTTGAAGATACATTTATTTACATACATACATTTCTTTGCTACTTCTTTTGCTAGTTAAACTTAAACACAGTAACTGCAGCATCGTCTCTCTCGGTCATGTGCAGTTTTTTATATTTTTGTAATTAGTTTTGCACTCTGAAAACCAGAATGCTATGTGATGCTACGTCTAAACTTGGCTCTTTAGTTCTGTGTAAGTTTGAATCTGTATTATACATATCAGTAATATGAAAATCTTCTAATTAGTTAAATAGAGAAACATATGACTCTCGTGCAATATCACTGAAATATAATTTTATTCATTGCATTATTTCATGACACTGTTATGGCATCTCTGTGTGAAACTGATATGAGTTTTAAATAATTGAAATGATAAGTCAATTTGAGTGCCACAAAGAAAACACTATGTAATAAGTACGTCTTTGCTTTGTCTATATGACTAAAAACAAAAACTAGATTGAAGTCTTAAATATAAATAGACTGCAAAAGTGAAAACACCCGTGAATAAAAAAAAAAAAAAACATTTAATTTAATCACCTCTGTGGTTTAAAATGATCATAAATAAAACAATTCATTAAAGTCTATGTAGACCTGTCCTGCAATGGTGGATTTATTCATCCTGACACTCGCTTTGCTGCCTCCTAGTGGATGGGAAGACACCCTTCTATGTCCCTATAAACAACCTGCCTTGAAATTGTTGGAGCTCCTTGACGATTGTGGTTGTGTTTTCAGGGTTGGAGATGTATTTGAAGGTGGTACTGGCGGAGGACAGAAGGCATGTGCCTTGAGAAAAGAGCTGGGAGACCTGGAAAAAGCAGAAAGGTCTCTGGATGACCTGATTCAGTCCAGCACCACGCAGCTCAAACTACTCACTGAATACAAAGACAGTCAGAGATATCCTTTTACCTCATTTCTCTGGTTGTCCTTCTGTGTCCATTTTACACACACACACACACAGAAACACACTTTATTTATCCTGTTTATTATCTTTGACTACACACCATACGTTGGGTTATGTGACATACCAGGACATCCGCTCCATCACTAGCTTTAAAGACCAGACAGTAATTGCTGTAAAGGCCCCTGCAGAGACCAAGCTGGAGGTGCCTGATGCTGCAGGGGTGAGACTTTGTACATTTACCTCTAATCATTTCAGTATTTTGACAAGCTTATGATTTGATCTCTATTTTCTTGTCTCCTCATAACAGGGCTCATTACAGATATATTTAAAAAGCAGCAATGGCCCTATAGAAGTCTACCTTTGTCCTGAGGAGGGGCTTGAGGATGCTAGCCCTGTTAAGAATCTCGTCAGTCCTAAAAAGGAATATTCTCAAAACCTCCACCAACCAGCTGTAATGCCAGCAGCGCAACAATGTCAAGGCGTCAAGGAGGAACCTGTTGAATGTAAGCTGGTGATTGAGAGGAATCCTCCATATGATCCTCATTTACTTACTGTAATAGTACCTTTGAATGCATTTAAATGCTGTTGTTTTGGGCTAATTTACTGAGTTTTTAAGCACTGAAGTCAAACATTATATAATGGAAAATGACAAATGGTGTTTTAAAGGCTTTCACATGCAGAGTTGTAATGGAAAAAGAAACTATAACCACTTCAAAATCACCACAAGACCTGCAGCCAGAAAGCAATTAACTGGTATTCATATAAAGCTTGGCGCAGGGGTCAGCCATTTGTGATGCCTCAGTGCAGAGGGAAGGCCTCATTTATCAGAAATTTCCAGATGTCTTTCTGTGGTTTTGTGGGAATTTGTGTTCAATTAATGACCAATTAAGAATTTTGCCCTAAAAAAAGCTAATTGTTCAGTTTAACACTATCAGATACTTAATCAGGTGAATGTCATAAAAGGAGAAAACGTTTTTTCATCCAACCACTTTGGAGGTTGCCGTCTATGTCTTCCTCAGGTTCCGGTCCTCTGCTTGTTACTACAAGCAATATTTCAACCCATCTTATCACAGATGTTTTCATCTCAGCCACTCTTCAGTCATAGAATCCCAGCACCTAATGTGCTCATCATTACTGGAACCAGATTGGATTTCACTTTTCAAATTTTTTCCAGTTGATCTAAGCTGCTGGTATTTGTTTTTGATAGCATGTTCCTTTTTGTTGCTGCCTTTATTGCAACTGATGTCTCGCTCTCCTTACCTACACCTACTGTGTCTCATTGGTTGGTGGAACACTTGTCTGGAAAAAGTCCTACATGTTTTCTAGACACTTTTTGTCACTTCGGTACACTTATTTACTCCTTTCCTGGTGTTCTACGCGTATTAGCCACCTAAAACGTGCTACTCATAGTTGTAGTAGCTTCTTATTACGTTATTTTTTTAGAAACTGTTCTTCTGCTTCTATGGCAACAAGTAAAATTGTCTATTATACATCTGCCATTGATGCTTCCCGCTGATGAGGAAGTTGATCTTCCATGGCTTTCCTTTCTTTTCTCCAGTTTTTTCCTCATCGTTCATGCTGGGGATCCATCTTTCTGATGTGTCATTCCAGACATTCACAAATCCATCCTGATGTCCCATTTTTCCTTTCTTGAGGCTCAGGGTGCTGGACTTTTTACACTGTGGGGAGATTTGTGTCTTGACACCAGTGGGTGTGTATTTGATGACCCACAGGCATTTGAGCTGGTTCCTCAGAAACTATGTTGCTATGGAGATATTTACTTATAGTTAATCTTTTTGTACCTTCATCATTCATCTGTGGGATACTCAAGTACTATAAGCTGTTATCCGTATCGCTTCCCCCTTAGTCCTGATCGTCCTTCCTCTCTGGGGAAGATGAGGGGGTAAAGGATAGTTATGATTTATTTATCCTTAGAATTCAAAAAGTGAAGCCAATCCAAACATGCAGTTGGTATAGAGTGCTATAATTACAAGTCAGTGACAAGTTATTGAACCTTTTAACTAACTCATTATCTCAGGAAACACTTTGCTTCATTTTATGATTTTTTTCACCACTCAAGACTATTTTTAGCCCAAATATAAGTAAAATGAGAGTAAAAGCTACTTGTTCTGATGAAAGTTAACTTGTTTTAGACTGATCACAGCGTCACTGATCACTAATCAGAAACTTTCTCACATGTCGCAAAGATAAAAAAAACAAAAAAAAGTAAAGCTTTAAAACTTTTGCACAAACCAAGCAGCTTCATTAATTTCTAATCTATTTTAATATAACATGGAAATCTATGGAATAATAAAATAAGATGATAATAAAAGGCTAAACTGTAGTTGTGGTGTGCAGTCATAAAAAATACACAGAAAATTAAATCCAACCTCTCCCTCGTTTTCTTAATTTCATCATTGCAGCCGATATATCCACAGTAGCCCCCGCTGCCTCAGCCGCCACCTCCGGTTCTTCCCTGCTCGACGTGGAGGGCCTGCTGGGGTTGCCCCCCAGCCTGCTTCAGATCACAGAGGACCAGCTTCACGACAACTCATTCACCTCAGATCCCAACACCCCCTTTGTCAGTTTCTCTCCACCTTTAGACCACGATGATTACCTGTGGGGCCTGGAGGCGGGTGAGGGGGTGTCAGATTTCTTCGACACTTATGATCTCGGGGATTTATTAAAGAGCTGAGATACAAAAGGAGAAAGAGATGGGACATATTTGAATGAATGCCTTTCTGGGACAGGAAATATTACACTATAAAGCCATTACTTATCTGTTGGTAATGTATAAAATGCTTGTACATATTGTAAAGATAATCTGCTTTGTAAGGGATGGTTTTGCTTGGAGTCTGGGGTTTGTTCTCCAAGATAAAACCTAAATCAATAAATTAATACAGTAGTAAAAAATAACAGTGATTGTGGATATCATAACAGAAAAATAAATGCATCAAGGTATGAGGCAGTGCTTAGTGGAACCAACTCAGGAATATTTCTCTTCTTTCCCAAAGTCTGAAAAGATTGTGCCACTGTTTAGCCTGTAGATGGCAACCTCGTAGCATGGCAGCTCTGCAGGATTTAATCACTGTGTAAGAATGCGCTGAAGCACATAAAAGCAATGTGAAAGGCGTGTTTGTAACGCTCATACTGTTCTGACTAAATGAAGCTGTGATTGAACCGTTTTAATTCCAGCCTGAGTGCAGAATACTGTGTGAAATCTGTGCAAAGATGTTGGACATGCTGTGCATAAGTGGTTTTAATGTCTGATCAGGTTTACTCTCACCTGTCGGCCTGTCGGGCCTGTTTGGTGATGCATTGTGTGCCAAAATGATGTATATTGGCTACTTTGTCAACAGTCTCTCAGTGTTGGTTTGGCGGCTTTGCTTCAAATCCAGTTGCTCCTTTTGTTAATCAACATTTCTTTGTTTGACTTTAATGGATAAGTTTAGTAGTAGTGTGAAACTACTATTGTATTTCTAAGGAAAAAAATGCAGAATTAATTAAATGCAGCTTTTATGCTGCAGTTGTGTTGGGCTTTGGGGAGTGTTTCTCAATCCTGGTTCATGGGTGGGGTGGGTGTAGGGGGACTTCTGCCCTGCGTTTTTTTAAGGTGTTTGTACTTGAACACATCTGACTCGAATGAATGGAGTTGGAAAGGGCTAAAACATACTGGGCAGGGCTGACCAGGATTGAGGAAGACTGTTGTTTTCTTTCTCTTTTTTCCCAAAATGAAAGAAAACTTGTCTGACACAGAAGGAAGAGGTCTTTATAGAACAGGTTTAAGTTCATAGTGACTTCCAGCGTTGTGCAGCACTTTTCGAGTCAAACACGCACCCAAAGTCAGGGCAGCTGCGGATTTGAGGGTTTTACTCTTCGTTGCTTGAAGCATTCTAGAGATTTAAACATTGGGATTTGATGCGGAAGTAATTTTTTTTTTTTTTTTTTGGCTTTCCCTCTCAATTACAGAGATAAGCTAACTGTCCTGTCCTAACAAAACTTGAATCTGTGTGTTTGTGTGTGTTTGACAGCTAGGGACATGGGTCTGTGTGTGTGTGTGTGTGTGTGGGTTTGTTTACCATGTAGAATAGTGAATGTGAATCCAGGAATCGTTGTGTTTTAAAGTTTGCTTGATTTTTTTTTTTATTTTTTTTAAATATTTTGTTAGGGTTTTTTTTACATTTGTTTTTTGGTATTTGTGTGTAATTTGTTTTGTATTTATACATATTGTTTTCAGGATTTTTGTGACTGTTTATGTATGACTTCCAGCACTTAATATTTTGTAATATTGTGTGTTCTGTTTGAAGTTGTTAAATAAATACTAAAGCCATTGTTTACAATTAGGACACTTGATCTGTTCATGTCAACATTATTTGGAAACAAATGGAGGCAGATGTATTCTGGATGCAACAAAAAAGACATTTCATATATGCAAACAGACATTTCACATACGCAAACATTTTTTTGTTCAAAAAGAAAGCAACAGACTAAAATAAACTTGAAAGGAAATCTAAGTTGAAGTCAGAAGACTATGAGATGACATTACCATTTTCCAATTAAATTTGATCATTCTCTGGAGAAACAATTGTTTGACAGGAAGGATAACATTGGTGGATTTACATATACACATGAAGATGACAAATTCACCCATCATTCTATGAGTTGGTTGCTTTGGAAACAAGCTAATAAAAAGGAGGAAATGGGGGTCAGAGTTCATTTAGCCATGACGAAATGTAATGCATTTGGGTGAAATGACATTTAGAATAATATCTATCTGTATTCTTATCAGGTATTTACAAATTGTAACTATCACGTCTGTATATAAGACGATGTTAAGTTAGCGTAGTATCTAATCAGTCCATTAGCAAGCTTTCATCGGTTCTACAAGACATTTAAAATGTGTGCATGTAAGAACAACAAACTGCTTCTGAACCAGTTTGATAAGTGTATATTAACTTATGTTGCACAAAGCACGTCCCGTTTAACAAGGCATCGCACACACAACACTGTCGGTTATGTGCTTGTCAAATCGCAGTTGAGCTCATTTCTGTTACAGCACACCTCGACACAAGCTACAGCAACAAGAAACAGAAGAAAGTATTGTTTGTTAAATGCCAAATTTGAGCTCACTTCTCATATAAATGAAGTGGCAGCTTTCCAGCTAGTTGCAGCAGCCATTACACAAAACATGTCACTGGATCAGGACCAGTTTAGTGACTGAACTGTGTTAAGGCCCGCAACTCACTAGCGAGCAGTGATCTGTTAATAATTCAGCTTAACAGAAACAAAATGGACAAGTAAGTGAGGAATATAATTCAGAGAAACAGAATTCATTTGGAGAACAAGCTCGACAACCTGTTTCTTTGTTGACAACCTACTGAACCAACGGGTATAGTATAACTTCTGTCTCAGTGTGTGTTTCAGGGTGGAGTTGATGGGAAGGGTCAGTATGTTAACAGCTGAGATGTAAAGCCACAGAAAATATATGATTTAATGCAAACAAACCAATGTATTTTTATAAAAAACAGATGCCACTCTGCTGTTGAGCACATTCTTGTAGCTGACTGTGTTCAGTAGAAGTCATGCTCAATGCACACTGTGTACTTTTATCAGAATAACTGTGCTGAACAGTACATCCAAGCCCCTCACCCACTTCTCTTATTTGCAGTAATCTTTGTTGACCAAAAGAGGGGTAATTTTACGGTAAGCCTGGGCCTCTTACTTTGACATGGGTAGTAAATTAATAGCAGTACCAGAGGAGCTGAGTCAACAAGTAAAAAGTCTCATTGCAGGAGAGTTTTTCTGAGGGGGGATTTGGGGGAGGGATGGGACCTGTGCTTCTACCCTTGGTGTGCTGGGAAGCAGCAAGGAAATCCTGGCAGCTGTAATCTTTACTGGACGATGCTGTGATGACCTCTGTGTTGTGTGCGTCACACAGAACCTCTCTTCACTGCTCACAGTTTATGAGAAGATATAGCTCTGCAGAGAAAATAATACAAGCATGAGGGTTGCTTTCATCGGGGTTTTGCATATTTCAATGGGTCATTTTGCAGGAAAGCAGTCATTAAGAACCGGAGGATACTATAAGCAATGGTAGGAGTTTGTTTGATACACGAGAAACATGTAGTGTGAAGAAAGGAAAAAGGTGGAGACGAGAGGGAAAACATTAAATGAGTCATGCAGGTTGTGTACACAAGCAATGAAGCTTATCTTGCAGTCTCTTTTCCTCTTATTACACCTTTTGTCTTCCTCAATATCTGATGCAGTTTCCCCTCCCCACTCCCCCTGTCTGCTGAAAAAACAAAAATGAAAGCAATTCCCCGCTTCCAAATCCTCCATTTCTTTTCTCCCTCCCCTTTCCTTCGACTTGTGTTTCTCACAACAAGTTCGTTCACTGCCTGAGCAGACTGGTTTGTTCAATTTCACAATGGGATCCAGGCTCAAAGATTGGCAGACTTACAAAGGCAGGGGCCACAAAGAAATTGAAGAAAAGTGTTGGGATACAGCATTACATCAGCATTGAAAAAAATGTTCATGCACAATAAGCTTGCAGACTTGCATATGTTGCACAAAAGAAATGCAAGCTTTTTGCACCCACTTGTCAGCTTCTGGTTCCTACACTAAAGCTTGTCACATGCACAAAGCAACAGAAGCAATTAGTAAAAAAAGATGCTGCAAACTGGGTCGCCAAACCTATTTATGTGGGTTACTTTGATGCACGCCATCACTTCCTTTATAGGAGTGTTTTTTCTTTGAAAAGCAATAGTTTTATAAGGACATCACACAGATTTTCCTGTTGGAACTCCAGCCAAATGTTGTAAAAAGTGCACTGCCTCAGAGTGCTGTAATGATCATTATATGGCTCTGCATTGCCTGAACTTGTGTGGAAACAACAAGCTCTGTTTGTTTGGATTCCCACGGATTTTTCACTCTGAGCTTCTAGGAGCATCTCTGAAAACCCTTTCTGTAAGCCTTCAGTTGAAAGATTAGGAAATTAGCAATAAAAGAGTAAAATGTGAATTTGTGTTTTGTTGTGCGAGTTATTTGCGAAATGAAGACACTTCCCACATAAAACACTCTTGTCCATCGTGAATATAAACACAGCTCCTCTTTGAGTGCACACACTGAAGACTACATCCATTCTGCACTACATACTAGGCTGCAGTATAACAGAGAACAAATGAAGGCCTTTAACCACAAAGTGAGTCTATCTTTCCAAGGATGAATATGGTCAAAATAACCTCTATTTGCTTTCAGAGCTTTTTCCTTTTGTATGCCACAGGCTAATGTAGGCAAATATGTGGTTTTGTGGGAAAGACAGCCACTGTATTTGAAGGAGCTTCCTAATATTCTCCATCTGTACAGTATCACTGCTCACCCTGAGGGAAAGATCACCGATACACCTCTTTTCTTTGTGCTGACAGTCTTGACAATACCAGGCATGCAGAACTCTGGTCATTTAAAACTTTTTTTTAGCTTTTTTTTTTTTTTTAACCCACCTCTCTTACACATTGCCTTTCATTTTGTCTGATGGGTTCATGGCCAATGAACCCATCCTTTCCCCAGTTTTCCCCCATGCCAGAGGGGGAAAGGAGTTCAGTAATCCTCCTTCCATTAAAAAAACAAAAATGTTGGAATAAAAGCCCTTTTGAGTTAAAATGAGGAGAGGAAGCAACCAAAATAATCAATATGTAAAAGACTCGAACTATCATCAAAACTTTATTTATTCATCAAAACTGTATTTATTTATTTATTGCTGCGCTTCAGCTAACGCTTTAGCTTAAAATACTCTGTATTGTATGACAATCTATTCGTAAGCTACCTCAGTTCAACTCTTCCTCGCCCCTTAACTCATCCATCTGAATTCCTCTCCCCCTGTTAGTCCGTGAATGGGCCATTCTACATATCCATGACGACCGCACTGCAGACTTTAGGAGTTTGCATTGAAATGAGAAGTAAGCCCATTAATAAAAGAGCCGTTCAAGGACCCGCATACACATTTATCTCTTTATGCTGGAGGGAGAAAAAAAGTTCAATCTTTCCCACGTGACAGAAGAGTTTGGTTTGATCCCTCCCTCACCGGACTCTATAGCGCGCTGCTGCACCTCCACGCGCACACATTCGCTGAGTGAAATCCGTCATCGGTCCAAACTCCCTTTTGGTATTAGTTCCGTCTGAAAAGACGCCTTTAAGTAACTCATTCTTTTCGCAGAAGCCCTTTCCGCTCAACGGAAGAAAAAATATTATTCTTTTCTATATCTTCTTCATATTCAAATGGGAATTACGTGCGCGCGCGAAACTTTGGCTCACTTTTCTGCTCAGTGAGTGTCGGACTTCTTTCGTTGGAAACATGCCGGAGCGAATAAGCATTTCAGACTTTGTGGTGTTGACAAACGAGGACTTGTCTTCGCCTGGGACTTCCAGTTTTCAGTCCAAAATGAGCGACTGTCGAAACACAGTTTCAGCCGTTGAAGAGGTGAGAAGCAGGCGGCCAGACACTCACCTTTTGTTTGTCTGTTTACCTGTTCAAGTGTGGGCGCGCGGTGTCTGGCTCTGGAAGAAGAAATGCTACATACACCTGCTCAGTTGTGTGTGTGTGTGTATATA
>JBAMHX010000022.1:14653435-14664629 GCA_037177515.1 Pseudomugil tenellus
TTCTCTTCTCTTCTCTTCTCTTCTCTTCTCTTCTCTTCTCTTCTCTTCTCTTCTCTTCTCTTCTCTTCTCTTCTCTCTTACAGGAGCTCAAGAAACATATGGAGAAGAGCTGGAAAGATTACGACATAAAATTGTAATTAGTCCATCAAATTGTTCACATTCATATAACTGTTCATTGTCATGTTGGAACACAGTTAACGCACCAATGAGCCTCGTTATTTTCATGATACAGACCTGGAGAGATTGTATTACAAAAAAACAGTTTTTTTCATTTTTTGCAATATAGGTTAATAAAGTAATGCTTTAACCCGCATGGTCATTCTCCATTACATTGCTATGAAATATAGCTGAGGCACCTGCACTTTGCAGATATCATTCGATCTTCTAATAATGGTTCAGAGTGTTCTGCAACGTAGTAAAGAAAATACACCTCTCCCTTTCACACAATGTCTTAGACTTTATTTAGGAAGAAAATGCATGTCTGTCCTCTCTAGTTACTCATTTAGTCTCTCTGTCCATCAGAGTGAAGCTGGAGAAGGAAAGGAAGGAGAAGAACAAGCAGCTGGGACTGATCAGGACAGAAGGACTAGATGGAGGGGAGGACATGGAGAGAGAAAGAAGGCTCTTCCAACTGCAAATGTGTGAGGTGGGAGATTAGTACCAGTTAAAACACCAACTCCCAGACACTTTGCATACCTGCAGTGGGTTTTATTTAAATGAAGTGGGTGGTCTGCCTTTCAAAGCATGCTTGTATGGAAACTCACTCATCCCTACGTAGTTTGTGCCTTCAGTAAAAATGAATACACGTCAGTAACTAAAATGTTAAAATTATAGGACTGAATCTTTGTGAGATTAATACCAAAAATTGTTCAGAAATGTTTTGTAGGATACAGGTGGTGTAGATCTCAGCTGACGTGGTAGTTCAGATGTTGCTGGAGAAAACCATGAAAAAAAGGAAGTTAAATCCTAACAGAGACCAGCTGTTGAAACTAAAAGGAGAAGCAAGGAAAATGGAATTTCCACTTGTTGCAAGCCCTCCCAAACCCTCAGTCTCCCAGCCATTTGCTCCCCCTCCCCCCACTTGCATATAAATGCTAAGCGAAACACAGAAACACACGAATATACACAGAAGAATGAGACTTCACTGAGCTGCTTCAGCTGCAGAAGACAGATGGATTCAGACTAGGTTTAATGGTGCAGACACTATGTAGTCACTCCTACACACAACTAAAACTAGCGTGCGTTTGTTCTTTTTGTGTGAAGTCTCTTTTCTACTTTAAGTCTTTAAAGTTCATTGATGAGGTTGTTTGAGTAAGATGCATGACCTTTGAAACGACATAAAGAATCCAACTACACACACTAAAACATGCTCTCACAAGATAGGTCCAGCATTACTTAAACATTTTGTGAAGTAAAACATTTTGCTTAATACTTCTTTATGCACTAATGTACCATTTTTTTTAGTTGTTTTGAACTGTTTGCATTTATGTTTGCAGTATCTTCTGAAGATACAGGAACTCAAGGTGCGTCAGGGTCCCGATCTTCTGCAGAGCCTCATTAAATATTTCCAGGCTCAGCTCAGGTCAGTTTTTTATGTTGTATAGCCACTGATGTGTAAAATAGTCTTAAAAAGAACTTAAAAGTTGTACCTGGCATGAAAAGTATGTCCATTTTATCCCCACCTTTGATTTCAGTGAGATATTTTGCATAGTAGTTGAGTCTCTCTGGTTTTTGCTTCCTTTTACAGTTTGTTATTATTGCTGTTAATCATTTACCCATTTCAAGGGTTTGATGTGGGAATGGTGCTGCTTTTACAGCTTCAGCATGTGATGTTTTGGCTAATGAAATGGATATATTTGAGCTGAGGTACCATCATGACTCAGCAAGTTCTTTTTCTGATCTCAGTTTTTTCCAGGACGGACTGAAAGCTGCAGAGAATCTCACTCCCTTCATCGAGAAACTTTCAACTTCTATTCACACGGTAAACTGTCAACTGCTGTGGGTTTTTTCTGTCTGCCCACATTTGATGTTTTCATGTCTGTAATGCATGTCCTGCTGCTCACTTGTTTTGTTATTACAACCTCATTTCCAAGAAAAGATAGGACGCCGTGTAAAAGACATCCATATTTTAATACCTAATAGAACATAAACAACACAGATGTTTACACTCTGAATTTTTCCCATTTAATTGAAATATCAGCTCATTTTTAAATTCATGGCAGCAAGACATTTGAAAAAATTAGAACAGGTAGAACTAAAGCCTCGAAGAGTAATTGGCATTTGAGATTTACCTATGCCAATTAGAAACATGTAAGTAACATTAGTGCATATATGGGCATAAGTTCAACAACATGTGGGACAAACTGTATTTAGAAATGTAGGAACAATTTAAGAAAAATTGCAAAGACTTTGAACATGCTGGATGGTTGCTGTGGTGGCAGCTTCTATGGACAAGGAGGCACTGACTCCTGGTGTGGATGGATCCCATTGATATAGTTTCCTCACATCAACATCAAAATCAATGCTGAGCCAGATTTTTCTACCCAGTTTTATTTACCCTTTAATTTTTTCATTTTAGTCAATGTTTAGATAGTTTTAGTTAAGAGAATGAGACAGTTGGGGGTGGGTGTGTAGATGGGTGTGAGTTGGAGAATTGGGCGTGGGGAAAGGTGGCCTGTCTTGTGTGTAATTGTGTGTTTTATTTTAATTACTGTTTATAATGTACAATACTTTGTGTTGCCTAATGGCATGAAAAGTGCTATATAAATAAATAAAGTTTGAACATCTTTGCAATAACAGTGTATAGGAACAAACCATTCAGAACATCAGGCAGAATCCTCAGGCCGAAAGATGAGTCTGCGTTAAAACAGCCATGACTTTCTTCACACTGCCACATTTCTGTCACATTCTCTGATGCAACTTATAGTTTCTATGTTTTTATATGTAGATTACAGCAGTTTATTGTTGTGCTGTCTGTTCATTATACATGGCACATTGTTTTAAAAGTACTTGAGTCTAAGACAAATTCCTTCCCTTTCCACACATTTTCCATAACCTTGCCTGACAAGATTATGCAAGTCTGCCATTTTATCAATAGAAAACATTTGCAGTATCCTGCTACACAAATCTGCCCACTGAGTTGTTGATCAGGAAGACATCAGCATTAGTATTTTCCTTACTCTCCAGAGAAATCTCCTCATATCCCAGACATTTACTGGCAGATGATGAAAGAGGGGTAAACGCACAGTAAACATCAACTGCTTTTACTTTTCTAAGATGTATTGCTGCCATTTTTTAAAAAATTTCCATTAAATTATAAAACTTCTCAGTTTAAACGTCTGACATATTGTTTATGTTCTGCTGGGTAAAATATATATGTGTTCAATCTTAATTTATTTAGAATTGAGATTATGCTCATTTTAAGTTAGCACAACAATGTTTTCTCTGTGCATTGTTCAGATTATCTCCAACTGATGTTATCACAGGATGCCCACACATGCTCGTGCCATACATATTTATGTTATCTTGCACCTTATCTACCCAGACATCCACTTTTTATGGGTAAATTTCCTTTAATTGTCTTGTCTGGCTCAGTAAAAAAAAAATTGGAGGAATTGTCTGAGAAAAAGTACCGTAAAACTATTTTTGTTTGTTTTCTTTTTTAGTTTTTTCTGTATGTAGCAGTGCTTGACTGTTCCTCTTTCTGTGCCTCTATGCTCCTCTCGAATCCCCCCCAATTGAACCCAAAAGCAGAAACTGTTATTCTCAGAAAGTCTTCCGCCCTTTATGTTAATGATAAAATTGAAAGATTCCCTCATTTTCATTCTTTCCTTAGTACACACCTATTTCTCCAACCACCAGTCTGAACAAAGTTTCCCTTTTCCTGGGTAGTGCACTGGAAACAGACTGTTTCCAGTGAACAGGGAGCGTTGGAGGTTTTTCTTGTTCAGCATGTGCAGAGCACAGACCTGCTCAGACATGCCAACAGGCTTCAGCCTCAAGAGGGGAACTCACTTGCTTTTTTTTAATAATGATTCCCAAAAACGTTTTGAATATTTCCTTTGGGCTTATTTTGGACCAATTTTGCACCTGAAAGTGGTCACTTTACATCTTAGTGCAGAAATAAAACCTCTAAAGCTCAGCTCTACCATATTTGTTAGACAAACCTCTGATGTATTGCCACTCCACCCAGAACAAATAAAAAACCTTGTATATGGGTTAATGAGAATTAGAAAACTCCTAACATGCTATTTTTCCCAACCTTTTTGATATTTTATTGCTGTTTGGCTTTTTATGGTGTTGCAGATGCGCCTGGAGCAGGATGAAGAGGTAAAACAAGTCACACAACTGAGGGACTCACTAAGGTTACTTCTGCAAGTAGAAGGGAAAGAGGTATGCTCATCTACAACATATCCTCGTTTCATTCTCCTTTCTAGTGACTGATGACTAATTTTTAGTTGACGACACTTGTTTGTTTGCTTCATTATCTGCAAAAGTAGTTTGATGTTTTTTGGGATTAAGTCCTAAATCCATGTTTGTATCCAAGGAGTACTTGAACAGAAAAAACTCGAACAACGGATACAGCATCCACCAACCACAAGGAAACAAAAAGTATGGGACAGAGAAATCTGGCTTCCTCTTGAAGAAGAGTGATGGGTGAGTGCAGTCATCACGTCGTAACATCAGGGCAACATCTGTGTTTTTCATGCTGTTTGATTATTGAGGCTTAAGACAATATGCATGTTGGGAGTAACACAAATGCAAATATATTTGTTTGATTCCCTTAATGAGTTTTTTGTCAAGGAAATATATTTTATTAATATATCCTGAACTTATGACACAAAGAGGGAAGGGCAAACTTTAACTTTGTCTGCTTAGCCAAACTTTATTACTGTCAAATGAAGATTCATGCTGGGGCCCCTTTCAAAACTTTTTGGCAAGCACGCTAAGCTAATTCAGCTTTTGCATCATTAACACACACGCACAGACACAAATATTCACACGCATTAGCTAGACTATGAGAAGAAATAGGGTGTGGTTTAGTTGGTAAGTTTACTCTCCTCAGCTCTACTGGCAACTAATGTTTTTTCTGATTTGCATCACATGATCCAGGAGAATAAACTCATGGTTTAAAGCTTCTGTGTAAACTCTGCTTAGGTCACTGACACAAATGAGAACAGGTTCCTAGTTGTTTGACTGTGTTCAGTAGAGATGATGTTACAGGAGTGAAGTCATTTTAACACTCATTTTAGTGCTACATCAGTTTTATCATATCTGCATTATTATTATTTATTTTGTACATTTTGACTTCATGTCTTGGAATTAATTTCACAGGATAAGGAAGGTTTGGCAGAAGAGGAAGTGTGGTGTTAAATTTGGATACCTGACAATTTCCCACAGTACGGTGAGGACCAATGATTGATACGTAACACAGTAACTAAACTTTGATTTGCCAAATAAGATGAAAAATGAATTACCTAAATTCTGTCTAAATCCTCTCATACATTCTTCTTTAGATCAATCGGCCACCAGCCAAGTTAAAACTCCTGACATGTCAGGTGCGACCAGACCCTGAAGACAGGAGGACCTTTGACCTGGTCACTAGTATGTTAATTCTCTACTTTTTCTACTTATTTTCTTCCTGATGAATGGCTGTTAATGACCAAACAGTCATCTTCAAAGCAGCTAAGGAGCTCAAAATAAGCTTGCATCTTTGGTTTCCACAGCAACATAAATTCGAACCTGAAATATTTTGCTCTGATGGATTCTTGATGATTTCATAAACTTTTGTGGGGTTAAACAGAAGTGATTGTGTGTGTTATGTTACACCACAACCTATTTTTCTGCTAACATGCTTTCTTTTAAACATTCACCACTCCAGCTTTTTTTTTTCTGTCTGTAGTTTTGCCAAAAATTTTCAGCCACAACTATCTCTCCTTTGCAGATAACCGCACATATCATTTCCAGGCTGAGGACGAGCAGGAATGTACAATGTAAGCATTCCGACATCTTTAGGATAATTATTACGTCTCTTTTCTTCTTTTCTCTCTGTAAAAGCTAGTTGCAACTGTTTTTGCCTATTTTTATTAAAGGATTGGTCTGTAGGAAACATGGATATATTCATAATGATGCAGCCAAAACTTACAGAAAGAAGGGATGGGATGAGCTAAATGCTTTAATCAAAAAGAGAAATCATGCAAGACTGATGATGTACAAATATGGAGATGAATGATCTGTTTTTATGGACCCTTTGGTCCATCTGGTTCTGGGTGGGACTTTTCTTTTTGGCTACAGACAACAAGCATGAGGACTTTATGTGTTGTGATGTGGTTTCAGAAGGGGGTCCCTTGTGTGTGGGGACTCTGAGGTTCTTTGATCTGATGTGTTCTGCGAGCTTAGGGGCAAAGAAAAATACAAAAGGTCAAAAAGGGAAAATGTGTGACTCAATATAAGTCTCTGTGTGAGCGGAGCTGAGGAAGTGAGAGTGATGGTGGCTTTTCACTAACAGACTGAAGACACATGTGCAAACTTCTGAGCTATTGAAAATAACAATCTTGCTTTCTCATGGTGTCACTCATAACATGAGTGATGACAAACTGCATTCTGTGTTTGTGCATCTCTACTTTTAGTTGGGTGTCTGTGCTACAGAATAGTAGGGAGGAGGCTTTGAACGCAGCGTTAGGAGGAGACCAACTTCACCTCCAGGATAGCGGGCTCCAGGAACTTTCCCAGTCTATTATTGCAGAGCTGAGACACATGCCGGGCAACGAGGCATGTGCAGACTGTGGCGCTCCAGGTCAGCTGGTCATTGCTATTAGTCATGAAGCCAAAGGTTGAAATGACACAAAGAGAAAAAGCATTTAATGAGAGTAAAAAAAAATATATGTGCTGGGATTTAGAAGATTGATTTTGTTGTTTGCCTTTTTATTTCTATTATGTATCACAGACCCAACGTGGTTGTCCACCAACCTGGGAATCCTGACATGTATCGAATGCTCCGGTATCCATAGAGATCTAGGAGTGCATCACTCCCGGATTCAGTCACTAACTCTTGACTTGCTGAGCACCTCTGAATTACTGGTACTATATAAACTCTTTAAAATACACTGCAAAAAATCAAACCCTCCATCCAGAATTTCTTAATAACAGACATTACGTAACTGTTTTTGCCAACATAACTTCATGTCTTTGTGTCTTCCATGCGTGTTGTTCCAGTTGGCCATCAGCATTGGCAACACCAGATTCAATGACGTCATGGAGGCCGGCCTCCCAAATGACTCTGTCAAGCCATTACCACAGAGTGACATGTACGTTCCTAATTTCTTTTCAGTCCGTGTAGTGGTTGTGAGGTATATTTTGAATGAATGCTTTGTTTATTTATTCATGTTTCCTTAACAACCAGGAATGCCAGGAAGGAGTACATTGTTGCAAAGTATGTTGAACGTCGGTACGTGCTGCGCAGAGAAGAAGCTTGTCCAGGGCGGCTGTATGATGCCGTGAGACACAATGACCTTACTTTACTTCTGCAGCTCTACGCTGAGGGAGCAGACCTGACCAAGCCTCTCACACCCCCTGACTGGCAGGTAAAGATAATTTGCAACCATAAGTAGATTTCCACACCTACATTTCTGGTTCAGTCCTGTTCAGATTTAAATCAGGGCTTTCAAACTACATTTCCCCATGGGCCAAGTTCTCTGAAAACAGGCCAGCATGTCACACATTCCCCTCTAATGTTGCACTTATGTTGAATGTACACTTAGAAATAGAATTAAATATTGTCTAGTAGTCAAGCTTTCTGACTGAGATAAATAAAAAGTAACTTTGCTGGTAGTTTAAAGTAAGTGTTTTCTTTAGCCTGGTGGAAATTCATCAAATTTGTTGTGACTTATCTTGAAGTGCCTTTGCACATTATATAGATAAATAATTAAGCAGATGTTGAAATTGCACCTTAGTGCCTGTTTTTCTTATATTTACAGTTATTTAGTTTATCATCAGTCAAAATAAATTAAACCTGTTGATATTATTTCCTATCTTATCAATGAAATGTTTTTTTTTTTGTTTTTTTTTTTTTTTGCTGTAAAACTTAACAGTGGGTGTTTTATTACAAGTGCTGGAATAGTTCAGTGACACCTGATCTAAGTAATGATTTACTCTGCAGGCTATCATACCTGGATTAAGCAAGGCCTGTGGAATTAAGGTGATCTCAGGGACGTACGAATCCCACCCAAAAGCAGGCAGTTATTGATAGGTTTCTTATATTTTATTCCTCATTTTATAACCTTATTTATTACTTCTGATTAAAAAAAAGACATGCTGGGTTTTAAGGTTGCAGGTAACTTGGCAACAGATGGTAAATTCCCCAAAAACCAGTAACAGTGCCCACACATATCCAAAACTCCAGTTTCTCTCTCTGATAGTACCTGAATATTGCCTGTACAGTACCTACCTGCAGCCTCAAAGGATTCAGAGCAACATTTGTCTCTATTCAAGTAGCATCTTTCCTTCTTCTCTCCTCTTTATGTCACCTCATCATAACCTATCACCTCTGCTTCTGCGTTATGATTGACTCTCAGACTTTAAAGGAAGTTTGTGATCTACACACACATCAAACTACTCATCGTTGCTTTTTTGGAGCTGATTATATCCACGCATCGCTGCATGTCAGTCTGATCAGTAAATGACCTCCACACTGCTGCTATGCTAGGTTTTGTTTCACATGCCCGTGGTTGGGGTTAGAAATGGTTCTTGCATACCCTAATAGTTTAGCTGGATTAATGTTGATATAGGAGAAATAAAAAATTCTGCAAAATCAATAGTTATTCTTCTGAGACAACAAGTCTGTTCCTACTTACACTCTATGTGTGCAGTTATGTGGCCCACCAGGAATTCTTCCAAACCCCTTGATGAGCACTTTGGCATTGTGTGCATACTTACCAGTCCAGTTACTTTAATATGATGCTTTTATAAGAACCCGGTGTATTTGGCCTTGCACCGATGGTGTAAACAGGATCGCACATATTTTCACAAAATGTTGCAAAATGGTGCGCTTGCAGTTTAATTAATATTAAAGTATTTATTTATTATGTATGGGTATGTAGGTCGAGGCCTGGTCCAAGAACACTAATGTGCCTGTTCTGGCCCGTGTGCCACCAGTTGAATATCCCTGGTTTAGATGAGATATTCAAACTCCACCACTCATACTGATGGTTTTGCATTTATGGTTAATTTCAGCAGCATCCTGATAGTTTGTGTATGGCTCCTTATGCGTTTGTGAGAATGTTTTTTTATTTTTATTTTTTTTAAAAAGATTGACTTTTCATTTAAAATAGTGGCTTAAAGTAGCTACAAATTAATAAAAGCTTTTCCTTCTGTTAAACATGGCTCATCAAACTGGCTGGATGACCTATGTGGATAATTACAAAAAGTAAAGTTTGGTGTATGTGTGATTATGTGAAGTCGTAGTCAGAGACACTCCCATCTCCTCTGGTCACTAATCCACTTTTCTCATCTCCCCCATTCTGTCTCCATCCTTTCATCTTGCATTCCCCCTGCTGCTGTCCTTCGAACGCCTCTTGTTTTTGTCTTTAATCATACTCTATCTTCCTGTCAGGCACTTCCTGGTCAGCTTAAACGCTGTGTGTAGTCTGGCTTACTTTACTCTGTGTGTGAGTGAGATTGCTTGTTTGTTGGTGCTTATTTATTATTATTGTAGCTTTTAGGTCAGAACTCATGTCTCTGTTGAGCAAATAGTAAGAGCTTATTAAATTACACTGTAACCTCTAGCCTTCATTTTACACTTCACATAAGCAGATAATCTTCAAAGCAAAATGACTGTTTTAGTTTTGAACTGGCACAAAACGATTGTTGCATAGTTGACCTGTTGACGGCCCGATTTTCACGTCAGTAAGTGACAAAACTCTCAAATTATTTGCAGTAACTTAAAAGAAAAAATATAAGTATATGTGGAATCTCTCCAAAGATGTCATATTTCTCTTTGTCTCTTTTCCTTCCTCTTTCAGGGGGTCAGAGAGACGGCTCTCCATCTTGCTGTGCGTCTGGAGGAGAGAAGCTCTCTGGCGCTGGTAGACTTCCTTTGTCAGAACAGGTCTGGCTAGTCATATGATTCATTAACTTCTGTTTATAAGCACAGTTGGGTTGCTTGGCACACCATGGTAAAGTTTAACTCCTATCTATCTGTGCCATATGTTCAGCTCCAGCAACTGTCTGGAGAAGAGAACAGCAGAAGGGAACACAGCTCTTCACTACAGCGTCTTGTATCACAAGACTGAATCTCTCAAGTTGTTGCTGAAAGCCAAGGCAGACCTTCACATAGGTACAATTTATTCTGCTGTTGGTACAGAGCAACACAACTAGCAACGACTAAAAATCACGATTAATTTTTCTTTAGTAAATTCAAGTGGAGAGACGGCTCTTGATGTTGCTAGAAGGCTGCAGCACACACACTGCGCTGAACTGGTGAGACCCCGCTTTCTTGTCAATGTTTAAACGTTTTTTAAAAACACTCTGAGAACACACACCGTCAGGAAGTAAGTTCAACTGAGGAATCAAGTTGCAATAAAAGGATACTTCTCAAAAAAAAATCAACTCTAGAAACAAAACAACACAACTTCCACAGCTGGACATACTACCTTAAAATAACTCCCAGTGTAGCCAAACCCAGCAAAGGTCTCGCTCCCAGGACAAGAAATTCTATCCTCATGTGTCATTTTTAAACCGGTTTTATTTTCTGACCAGCCAGTGTGGCTCAGAAATCTGCCCCAATGTGTTTCAAATGAACATATGTGGTTGTGGCTTCCACAGTTGTGTCCAGTGTGGACAGCTAAGACTGACCACATATATCTCACTGCTAGTATATAAGCCACTGAGGTGGGGCCTTCCTCCCATTTTTCATCCGATAACTCTGTTCAACCTAATGCCAATTTTGTAATAAAACCTTCCTGCTGCCCATCGAGGTCCATATCCAAATAGTTATCCACAACACCATCTGCCCTGCTGATCAAACCTATCCTATGCAACTTCCTGTTTGCTTACAAGATGTTTTGTTGAAATGGGAAAAAAAGTACATTTCAATATGTTTTGAATTGTAACAAGTAAATTAATTGTCTTTAAAGATATTTATTTCTTTTATTTTTTCTTGGTTTTCCTTCTCTTTTCCTAAACAGATGTATAAAAT
>JBAMHX010000022.1:14678608-14691439 GCA_037177515.1 Pseudomugil tenellus
TATATATAAATCATTACATTAGACACTACTGCTGATCAGTTTTCATTTGACATTTGACTCAAAAAAGTCTGGATCAGTCAGTTATCGTAATTAAAAGCACAACGGCAGATGAATTAACTTTTGGAAGCGACTGCAGAATCAGTTTTAGTCCGTTTTTTTTTTTTTATACTCTATTTTTTTAAATTAGATTTAAACATTTAAACTTGTCAGTGTTAAAAAAAGAGAAAGAGATAAAGCTTACACTTTATCTCCCTCCAGTGATCATCTGAGGAAACACACCAGACTTTAGGCCTCCATCTGTTCCGTATATCCCCATTGCTGTGCAAATGTCCGGGCTGCTGTATTGAGTCACCTTCTTTTGATAAATGAGTTTGCTATTAAAACATAGCTAAACATGTAGTAAAGTATATGGACTTTTAAATAATATAAGCTTGTGATTGAAAAAAACTGCTTGTTTCTTTCGCACTTGGCCTGCATTAAGACAAAGTTTGGACGTTAACCAATGTGTTACATCACTTCATCCAGTAATCTGCAAAAACAGATTACAGCAATGCTGGAGCCTCTTATGTAATTTTAAATGTCTGTATTTAAAATAATTGTGCTGCAAAATCTTTCTTCACCACCTGACTTTTAAAGACTTTTTTTTTCACTATTTTCTTTGTCTTTCCCTGTAGAGGGAAGTTTTCCACAGGGTTAACAGACCATACATTTCCTATCCAGTTATGCAAGTTTTAACATTTCACATACAATGTTATTCCCACTTAGTTAAATATATACTTAAATTGTTTAATCTTTAATTTTTTTTCTTTTAATTTTACATGTCAAATTTGTTTTCGCCAATAATTTGTATTGTACTTTTAGTGGCGCTTTTTATTATGGCTGCAACTGAATGAAGTAAGCTTCTATTGATTGCATATTCCTGTCTTCATGAGTTTTGAGCCATTTTTACACCATGAATTGTGTGTGTTTGTGAATTAGCAGTACGCCTTTATGAAGCAAAACTTAAATAAAACAAACAATCCAGAAAGCTCATCATAGCAACTCATTTTTTTAATATTGTAAGATATAAAAATCTTTATTTTGTATCATATAACATCTCACCATAATACCATTAATGAAATGAGGGAAGGTTTTGCCACCAAATAATAATCATGATATAAGTTGTGTCCCATTTGAGGTAAAACAGCTGGTTCAATGATCATTTAGTCACACAGGTCGTTCCTTTTACAGATGCACAGAATCTTTTGGATTTCATGCATTTTTCTTAAACCATGCAAAACATTCTGCCTCACAAATAGGCCTAGGCACTGAGCTGAAAGCAGGACCTACCCTATGAAGCAACTTAGAACGAGACTCATTTACCCTTCTTTAGAAGATCTGAAACTCCCCGTTACCTACGTGTAAACACGTCATGTGATCTGCAGGGTAAATTAAACTCATGTCACACATGGAAACATGGGTAGTCCACAAAAAGGTCAGGTCTGTGCAAGTTAACCAAACAGTGATTTGACAGAAGTTACATTTGAGAACTTAATTACATTATAACAGCAGTCAGACTCTGCCTTTTTGTTGTAGAACAGAAGAAAAGACCTCTGCAGCATCAAATTCACAGGCTATGATCTGTTCAGCATGTCTTTCACCATTTTAAATCACGACTTTCTTTTGACAAAAAGAAAAAGAAAAACAACAACAAAAGCAGCCAACACAAGAAAACAGCTTTCAATTATAACCAAGAAACAAAGTAAAAGAAAAAAATAACTGAGAAAACAAAGCAGATAGCAAGTTTCAACATGCCACACTGTTCCTTGGGCAGGTTTTCTTTCACAGAAAGCCACCTATTTTACTAGTTTCAGGAGTAATAAAAATAACAGACATGTCAAATGTGCACCAGCAGATTGACCAAGCAGAAAAAAGGAGCAGCGGCAAACGAGGAAGCCACATGACATCATCACATCACCAGACCGTGCACATGACTGCAGCATCCCGCAAGACAGTACAGACACACATTGCAAATCATGCAACTGACATACAAACACACACACTCTGTAAAACCAAATAGTTTAATTTGACATTAATCAAAACATCAGCATTTGACATTTCCCAGAATCTACATATTCCGGTTGCACCAAAAGCCAAACAAGCATTTATGGCAGAAATGTTTAATATTTATATTAATAACGCTTTTCTTTGAAAACATTTAACAGCAGATGGACAGAAATGTGGCTTCGTGCTGTCCGCACAAGTAGATTTGGCAGTACAACCAGTAATATAAAGCTCATCAATTCTACAAAAAGAACAGGAAGACGGACAACTAAACAGGTGGAATGACAGCCGTGCAGCAAGAACCAATTACAGCAACGATCAGGAGAGAAAACTTTCATAGTCACTATCAAAAAAAACATGGCCGCTTCAACTTTGTTGCAGGTCATGCACGCACACACACGCTCGCATCACACACCCACACATCACTAATACATCTGCCAGAAACCTGCTCCCTTCCTTCCTATTTTTAAGCGTTGTTCCCTCATCGCTCCCATCCATCATCGCGATCTTTTGCTGGTCCAAGTAGGCTAGTGAACAGCAGCTGATGAGCCCACCTGAGGGGTGATGACGGCAAGAGCAGGATGTTAAAGAATCGGGGCAAGACCGCAGTCAGGATTCCTTGGCTGTTTTTTTTTTTTCTTTTTTTTGTATCAGGTGGATTCTACGTCCACAAGCAAGCTGACTGAGTGGTGTAGAACCAGGAGGAGTAGTTTGATTAGACTCCAAGTGATCTGATTTGGATGTTCTGAGTTTCTACAGAGAGGTGGAAGGCAGCTTCTTCACGCGCCTCTGAGCCAAGAAAGAACTCTCGATGGGCTTGAGCTCTGGAGGAGGCTGGGAGTTCTTCAGGGCAGAGTAGGTGGCTGCCATTGCACCCTGCAAAACAAAACAAAACAAACAGCATGATCACCTGAGATATAAAGTCCAAACTGTAGTATGAAATCAGAAGATAACTGCAACATGGTGTTTTTATTTTTAAGGGATTAAATTTAAAGAAAAACGGTCACAATTTAGCAGCAGTGTGTGAAAACTTTGAACACTGCAGGACAGATCAGCGTGCAAAGCCACATTTAGCTGCAATAATTTGAGGTACGAGTCTCGTTACCAGTTTCTCACGTTGTCATTGAGCAGCTTTGGCCTAATCTTCTTCATAACACTGCTTGAGATCATCAACACTTGACAGAAATTAGTTTATGCACAGCCCTTTTAAGATTCCGTGACATTTCAGCCCTGTAGTAGTTCACACTCCGGGGTGCTGCAGCACCATGATTTGTTTTAGCTGGAGCACCAGAGGCCTGTACTACGAAGCATGATTAACTTAGCCCACACTTATCTCCGTTCTCAAACATTGAGAAACTGGGATAAGCTGTACTACGAAGCTGGCAATCTACTCACAAACTTAATCCAAAACTTTCAACTTAAGATTAATGAATGTTCACATAAAAGAGGTGGCATTCCAAGGTTCTGACCAATCGCAAACCTGTACAAACCCAGAGCAGCGTATTTTACCATGGAGGAGCAGACAGAATTTAAAGAATATATGCAATATAAGCTCATTATAAGCAAAAGCAACACTGTTGCTGCAGCAAAAGCAGGAAGGAATGCTGGCAGATAATTACCGACTTCGTTAATGCAGAAGTTCGCCAGATCATCTGATATTAAAGGGACAATATAAACTGGCAGCACTCAGATCACTGCATTACAGAACAACATTACTGGGAATGCTTTATCTATGCCATATTTCCCAGTTCTTTCAATGATCCGCTCCCATGTGAACGTGTTATGTTTATCAATACCACCATGAATGCACAGATAGTTGTTCCATAACTCAATGTAGGTACTGTATTGAAATTGTGTGGAAACAATTACTCACCATTATAAACTTCTGTTTTAGATTCAACCCCATTGGGGCTTAAAGAACATGGTAGCAAGTAAAGAACAAATATAAAAACACTAATTCAGAGCAGTCATTGACAATAAGGCTTTGTGTGGATAAAACCTCTCTACCCTCACTATCCGTGCTGCAACGTCATCAGCATCCTCTTAAAAATGGGTGGGGCATTTTTTTTATGAGATCTGATTGGTCAAGGGAGGTGTTGTTTTACCCGCTGATCTCTAATCCCGGAACCTAACCTGCGTCGGAGCAGTTTAGCCGTTCAGCATGCGTTGGTGCGGTGAAACAGCTAGATCAAAAGTAAGACAGCTTCGTAGTACAGAAAATCCAGAAGTAATTCCTAAAGATATCCAGATAAGTGAAAATCCAGCTTTGTAGTACAGGCCGCTGCTGTCAGCATAAGCGTCACATGTGGCACCAGAATACCCTGGTATACAGAGGTCAAAGGTTGACTCAATAACTGAAGGTGTTCTGTGGCTGTAAAAGTAGCCCAAATCATTTATTGTGTGTTTGGGTTTCACCGAATGTGGTTCTGAGCATCGCGAGCACACAGAAGGGTTGTGGTTTATCTATATGCAGCTTGGCAAACCTAAAAGGTGCTGCCATATTTTTTCCCACACACACAGAGAGGCTTTCACCTGATAGCTCTTTTTATACAAGCCAGATTCATTCAGTCATTTTGTAATTGTCCAGTCATGGACTTTCATATGTAACCTGGTAATTGAGGCCTGTGGAGTCTGAGATGGTTTTTGGTTTGATCCCATTTCTAATCAAATTCAGTGAACTTGCTGGGATATCTCACTGCTGCTGTGGTTTTCTGGTTTCCCATTTTTAAAACCCAGTGAGATCCTGATTATCTTTCTAATCTTGTCCCTCTTAGAATAAAGAAATGCACTTTTTTATTCTCAGCAGTTGAATATAACTGTCATAATCTGGCAGTACTTCAAACTTATAATGGATCTTTGAGTATCAAAACTCAAATTAGGTTGGAACTGATTCTAAGTTCACATATACATTTAGAAATGCACCATGTTTTGTTACCTTGACCAATTTAGGGTCTTGGTGTGGGAGCTGGCTGTTGGGTAGTTTGTCTCTCTGGATAATCCAGGGGTGTTTGAGGACCTGCTTAGCTGTCAGTCTCTGATGGGGGTCCACATGAAGCATCTTTGACACAAGATCCTAAAAATGGTAAATTATCATATGAAACCAACCAATTAGCAGGAAGAAAAGTGTAATAGTTCTAATTATTTGGGGGGAAAAAACAAACTGTGAATAAGATTTAGAGCTGTACCTTAGCAGCGTCGGAAACTGTGTCCCAGTTGCCTCCTGTTAAACTGAAGTGACCGCTCCCTATCCTGCCCAGGATCTCATTTGGAGTATCTTCGGGTCCGTTAGCGAATGGAGTAAAACTGAAGATAGAAAAGTAGACAAAATGAATACAGAGAGCAACTACCTTGGAAAGAAAAAATGAGCTCAAGTTAATTCTAAGTGTTTTTATTCACCCAGCCAGCATAGTGTAGAGTAAAACTCCCAGACTCCAGATGTCACATCCTTCATCATAGCCTTGACGTTTCAATACCTGCGTTTCCAGATATTATAGTTAATTTTAACAGTTTCGTTTCACTTCGACATCTGTCAAGATTATTATTTAAATTAGGAGACAATCTTGACTAGAAGTATCACAGTGACCGTCTCACCTCAGGAGCCACAAAGTTTGCAGTATAGCATGGAGTCATCAGCAGGCCATTGTTGGCTCGCAACTGCTTAGCAAAGCCAAAGTCACAGATCCTGATGGACTCGGGATTTCCCGACTCATCAACGTAGAGGATGTTGCTGGGTTTTAGGTCTCGGTGCACAACCTAAAGAAGAAAATAAAGAGGACACATGAGAAAGGAATAAAACAATTGTAAAGCGTGAGCAGAGTGCCTGGAGAACACAACATATTATAAACAAATAAAAGGATGCAACAGCAAGTGAGTTAAAAAAAAGTTTGAACTATTGTTTTAAAAAACAATCTTAAGAAAAGTGATTTAAAAAGATTTTATCACAAAATGTCTCTCTTAAATTCACTTCATTCCAAATGCTCCTGCATTTCCACCACTTACTACTAGTGCAGAGAAGTATGCGCACATTGTGTGCTACCTTCCTTTCACTGGTTTCCTGTTAGATGTCAAATCAATTTCAAAATTTTGTGTCCCATATTTAAGCTCAGTGGTTGAACAGGACTCTGCTGTCCAATCACAGAGCAGCAGGCTCAGGTGACCTCACCCCCTGTGAGTGGAGATACTCCACAGTCTTGGTGATGGTGTGAAGCACGGCGCTGGCCTCTTGCTCTGAAAAGAACTTCTGCTTGAGGATCCGATCCAGCAGCTCTCCTCCACGCATCAGCTCCGTCACCAGGAACACCTGCTTTCCGTTGTCATACACCTGACACAAAGCCACAGATGAGACGGTTTCACCAACTTGTTTGCTTTTCTGAATACTAAAAGCGAAGGATAGTTTGACTCACATCTTTCAGTGTTATGATGTTAGGGTGCTGTCCGTATCTGAGCAGAATCTCAATCTCCTCAGAGGGATCTGTGCTGGTCTTGTCAATCATCTGTCAATTACAAAAAATCTCTATCTTATTTGTAAGAGCACCAAAAATTCTTAAAATGAAGATCATTGTTCACTTCTTAAAAAAAAATCTTTCAGATCTGTTCATACCTTGACTGCGTATTCAGTGTTGGTAGTTTTGTGGATGCAGCGTTTACAGACGGAGAAAGAGCCCATACCGATGTCCTCCTTCAGTACGTAGCCGTCGCTGAACAGCAGGTTCTTCCCATGCAACTGCTGCACAGAGGATTAACAAAACGAAGAGTGATGGAGATGTGGCACAGCTGACATGCTTGTCAGATGTTGATTCTTTTAGACAAGGAGTTGAATCTATTTGTAGAAACATTTTCTTTCTGTCAAACTGTCACTCCCAATACTTCCACACGGTGTTCGCTGCTGCTTCTGACAACCAAGAAACAGGATCTGAGGCCATGTGCTTCCTTCTGAGCGACTCCATTTTCCTCATGCTTCTGTCTGACAGACTGTCAGACACACTTTTGTAAACTACTTTAAATTTTTTTCGGATTTTTCACAACATGTCTGACAGTTAGCTAGATGGCTATACAAGATGATACGTTTACTACAGAGTGACTCAGCCATTATACATTTCAACCATTACGAATAAACACAAGGTGGACTGACTCCGAGTCAACAAGCTGGCAGCTACATCAATCAATACAGACTGTCATGCATTTGGCATTAACAGCTAAGGCGTTAATGCCAGCTGCTAATTAATGTTATTCCTTTAAAAAGATAGAACAAGCCAGCTTCTGCATCAAGAATAAATAGCTACATTTTGCAGGATAGCAATCAACCTAAAATCTCTGATAGTGATAGTAAATATATTGGTAGGAAGACTCTGAGGTTGGAAATACTGGGAGGAAGACCAAAGAGATGTGATTTATGAATGTGGTGAAAAAGGACACAATGTTAATCAGGGTAAGAGTAGACAATACAGGGCACATGGTTGCAGGAAGGATGATGATTCAGTGGTGTCAGGTCAAAAAGAAAAAGAATTGTTTTCAAATATTTTGTCTATGATCATGTAAATGTATTTTAATTGAAGTATTGTCTGTAATGTGTCAGATGAATTCAAAACAAGACAATACAATTTGTCAGAAGTGTGAATTTAGTCTCACGGCATACTTTCTGCTTTCATTTAGACTTAACCACCATTATTATTACTTAACCACAAAATTATTGACCATCCAGCATGACCTAAAACATCAACCAATCCAATTTCTTCAGTAATATATTATTTTATTTCTTTAGTTTTAACCCCTTTACAGGGACAGTTGTCTGGAAACAGATTCTCCCCACACATTTTTCTTGCTACTTATTCACCAATGTGGAAATGACTGAAAGACAATCCCTTATTAACACACTGCATCAGTTCTCACAAGTTACATCCAACAACTGCTTTAAAACTGAATGAAATGCAATCAAACTAACTTGAACCATTTGATATAATTCATATATTGAATTTACATGAAATATACTCACTATTCCAACACTAAATAGTCAAAATGTTACTAAATATTGGTACCGATAAAGAAAATCTTTGTTTAAAATGTAGCATTCCTCATAAACCATCCCCTGCCATGACTCATTGTCCTCTCTTGCTCTACCTCTAATTTTCAGGCAATGATAAACATATTTTAACAGCTGACCTGGACCACTGGGTGTGGTGGGGGCTGCACTGGCTCTGCTAAGCCTTCGTCATCCAACATAGTTGATGCAACAAAGCTGAAGCCTCTGAATAACTGATGCGCTCCAGCACTGGGGGGCACACCGGGGGAGTCTGAAAGACAATAAGAAAACTCAGCCACTGACAACATACAGTATGTTGCATGAAGAGCTGGTAAAATATGCACTTTAAGCTACCAAACAGGAAGCAGAATACCCCGGTAGCATCAGGGGAAATTCTAGCTCAGCTTTAAACTCACCTTTGGGTGTGCGTGAAGTGAACTCCGAGTCGAAGTAGAAGGTGTCATCAGGACGTGCTACAGCTGGCCTGAACGGGGGTTTTACTTCTTTTCGGAAGAGTTTCTGAAAGGAATAAGAAAACTTTTACTTGCATCGTCTTGTTGACGTTTTGAATACAATTTATTTAAATCTTTACACAGTTTAAACAAACGCTCTCAGCAGCAAGACACTCACATTCCAGTCTATAGTGGAGAAGAAACCATGTCGTTTAATCTCCTCCGCACCATCAGCACCAGATCCTATGGGCAAGCAAGCAAGTAGAATATTATAACCCTTTTCCTGTGAAAGTGTGGCAGACATTCTTACTGTTGTTGGAAGTCATGTTCTTGAGCTGAAACTAACCCAGTCTGTTGGCAGGGTTCCTCTTAAACACAGCTCTGAGGAGAGACTGGGCCTCTGCACTTAGGAACTGAGGCATCCCAAGACGTGCCCTGCAGGAAGAGGCAGATGGGACGCAGCTTTAATCATTGCACCTAAGGCACTTTGAATAGCTCCGTTATGCATCGACATGCTTGTGTGTGGACCCGTTTTACGTATTACGCCATGCTCACTTCAGAATCAGGTTCATAGTTTCTTTGCGATCCTTCCCTTGAAATGGCAGCGCTCCTGTCAGCATCTCAAACTACAAAAGAAAATGTACAATAAAAATTAAACACTTTTGAACAAAGAAAAGAGAAAAAAAATTTGTCTACCCCACTTTACCATTAGTACACCAAATGACCACCAGTCGGCACTGTGGGTGTGTCCCTGCCTGTTCACAACCTCCGGGGCCATGTACTCAACAGTTCCACAGAAAGAATACGCTTTCTTCTCATGATCGATGGCTTCTTTAGACAAACCGAAATCTGGAAAAGGCACCACAACACTGACAATGTAAATTTCAGAACCATCATGATAAATGTGCAGCATGAACTGTTGTTCCAGTTTGCAGAAGGCTCATCAGAGGGACTTATATTGCCTCTTTAAAACTCCTGGGGTCACCTTTGGTTCAATAGTGGCAGGGGATGTTGATAAGATTAAGTGTAATAATTAACTTGAGGAACATATATGGGCCCATATGCAGATATGGGCAGTCAGTAAGATAAGGCTGTCATGGTGCTGTGAGCAATGAAGGTCAACAAGACAGAACACGTGTGCATATGCCAGAGAGATTAGGCAGGAGGAAGTGAGAGGCTCACCTGTGAGTTTGATATGTCCTTCCTCATCCAGGAGAATGCTAGAAGGACACATGGCCAAAGTCAGGATATGAATATGAAAACATCAAGATGTGCTGAGCTGTAATCTGGATTCTCATATTAAAACTACAGAAATAATGTTTACACATCAAAAACTGCATCTGATCCTTCATAGCTTGCAGTACTTTGAAATCGTATCTGACGGGCATGTTTTCCCTTTGCCATCGTGTAATATGTGCCACACAAAACCAAACTGTGGAAGTTATATTCATAGCCTGTAGCAATAAAGGGTTACCATAAAAAAACAAACAAAAAAAACTGTAGACTAGCACTGCAAGACTCAGGTTGACAGGTTAGAAATAGAAAAAAGGTTATTAGACCTAAAGAATTAATATAATGTGAAGTGGCAAGAAATTGTTGCTTATTAGAGGTTACAGTAAAAACAGAATACTACCTACTCCTTATTTCATCATTAGATTAGCTGAAATAAGAACCAACAGTACCACAGATCTCTGCAGCAGCTCTAATAGTTTGTCCACAGGGAATGTAGTTTATCTGATCAGACCTAAAACTGATGCTTGCATCCATGGAGCGCAGTGTGTCATATGCCAGTTTCTCTTTAATATTTCAGCTTAAGTGACAATCTGGCCTAACTGTTGCTTACTTTTCAGGTTTGAGGTCCCTGTAGATGATGCCAAGGCTGTGGAGGTGGTCCAGTCCCAATGCTAGCTCTGCTAGATAAAACTTCACATCCTCCTCTGTGAACATGACCTGGGAGAAGGAAGGCAGACACACAGAGGGGTTCAGACACAAGAACAAGGAATACAAAAAACTGTAATAAACAGGATAAAAAAATATATATGAAAATTAGGGAAATAAAACAACAGATTGTGCAATTACTCACCTCTTTAGAGAGTCTAGTGAAGAGATCTCCTCCTCTGAGGAAGTCCAGGATCAAGTACAACTTCCCTTCAGTCTGAAATGCTACAAATGCAAATATTTCATTTAACTCCACGTCAACTATAATGTACAATTTCTGTAGTCAAATGAACCAATTCCATCATTATTTTGTCCTTGGAAACAGATTTGGAAACATTGGGTAGACCCACCGTAGTGAAGCTTAACAACAAATGGGTGATTGACATCTGCGAGGATATCTCTCTCCATCTTGGTTCTTACACGGTCCCTCACTGAAAGATTAAAAGACATAATCACTAAATGCATTCATGTAAATAAGCAATACATATAATGTATTATTGAAAAGAAAGTGAACTATGAGTCCTTCTCAGGCAGGATTGGAGCTGCAAGGATACAAGACATGTCTCATTTGGTTTGTCTGAATGAGAACAGCAGCTTGGAAATGTCTACATTTAGTAGAGTTTAGGAGTGGAGAGGACAGAAAATCAATAAGCAGTTATGTCTAAAGCAGATATCCTTTCCATCCTGACAGTGTTGCATTTGATCCAGTGCATGTAGACATTATTTCTTCTGAATGACACCAGCCCATGGAGATGTCTCACATTTATTCCACATGAGCTCATACATGCATGCACATATATTTAACTGCAAGAGTTATGCTTTTATATAATTTACTCATTTATTCAGTTCCACAGAATAACAGAAGTATTACATCACTGTAATAATAAGACATCAATTAATAAGAAGAATCAATAAATAACTGATACTTCTTGTTTAGTTGAGATAAAACAGAGTAGAATTGTTTTTTCTAATTAAAAAGTCCTGTATGAGCCTATAGCAGTATAAGAAACAGTGAGAGGAAATTAAATACCCTGTTTGTCATAATGAGACCATGGCACCAGCGCACAAAGATGAGAAAAAGCCACTGAAAGTTGAGGTGGTCTCTGTTCACATACAAATGTACACCGCTGGTGTTGACTTACAGGAAAGGCATACACCCTTTTACATGAAACAGAAGCATCGATTGCTTGAAAAACAAGAACATCACAGAAAAACAAAAAAGAAAAAGAGACAACTATTTGGAAGAATTAGAAGGCAAGAAAAGTGCAGCTTTGGAAAGAAAGTATCTGCAAACCCTAAAATATATATTTGTCTTAGCACCTCAACATCAAAACCAAAAAAAAAAAAAAACAAAAAACAAAATCAGAGTGATTAACTGAGAAATTTCCCATACGGACAGCATTATAATTCCTGCAAACAGGAAGAAACACCTGTCATTTTGTTGACTTCCTTCATTGAGATGCTGGCTTACTCCTAAATACCTGCTGCAGGTTTAGTAAGCAGAGAGCACCATTATGGAAACATGATGTAAGCACATCGCAGGCTTCTGTACCTTTAAGAGTGGCTTTCTTAAGGACCTTCATGGCATAGAGCTGGTTAGCATCAGGAGGGGTCACCTTTCGCACAAGGAACACCTGCATTTAAAAAAAAAAAAGCAGAAAGAGCCAATCAAAATCAAGAACAACGCTGCAGTACATGGAGTTAATGAACAATTTAACAAAAGAGGAAGAAAAACAGAAACATGCAGAATCCGATTAAAAAAAAAAAAAAAGCTAAAGAGAGTCGATGGGGTTACCTTGCCGAAGGATCCCTGTCCCAAAACCTTGAGCAGCTCAAACTGAGAGGCATCGGCTTTCTCTGAGCCCTCTTTAACCACGTGGGTGATGTTGATCTCTTTGATTTCCCCATCTTCCTAAAGAGTGCAAAATACAAGCAAGTGTGAGAAATTCCAATGCAGAGGGTTAAAACAGTGATGGCCATTTATGTTCTGTGATGCTAAAAAAAAAATAGCCCGCAACAGCAACTGTTCTCGCACACTTCAAATAGCAACATATCCAAATAACTTTTTCAGAAAGAGGAAGCAAAATGATCAGAGAGACGTGTGCATTTATGAGAGAATACACCCAAAGGCTTCTCAACAGTGTGCTGTTGTGTGTGCGTTGTGTTTCGGGTAAATTGTGCTCAATGCAGTATTTAAATGGAAATATAAAAATACATTATCAACCAAGAGGGCAGTTTAAAAAAAAAAAAAAAAAAAAAAAAAAAAAACAAAACCAAGGGGGGTTTCTTTCCCCACACGACTTTTTTAAACTCTCCTTTCTTTTTTTTCCCGCCTTCTTCAGAGGGTGGAGCAACACTCAAACACGCAAACACTCATTG
>JBAMHX010000022.1:14691539-14706688 GCA_037177515.1 Pseudomugil tenellus
TGTTGTTTTGGGTTTTTTTTGTTTTGGGGGAAGTTTGCTCAAGGCAGTGTTTAAAGGGGACGGGAAAAAGAAATTGGCAAACAGGGGGGGGGTTTAAAAAAAAAAAAAAAAAAAAAAAAAAAAAAACGAAACCAATGGGGGTTTATTTCATCACACGACTTGTTTAAACTCTACTTTCTTTTTTTTCACGCATTCTTCAGAGGGTGGAGCAACACTCAAACACGCAAACACTCACTGCTGACACTCAGCTTCACCCACAGAAAATGATTACAGCATCAGCAGTTGAAACGTCTTCTCGGAGAGTCTGACCTTTTCAACTAACCCGACTTCCATTCAGCAGGCCTAATATGAAACTATATTCAGAAGACATAGTAAAAAAAAAAACAAAAAAACATTTCAGCTAGTGAAAATTCAAAAGGTACTTGCAGGGACTAAACAGAGTAACGGGACTGAATAAATAAATAATAGCATCACAGTTTATATCTGAAATGTGAGAACTGACAGTGCAAACTACATTTGTATCCAGTGGATCAGCAGAAATAGTGATGCTGACTTGATTATTATCATTTTCACACTATGAACAAATAAATCAGCTTATCAACAGTAATATACAAATAATAATGAAGGTAATTATTAGATTTCGCAATCACATTTCAACAAGGTCTGTTGAAGCTTTTTCTGAAGAAGAAGAACATAAAAAAAGCTTAAACAAATCAGCCACAAACCGCTAAAGCCTGGGTTGTATCTGTCAACAGGAAACCAGAGTTGGTTGAACATGCAGGCTTTCAGTTGCACCTTGTTTTTAAACCAATTACCCGCTACATAATGAAAAACTCTTCCTAGCCCATCGCTGCCATAATAAATCCCACATCTTGGCTCGTCAACATTTAAAATGACTCCGACAACATCCCAAAAAGCTCTGCAGAGACTGGCTGCTTATCAAGATCTCAGCATGAAACTTTACCGTCCACTTGTTCCTTGGTTCAGGTGAAATACCGCTGCCAGTGTTGTGCTCCAATGTAGGTCTGCAGCTGTTGCAGTGAGCGGGGCTGCCGGTCAGAGATTTGCTCTTTTTGAACAGGTAGAGGGACAGCATACGGCTCAGGTTGAACTTTCTCTTGTCCTTTTCCATCTCAGCATGTTCCAAACTGTTTTCCCGTCCTACCTGCAGCCATAACCTGGCAAACACTCCACTAACTCACACTCATCTTCACCATCACCTCGTCTCAGCGCAAGCACAGTTTAGACTCTGACTACTCATATCAGGATCTGGTCTGCAGGTAGAGCTGAATTTTTGTGTCTTTTCTTTCCTTCCTGCGATAAGTTTCAATAATGCCCCTTTTTTTCTTCCATTATATGTCCCGTTCTCCTCTCCCTCTCTGTCTGCCTGTGTTGATCAGACCTATGTGCCCTCACAGACTTGCTACAGCTGAAGTGAACTGGAACTAAAGTGAGCAGGAAGGAAGAGCCTGCTCTCATTCTCACAGTCCTGCACCCAACTCCCAGCTTGTAACACACAAACACATCTGCGACTGAGAGAGAAAGAGAGAGAGGCGCCACGACACACGAATGCAAATTTTTAAAAAAAGGAAATGATGCTGAATTAAAAAAACAATAACAAATAAGTAGTTAAGCTCAAATAAATGGATATAAAGCCAAATAAAGTTGCATGTATTACTAATAAGTAACTTTTTGACATTTATTATTTACCAGAGGAAAATGTTGGTGTGCTAGTGAAGATTTAAACATCTTGCTGCAGGCTTGGATGATAGATTTTACTCTCCATGACCAAACATCTTCATTCCTTCCATCTCATATTATTCCCACTCATCCTACTTTAAAAAAACAAGCCTGCATATGGTAACATGTCTCCCTCTTCTACAAAACACTCTTTACTGCTTCCGATTGGAGCTGCACAATTCATCGTTTGAGCGTCGTCTTCGCAATGAACATGTGCTATAGTCACAACGCAGGTCCTGAGATGTAAGAAACCAAATCAACTCATCATACTCATCGATCCATCTATGATCTGCAAATGGATGAGGAGCCGTCTGTTTTTGTCTACAACTACAGTAATAGAGCTAACATTTACTCAGGTCCTAGCACAATAAACTGAAGGCAAACAAGGAAAACTCTCAAATACAGACAAAAAACATACTTATAAAATTCACAAAAAGTGCAGGTTGAGTACATGTTCACTGCACAGGAGTGCAGCATAACTTAAAATGATATGTGTTGAAAATTCTTGTATTTTTCTTCAAATTGCAGTAAATATATCGTGTAAGAAAAAAAAAATCACAATGTCAGATTTTCCCAATATCATGCAGCCTTTGACACCATAAATACCTTGTTAACCTGAGATGAAAAACCATTACACACCCATGTCCAATAAATGCAGCTGCATGAGTCAACTTCTCTTCAGACCTAACAGCTGCACAACAGAACTGCTGCAGACCTCTGCTCTGAAAAGCTACACGCTAAATATGTTTGTGATTGTTGGGATAAATTTGCAGAGGGCAAAGACGCACAAGTGTTTTTGATGTTGTTAAAAAAAAAAAAAAGCAGAAGGAAAGATTCACACCGACCAACGTAAAGCAACTGGAAGTACTGAAAGCTTACCTGGTTTCTAATATTGGCAAACTCCTTTTCTATCCAGGTGATGTGACACTCGCTCTATAGGAAGTGATTATATGGAGCAGTTAACATCAGTTACAGGGAACATTAACAGTAAGGTTTACTTCCCTTTCATTGACATACTGGAAGCAAATACACTTAATACACAAACATACACATGCGGAAAATAGAAAATAAAAAAAGATGGGGGCAAGATAGTGAAGATTGCCACATTAGTTACAGGAAACTTCTCTTCCCTCCTAGTTTTCACTTCCTCTTTATTTTTCTTTTTTTTTGTCAACTGATCTCACTTCCTTCCTGCTCGATAACTCCAACATGCTAGAGCCGGGGCGACAGAGTTTCTCGGTATAACAGAAGAGATCACGGAGATTTAGAATTTCAGCTGACATATTAGCCTCTTCACGCTTCATCATTCTCGCATTGTGGAGAAATCTGTAAGCAGATTTTAGCTTGTTTAGTTTTAGATTATAGACTGTGTTGCTGATCACTCTCCTTACTGCATTAACGCTGAAACATAAAAGCATCGACACGAATATTTGATTCTGTGTGAATGAAAAAAAATAAAATTTGACGTGTTTTTTTATGAGATGGAAGAGTTTTTAATTTCACAGCTGAGAAGTTGGCGAGTCGCGCAAAAAAACCCCTTCTACCCCAACCAAAATACCACAGCAAACACACATTCACAGCTGCACACTGTTAACACATATTACTTATCAGAAGAGGATTATAAAGCATATGAAGAAAAAAAAAAAAAAAAAAAGTGGCAACTTGCCTCTGGTGTGCGGGTTTTAGTGCGGAATATGTGCCTCCACATGTCTCAGTCCGGCTATTTCCATGTCACTAATGCTGTCACTGGTTTCTGTGACACAAAACTGTCTTACAAATTTGCAGTTTCTGTGTCAGTTAGCTAATCCTTTCTTTCTGCAACACCACAAGAGATATGATCTGCTCACACACACTTCAAAATGAGAAGTGAAGTTCTGACAAGGGGTTGCGAGCAGCGGATTCATTTGTCGGGCACTGGAACCTCTTCCTACCTCTGCAAAGCAACAGGAAGTTGCCTTTGGGAAGTATTTTCTTTATTAGGAAAAAGGAAACAATAATTTGAAAGACATGGAATAGCACAAAGAAATAGATATAGGGTTACATTAAAGCGGAAAAAACAAACTTCATGTTTATCTCATTTGAGAAAATCTGGAGAAAACAGTTGTATTCATGATTTATAAATTGACAATGTGGGTAAAATCCATATAACTGTGAAATACTGCAAGATTAGCAAAGAAATACTGTTCTGCAGTAAAATCAATCCAAAATAACCAAAAGCCACCTGAGGCAATACTTAAATTAATTTCAATACCTTCACCTTAACATTTGCTTCATTTATTGCAGGCAGACATGGTGTAATGCTCTGTGGTGAACACAAGGGGTCAGTGTAAGTCTGCAGGCGGGAAAAAGTCAGTGGCCTCAAATCAGGGTGCTGAGATAGAAGCCTCATCCAAGTAAGGACATGCTCACATTGCTAGCTAATGCCTCATCCAAATCCCGGCATTGGCTCTGACAACAGTTGCAGAGGACAAGATATAAAGTGTGACAGAAAGAGAGTATGTGGGTCGTGATGCGGGACGGACTGCCAAACAGTTGTCCCATCAAAGTAGAAAATGTCAAGCAAGTTTAAGCCTTGCAACAGCCATTACTTGTTCAAGTTTCTCAAAACCAAACCCTGAACCTGGTGGACTTATTGGTGCGGTTTAGAGAAGAGAGAAAGCTGGATGTAGTTAAGGGTGGAGTGAAGGTACTGAGTGTGTGACCTTGAGAGAAGCTCATTCAAACTGAGCAACTGTGTCTGAAAAACCTACATGTACAATATGTCCCTGTGCTGTTCGCTGTGACTCCTCCTGCTTCATAGAAAAAAGGCAGGAGCACCTGTGTGATTTCAAAAGCATGACAGCATTGCTCAAAGGGAGAGAACTGCTGAGAATAAGGAGGTGGGAAAGACGAGTGTATATGAAGAAGGAAGAATAGTCTAAACATTCAACCAGCCAACATTGGTTCAGTTTTATTACTGGAATAAACAAATATTCCACACCAGACTTTGCCTGCAAGAGCATACATACATACACACACACACTGGGGTAAAACACAATGAGGGCAATCTGAATGAGACTGGGAATACAGTAGGCTCATACATGTACATATACAATTACTGGGAAACAATTACAAACTTTAATCATGATTATTTGTATAAAAGCTGGTGATTAATCACAGTTATGTGAAAAATATGATTTACAGTAGTTTTCTCTTTACATGTTCTCTTGTTAGATATTATTGTCATAGATTCCAACATTTATTTAAAAAATTATTAAACTTTTTGGATTTAGTTGTTAACTAGGTAAAACGTTAGCAGGATTAACATAAAGGTATGTGAAGCTGCTGTCCTCTAAACACATATGGGAGGCATATCTGATCCATCTCCAGCGATCAGGTGAACAGACATTAGAATCTCAGCTCTTATACATTGAAGTAAGATAAATCTTACATTCATGCACATATAGAGGCTCTTCGTACAAATTTTTTTGGTCATAAATTTGCTAACTTTGCATTCTTAGCTTGACTGTTTAGCTTAGCAGAACACAGCTGTGATGGGGAGGGGGGGGAGACACATGCTTCCACCGGCACTAATGAAGTGCAACACGAAGAGCCTTGTAAATACTCTGATCATTACTGCAGGTTAGTTCATGAAGTATCTTTTATTTTGTACTTTTTAAACAATCATGAAGTAACAGTCCACGGTTTCGATCACATTCTCTCTCGTCATTATCCATGCCAGATGTTTAGATTTGTTAGTGCTCTGACTTGGCTCATGTGACTCATGTATCCATCTTTGTCTATTGTTTTAGTAATGTACATATTATTAAGATTTTTCTGAAGTAGTATTACTGTACCAGTAATTCATTATTACTAACGTAGACTGAAGGATGAAACAAACTTACGCCTAATTTACGCAGTGGATCATGGGAACGGTTATCCTCCAGGAAAGTGGTGGATCTAAAAGTATATTTTAGGTTATAATGGCTTATGGATAAAACAATCTGTAGATTTAATGCTTATTGTAAACCTACAACCTTGCTAAGACATGCCTACGGATAGGAATGTCTCCTTTACATAAAACACCAGCACTGTTTCACAAAAGGCAAAGAGACTTATCTAAATATATTCTCTCTAATTCAGTTACATCCTTTGATTGATTTGATTAACAGGCTGGTTTTACAAAACTTCTTTTCACTTTGCACAAACTCCCCCATCTGTCCTCTATCACGGCCATTCGTACTCTTTGCTTGTCTTATTGCTCTTTAGGAACACCTGCTGCAACAAGAGGGAAAAAAAGAATTGGAAGGAGAGGAGCGGAAGTTGGCAGCGGAAATGTTGCAGATGGACCCTAACCTTAGCCCAATGAAATCCTCCAGCTTAGCTGACAAAAGATTTAAGAAAAAATTTAAGAAAAAAAGCAAAACAATACGAGTGGTGGAAAAAAAAGTAGGCGGTTCAAGATAGCAGACTTGCCCAAAGTCTCAAAAAGATCATGGACACACAGCAGCCTAGCAAATACTGCTGCTTATTATGATTATCTCCATCTTGGCTAACTTAGCTGTTGTTATTTAACTGAAATATTAAAGACATGTGTTTCACTCACAGAACAGTGTTAAAAATATTAGGTAGAAAAAAAATAACTTTGCAAAAGGAAAAATAAAATAAGGGACAAAAATCAAAGGGTTTACAACCACCTACATGTTCTGACATAATGGAGGGCACCTCAGGCATCCACATCTATTCTATAGCAGACTGCCCCATCTGCTCGCACAGCCAAACACATATGTGCTTTTAGATTAGTAAGAGAATAATTAAATCCACTGAACAAAAATAGCAATATTGACTGACAACAAGCTAACAGCGAGCACACAGATGCAACAGATCACAGAGCTGAGAAGAAGGTGGATGCTAGAGGAAGTGTCCTAGAGAAAGCACAGGATTAGCTCTGAAGCTACAGGAAATCCTGTGTTGGCATCTGTAATATTAATAGTAGCAGCAAGGATGGCAGTAAGATGATAGGCAGATCAGCACTGGGCCAGTTGACATGAGGCCTAATGGCCTTGTGTAATATCCACAGTGGCAGCCGGTGGGGAAGAAAAAAAGAAAAAAAAAACCCCAACAACAAAAATAGCAGGGAGGAGTAGGAGAGAACAAAAGGACAGGGTAAAATGGGAGAGATAGATCAAACAGATGGAAGAATGAAAGAGTGGATGCTCGGAATATACACAATGAGGTCACCAGAGCTAAAGCTAAGCTGGCTGAGTGCAGAGGAAAGTGTAGCACTCTGCAGCATCCGAGGAAATGAACTAAAACACCTGCATTTTAGTTGGAAGTCCAGCCACTACAAAGACAAAACAGCTTCACACTTTAAATTACTTTTATCTAATGGCTCATCACTTAATCATATTAAACTCCTCACACAGCAGCTTAGCAGGAAATGTCTGCTGCTGCTTCTTATTTAATCTTCTTCTCTCCTTTGAAAAGCTTGTACAGAGTTTGTATCCGATCTGAAAATGGATTTTACTGAATTAAAACGTACAGTGCACAAATGGCTTTTTTTACTTGGTTGATTGAGATTTCACTGCATGATTCAACAATTACAATGAACAATATCTGGTTTTGCAGCAAATGATGAAGTGTCTTTTCATCTATTCTTCTGGCTGAAGAGGAGAGGGCAACAGCTCTGATTACATGCAAAAGGTCAACTGCAGTCTGAGAAAATGTTGCCCCTTTTTCTTATTCCACAAAAAGAACAAAAGCTCTCCACTATAGCTCCATGTTGAGGAGCTAATGGCTCCAAAATCCTGCCTGATTTTCTAAGATGAGAAAACATCTGCAAGTACAATGACTACAGATACGGATTTCATACAATCTATATTTAAAATAAAACAAAAAAAAATCCCTTTTTGGGAATTTTTGACTGTCTGAAAGAACTCTCCAGAACTGCAGCAGCTTATCCTCCAACTCTGACTCATCACATCTCAAAATAAAGTGCTTCAGGTTAATGGGCAGAGCTGTTGTTCAAGCACAATTCAACAAGAAATAAACAGACTTTTTTTTTTGTTACTGTTTCCAAAGCAAAGGTAAAAAAAATGAAGGTAAAGGGGTCTCATTTAATCTAACTTCTTATAGACACTCCCTGTGCACAAAGGGGGCAATGTCATTTGACCAGTTCAGAGAACAGCTCATTTGGATGAAAACTAGGAGCATGCTCTGAAAATCAAGCACTTGGTGTCAGAAAATTTGTGAGCGTTGCATCATGGGGAAGAATTTTATAACAACGTCCTGCGTGTGATGTTGGAACTTTACTAATGCGGTGTGCTTATCACAAGACCTGTAAGTGGAAATATGAAAGAAGTAGAATTATCTGAGCAGGATTAATATGGAGGAAATTGACTGATAGTTTCCAGCTGACCAATTAAAAAAACATTTTTCCTGAATATGAAGAATCAGGTAATTTTTATTTATTATAAAAATTAAGTGTTTGATAAACTCAATCCTTCCTTTTACTTTTGAAAAAAATAACATTAAATCTGAATTAAATATTGCATCCGTTTTATTTCAGTGAATTTGCAAATCTGGCAAATCCCCAGCTATATAGGTTAATGGGCTCTCCTGTTTCATTTGTCTTACGACAAAACTATCATGGTCAGATTTACAGCCAAATCTCTGATATAAATGCTTATGAATGCTTAGTGAGAATGCAGTCAGTTTAGTAGTAAAACCTCTCAAATTGTTTTAAATCAAACTTTACACAAAAGAAATAAAAAAAAACATTTAAACAGTAATATTTGCTTTATTCCCTGGATTTTATTGAAGTAAAGACAAGTGGGTCTAGAGTAATTTCAGTGACGTTAATGCAATATACATTTATATATCTTGAGTTCTTTTATCTTATTTTAAGTTGCTATTTGATTTTAAATATAAAAATAAGGATGAACAGAAGTCTTCATCTCATTGAAAAAAAAAAGATTAATTTCCTCAAGATCATTCAGCGCTACAACGACTGGCAATAGAAAATGAAGCGCATGGAAATATAAAGTCCATGGACAGGTCATATATAGATAATCCATAGCAAGCAAATGTCAGAAATAGTTCTCACATGCAGTTAAATCCAGGGGATGCAGACACTATTAGAGAGCAAGAAAGATCTCAGTCTGAACCACAAACTATATAAAGATGGACAAAATATCTTCCAGTAGGTTTTTGAGGAGCAAAAGTGAAGCTCGTTGTACTGTTCTTACTGTAGCCATCTTGGCAGCATCATGCATGCCGTTGATCCCGGAAGATACAAAAATGGTCAATGGCGTTGAGTTGAGAGGAAGGGTGTGTGTGGATTAGGGTTGGATAACTGACATTTATCAAACTCTTAGCTGCTTGTAGGTAAGAGCTAACTGAGCTAACTCGGATCTAGTGGGAGCCAACCGGCTAAAGGAGGAGGGTGAACAAGATCTAATGCACACCAGCTAAAAACCACGTTTGTGCTACACTTCGCCTTGTTGCCATGGATATGAGATTTCATCTTAAATTGATGAGTTATCAAAAAAATTAAATAAATCATCCCCTCACAGTTAAAGGTAAACTTGGCATATTAAACCTAAAATGTTTTTGTACCAGGCTGTAAACCTGTTTGTTGTTCCTGTGAAGTTGGTCTTTTTAACATGAGAGTTTATGAGGATTTGCTGTTTTGAAGCTCCTAGTGGATGAAGGAGAAACTGCAATTTTCATAGACTTTTCCAAAGGAGGTGCTTGGTCTGAAAGGATTCAGTTCTCTGTCCTTAAATCAGAAAAAGCTACAAACAATAAGATGACATCATGCGGCTCATTAATGCCGTTTAAGGCGTTAAAACTTAAGCACTGAGCTGAAAGAAACTAAAATACCTGAATGAAATGCTTTGGATACAAAAAGATAAAATCAATAAAACTAAATACAGCTTAACTTAGCTGGGAATTAAATTAATGACTGAGGATCATATTTAATACCAGCCGAAGTTCTTTTAATGTCTGTTATTCTGGTGACTATCATTTGCTGTGATTCAGACTATTACTACTATTGACAAATTAAAAGTTAATATTTATTCTAAGTTACAATGAACATAAACAGTGCAAGTTTATAAAGCAAATGTTTTCATTTGAAAGTCAACAGATCTGTGGTTTGAACAAACTGAAAAAAGAAAATGGAAAAAAAACCCTAAAAGTATTGTTATATGAACAACTTTGCATTTCCCGGGCTGCAAATGACAGTGCTGTCATGGTAACATAAGCCAAAGGTCACATGCTCATGGGTTCATACGTTAAAATTGCTGAGCTTCAGAAACAGAGATGGAAACAAAGAAAAGAAAAAACAAGAACTCAAACATGATTCAAGACAAATAGAAAAAAATATTTTGTTAAAACAAGTGAAAAACAGCAAAGACACGACAGAAACAGAGTCAGCATTCATATTAATCAGAATTATAAAAGGGTGAAAGAGGTTGGTTGGAACATTTTCCTTAATCAACCTTGAGAGGAAGAAGCATGAAACTATGGCAACGGTGTTTTCTTTCTCCGCCTCCCAGCTTCCTCTTGGTAAACCATGAGGTGATACAAGGCAAGGCCACACACACACACACACACACACACACACAGAAAACCTTTTTTAGATGATGCTCCCAGGTAACATTTGTCAGATACCATTTTTTGCAAGTAAAAGCCCCGCTGTACTTTCACACTCTACTTTAACATGCAATGTGATGCCAAAACCCTCTTTTTCACATCATCCATGCTGCACTGGTATGGATTTTTCTGGTTATTCTGGGGTAATATATTATGATGGTCTTTAAAAGGTTGGCAGCGTAGAATTAGAGACCTCTCACAGTACACAGACTTATCTATAATACAGCGTACTCCCACAAACACTAGATGATTAATGAGGCTGACTTTCTATCAAAGTTTCCTTGTGTACTGCCAGTGTGACAGAGATGAAGCATTTGTGTGCATATATCCAGACAGATATTTGAATGAAAATCCTCGTCAGTTGACCCATAAGGATTTACTCCAATCCTCTGTATGCAAGCGTCTCATCATGTATACCCATGCTTTGTAATAAACCTCTTTCCTCCGGGCAGTACAAGTTACAATCAGGGCTTAGAGACGCCGATGGCACAGTAGCCATGACAACATGGCCAACAGCAACTATGAATGGATGGAGGAGGGTATTAAGAGAATAGATTAATAAATGTATCATGCTTTTGAGGGGCATCTAATGTCAAATCTAGCTTTTTTTTTTTTTTTTTTAAATCGGTTTTGTCAATTACACAGATAAAGAGATATTAAGCATTATGAGATCAAATAAGGCAGAGAAATACATACAAAATACTACTTCTAATCAAAAGTTTAAAATAATCAATTCAGCTTTGCTGTTTCCAGCTAATCCGATTGCTCCACTGCTTGCTTTTATTGCTACATTAAAGGAGCTTAGGTTAACTGATTTATTGGTTCAGCCAGTGAATAAGCAGCATCACTGTAAGTTGTCTCTGATGGGGATCTGTGGATTTGCTGCCTCTTTCATCCGGATAAGAATCAGTATTTGCAGAAAGGCTTCATAAATTAAGTCTGGGTAATATTAGTAGAAATTCCTGTTGGGGTTACTTGTCAAATGAATAAAACATAAAAGTCTTCATCAGTTTCATGGTTTGTAAATGGGAAGAGAGGGACAGGTAAAAAGTGCATGCCAACACTCATTTTATTGCTATTATATTTGAAGCAAGAAAAAAAAAGTTTAATGTTCTTCACGCTGATTCACATTTGCATGTTTTATGAGCTGTCGTTCTCATTCATTCTGCCATTCACTGAACAGATTATGGAGCAGTCATCTGCCATCTCTGCTTCGTTAAATTAGCCTTCGCATTCCCTTCCTGTGCTTGAAGCAGAGAGACATAGAGAGGGACATAACTGAGAACCTTATTAAGATTTGTTTAAAACATTACATTGTACATTTTTGGAATTTATTAAAAGGGTGTGTCGCACCATGAATAGCCACCTTAAACTTAAATACTCTGTGAGATTAGATAACTTTGTTCTTATTCTCAAAGCAACAAGAACGAAAGCAGAACTTTTTTTTTTCTCATGGAGCGTCCAAGAACACATGCATGATGGGTCAGAAAATCAAAGTGAAAGCATGACATAGGAAGTTATTGTTCCCACTGACGCAAGAGGTTAAACTAAACTGAACAGTTTTAAGGAACAGCTGCTAAAAGTACAAAAGTAATCTACAGATGATTATAGTATCATATGTAGACAATAACTGCCCACCAGTTTAGTTTACCACTCATATTCTACAGTATCTATTCATTATCAATTCTCTGTATAACAAGTTTATAGTGGTACGTTTCCACTGGATTTAAAGTGTCATTGCATATAAAGATGACTCATTGCACTATTCTCCATGATCAGCGAGAATGTTCTACAGAACTGATCCATATTTAACCCTAAAAGGTGCCCTGAGGGGTAAAGTCTCTGTAAACGCCAGCTAAAATAAAAGAAAAAAACTAAGCTAAAAAAATAAATCATTTCAGCACAATTTCTTGTAAAATTATTTTTTAATCATCCAAAAACTGTTAGGAGTGATAAAATTTACGCTTTACAAAATCTCATGAGATCAGAGTAGTGAGTTGAGCTGATGTGTAAGAGTAGACACGGTCAGACTGTATCCAAATGGAACAAACGATTTAGGACCCTTTCCATCAAAGAGACAGGCTGGGTAATTGGACAATAAAACATATCTCCAAGTCTGTGTATGTGTGAATGTGTGTTGTGCATCCATCAGCACCCAAGTCACCTAAACTGCTGCTGCGACTAGCATCAGTTTTGCTGATGACAAACACAGATAAGAGGATACCAGCTTGACAGACACTTCACTCTAGACGACACAACAATCACGCATGACACAAGCAGTACAGCAGCATCGCTTCTGGTTTACGTGGCACTACTGCAGCAAGACACACATACGGATACACACACAACGCATTCCTTTTGGGTCAACAGAAGCAATCATAAAGTTTGTTAGCTACTGCAAAGAAAAAAAAAAAAGAGTTGTTTTAATTTGTATTGAACCCTCCTGGAGAGCCTCAATCAACCCTATGCAAAAACACAACTGACTAAAGCTCAATAAGATATGAATACTAGTGAGCATTTGCATTTTGGTCTGGTCTGCATGAGCCTAGGTAATAGATTCCTCCTACTGCACCTGAGAGATTATGTTTGAGAGGTTGTTCGTTCGCACAAAGTCCAACTTGCATAATAAAGCCGGTTCTTCATTCAACACCTCTTGTTAACTGACTAACTTGCTGTGTTGGAGGAAAAACACCAGGTTGTTTATACATGACAGATGAACCAAACATGGTTTAAAACTATTCACCAGAAGCTATTCAGTCTCTTCGCGCCTTTCAGTCAAGCACCGCTATATCAAGCATAATTTCATTTCTGCACGCCTCGAAATGACCTTGGTAAGGAAAAAGTGAAGAAGCAGCTGCACAATCTGACAAAAGCTGATTTAGAGACTGGCCTTGCTTTTTGAGTGACTAAACTATGAAAAGGAAGAGAAGTTTTGCTTAGAAACTTTGCAAGAGCAAAAGCAAGCAGAGCCCAAGAGTCAAGGACGCCTGCCTAACAAATCGTTAAATAGCCAGGCTTTATCAGGACAAGCAGACATAATGATGAATTAGACTTTAGGAAGTGTGTGTTAGGAGAGAAGTGATGGAAGATAGGGCTAGAGGAAGAAAGGATGGAGATGATGTAGTGAAATGTGCAGGGTAAAAAATGATGAGGGGCGGTAAGAGGCAACGTATGAAAGAGGGCATCTTCAAGCCTCGCTGATTTTTCTCATTTAGGATGAGTGTGTTTGTCCGTGTGCGTATGTGTGTGCGTCATCAGGGTTCCCTTCCTGTCATTGTCTGCAATGTTGCTAAAACACCAGAGTCCACTCAAAGCAGCAAACTGGGAGGCCTGGTTGTTAACAGTCCGCCTGCTGGGTGAAATAATCAGATGAGCCAGACCTTGCTACGTTTGAAACTGACACATTCAATCCTATTATCCTCTGTAATGGAAGAGGATGGAGGGGTAAAGAGGGAGAGATTAACACTAAAACAGACTGAAAGCAGGAGAAAGGAAGGAGGATGTGCGTGCGTGCTCTGACCGGCAGAATGTCTGGTCACAACTTTCTCACTTTACCCAAGTCTCAGAGCATAATTAGCTTATCAGTTTACAGTTTCTGTTTAAATAACTATTTTTAATTTGGCTTAATCTTGGTACAGGAAGCAGCTCTGAGCTTGATTTGCTGCTTCAGTACTGTTTCTCCGTTAGAACGAGCTGATTAAATCATTTCCCACAGTCAGTATTAGCATATCTACCTTCACATTAGATTAGGGTTGAACAATTACAGCTTTCTGATATAATTAGACAAGTTTTACATTTATGACTGGACTGCACATGTCATTCGACCTCACCAGGAGCAAGCCGTCAACTGTGTTTTAGACAGATAAAAGCAGATCAGTCTGTCAGATGTTGTCATCGGTTGCAGGGCCTCAATGTGAGACGATACAGTTGTTGAAGGTGCATTTCTGTGAACGGAAAGTAAGTTACAGCCATTCCTGCAGCACTCTGATCACAGCATCCTCACCGTTAATCAGTGTGTGGACTCATATTTTGATGGATGGGAAAGGAAGCTGGACCTGAGAAATACCACTAAGCCAAATGTTAGCAGGCATTAGTGGGTTTTGTGACCAATGTTTCAGTGAGTGCTCACATGAAACTGCAAAATAGTGAAACGAAAAAGTAATATAAGGGCTTCGTGATCTTTAAACTGACTCACTCTAGACGCTGGGTTATATTTTACTCACTTGGCTATTAACAGGAACAGACATTATGGTCACGGGGCTGCAGACTTTTCCATGCAACAGGGATAAAGGTCAAGTGTTGACTGCCAGAGCTGCAGCTTCAAAATATCAAGTCTTAAACACTGTGACAAATCCAGGTCAAACATGATAACTGGATAGACAACCACAAATATTTAAAATCATACGATTTCTGGAGCTTTTCATCACAGCTAAATGTCATCAGCAGAAAAGAGCTGTAATCAACTCTCAGATAACCAACAGACTTCAGATAAACAGAATTACTAACCAAAAATACATAACTTTAGAGTGATACTGAAAAAAATAAATACATTTTGTTGGTTGACATGAGTAAGATGAAATCAGACCTACTCAGAGCAACATGAGACAATGACTATGCCGGCGGAAGTGACAGCTAGCGGTATATCCCCTAATGCTCCAATCCTCATATAGACAATACAATAATATAAAGCAGCACATGAAACTTTGAACCAGCCCGGTATGACATCAGGACAGGATGCATCCTGAGGTCATGACCTTTTATTTGCACTTGAT
>JBAMHX010000022.1:14706788-14720977 GCA_037177515.1 Pseudomugil tenellus
GACAGGATGCATCCTGAGGTCATGACCTTTTATTTGCACTTGATTTGAGGTCAATGAGACAAATAGTTCCAGAGATAAAACTAAAAATCTGATTTTTCGTAAATAAAGTGCTACCTGGTGAAATAGATTAGATGGTGAAATAAATTATCAATTAAAAAATAATGAAATTTGATACAGCTTGTCCCTGAGGTCATGACCTTTCATTTGCACTTGATTTAAGGTCAATTAGACAAGTAGTTCCAGAGATATAGGCAAAAATGGGATTTTTTGTGTATAAAGCGCCACCAGGTTAGGAAACCATAAATCCCAAAACACTGAAATTTGATACAGGTCGTCCACTTGGGGACCTAAACAGCTTCACAGAGTATCAAATTACCGTGCTCACAAGAAGGATATCCAGCAGCGATGGTCATGATGAAACCATTACATTCCTGACACTCTGTGTTCGGGGATATAATGAATACATCACCAAAGTGCAGATAGTTCACATGATACATAAATTTCCATTTTTAAATTCTCAGTTTAACTTCTCTTTTGTTACAAAGACAGGTTGTTATTAAATAAGAGTGTCCGCTCTACTAATAAAGCGCTGCCGCCATACCCAGTATACTTGCACACTACCATCTCTGGATCATCATCTCCACCCAACACTCTCCCCAACAGTAACTACCCAACTGGTAAATGCAAATACACGTTTCGCCTTTATAATTGCAATGCATTGCTGTGTGGCACATAAGTCCCTCCTTAAACTCCAGCTGGTCCAGAACTCAGCCACCCCCATCAGCTGGAAAACTCCGTCCGCAGCATCACATTAATCCTTTTCCTGAAACAGCTCTGCTGGCTTCAGGTTCACTTTGGCTTCAGTTCAAAGTTCTCATCCCATCATTCAGGACACTTAATAACATCGCTCTTCCATACCTCATTGCATTAATTACTTGAAATATAAACAGCATCCCAAACACTCGGGACTTCCTCTGGTTTTCAGAACCACTCTGCCCACTTACCCCAACGGGATAAATCCTTCAACTGCTTCTTCCTGACTGAAACACCGTCCGTCACGTCTCAAAAACACACCTTTTCAGACCGGTTAACCCCTGATGAAATTAGCTTTTTACCGTATTGTCATTTTGTTCTAGTATAGTTTCATTGTGTCATTTTTGTTTTGATGATTATTGGCGAACACTACTTCTTCCGGATTTAGTATCAAACTGTCGGATCAGCTGTCAGGATGTGGCAGAGCATCAGCATTGCTGATTCAGTAATACTGATCAGTTTATCATCCATCTTGAACAGTCGTCTTTTCAGCTCAGTGCAGTTGATCTTTAAGAATTTATCATCTTCTTAATCAATTTTGTGGTTCACACAAATATCATTTCACTTCCTTCAGATTCTTTGCATCCAGTGAGTGCCTTGTATCCAAATCATTGTGAAGAAGATATTTATGAGGGTCTAGAGTGTTTAGTCTCCATTCTAATTCTGTGACAGCTTTCAATTAACCTTCTTTTGGCTTGGCTGTCCCCTTCATGGCACTCGGTGTTTCATTTGTCAGGAGGTGTGTAGAGTGAGTTTGATGTATGGCAACAGACCCAAAGCAGTCATTCATTAAATCTTGGAAGACATTGCTCTTTTTAATTCACTATGAATTGATGCTGTTCTATCAAATTCGTTTGAATGTTTAAAAGCTTGTATTTGGGAGTTTGATTCAACCACTGATAAATATTACAGGCAACACTACTCTGTACCACTAGAGAAAAAAGGAGTCACTGTGGAAGAAAAGGATCCAGTATCTGCTATCAGGGGTACTTATTTTGGTCCTAGAGGGCTGCAATCCAGCGGGTTTTCCATGTATTCCTGCTTTAAACACACCTGAATTAAATTAAATGGATCTAACAGCCTGACTTATTAATCTGAGTCAGCTGTGTTGGAGAAGAGATACATAGAAATCTGCTGGACTGTGGCCCTCGTAGGACTGATTAGAGTACCCCTGCTGTAATACAATGACGGACATATAGAGCAGAGTAGATTAATAAAAAAGTAAATAATAAAATAAAATAAAAACATGGCTGAAGCTCCTGGAAAGCATACAAATTCCTCTCTGGCATGTTGATCCCCAGGGAAGCATTTATAGCCACACAATGCTTTAAAAAGTCTGTTTTATAACACAAATGTTTACAATGTATTTGCAATCTTAACTTGTTATAAAAAGCAAGCTGAACAAATGGTCGGGGAAAAATGTTACAAGAATTGGAGAGCAGTGTGTTAAAAAACCAGCAACAAGAGAGTTTAGTTTATCCACAGCAGAAGTGCAGAGATTCAAATCATTTCATCAATCTGACCCACATTCACCTCAGCTTTGTTTTTCTTTTTCTATATCCTACGTCACATTTGGGTTTGATTATTTTCGTAGTAAACATTCAAATGACAAAGAATATGCTGGCAAGCATATAAAATGTTTTTTTTTAAGATTTTAGGCCTCTTGCCCCAGTCGTAAAATCTCTTCTTTAAAGTAAAAAAAAAGTAAAAGAAGGAATAGTTTACTACATGTAGTGATTAAATATATGAAACCAGTGAGCTTTAAAGCTCGTCTTTGACAATAGGGACCTTGTTACTGGTCCACTAGCGGGTTTTTTTTATTTCCTTGTTCACTGTTGTGGCAACGCGTTTTTTCCCCCCTTGTATGGGTGAAGCTTATGTAAAGGATGCAACAGCACACTTTCTGAGGAGCTGATCATATTTAGAGAAGCATAGGTTTTATTCCAACTTCTCTGTCTGCAAGATTATTATTATAATGATTATTTTATTATTTTATTTATTATAATGCTTTATAAAAGGTAGATGACTTAAAACAGAAGTGGTTGTGGTTTACTCTTAAATGTTTTCAAAGTTTTTTTTCACTTTCATTGATCACTTTATTAACTAATCTAGGCTGTTCAAAAAGTTCCAAATATGACTTAAAAAAGGAAGATGTTAAAAATGAAATAAAATGGGTTATAGCAGGATTACAAAGACTCTTTTTGCTCAGTTTAGATGATCGTTTAGCTGACTGAATCTTGTATAAAGCAAGAAGGGAGCAGACTGTAGGGAGTCAAGGAGGAGACTGGATATGGAGTCCAAAAGAAACTAACACAAAGAATAAAATATTCATGATTTGGAGAAGGACAAGCACACACACACAACATACCGTGTCTCTGCTATATGCAATGCAGTTTTATTTATGACACACTTTAAAAATGGCAAAGTTAAAACTAAATAGAATGAATAACACATAAGAGGACATTAAAATGTGAATATATCTGGGTCCTATGCAGACATCTGCTGGACGCTGCTCCCTATAGGTGTCCTGTAACAAAATGAGTTCCAAGAAAATGCTCTCAAACTGCAGAGATGTATAAAGACAGATCTCTCACCAGGACAATACTACAAAAACACAAAACTTTTGAGCTCGAGCACCAGCAGATAACAGAAGCAATCCTTGTGTCTGGGGGCGGTGATGCCTCTTTAGGCAGATCTTTAGGCACTGTCATTACTAGCTCCACACTGAATCAATAAAGAGCTGGGACAAAGTGGGTTGGCCCTCAAAAGACCCCCCCTTCTGGCTCAGGGCCCCCAAGCATTTGCCTAATTTTCCTGTTGGCAAGCAGTGCCTCTGTAGATAAACATGCATGCTTGAGCCACATCTGTGATGTGTAAAGCCAGTGAGTACTCCGTTAAAGTGAAAATATTTCTAAATAGGTTCAGTTCTGCGTCCTGCCCAACAGACTACACACCCTCCACAAGCCCACAGCTTAACTGTCACACCTCCAAATTCATCTCCCGCCACATCTATCGAGACCCCCTCTGTCCCTACCTCCAGCCGCTCTGTCTTTGGCAGCCATGTGAAGAAACAACTAGAGAGACTGACTGGGGGTCCAGAGTTTCAGCCCCAGTGTTCCGAAAACCTGCTCAGACTAACTATGTTGGATTCTTTCACACCTTTTCAATATCAGTGTGAGTCAGAAAAAGTTCCTTTGCAGTGGAAAACACCTGGCCTTGCGCCATTACCCTAAGAAAATCCCAACAGTCTGATCTAACAGACTACTGCCAGTTGCCTAACATCTCATGAAAGTCTTTGTGAGACTGTTTTCAACTTATCTCAATAAGCAAATGAACACCGTTCAGGAAAAATCTGAGTTTGCTTATGATAATGGGTTGGAGGTTGAAGATGCCATCATTCACCTGCATCTCTCGTCTGGACCAATCAGAGAGCAGCTTCATGTTTATTGATTTGCCAACCACTTTTAACACAGTTCACCTGCTCTAATATATGAGAGACTCCCTAAATCCAGGTGGTCGTAGAGGTATCCAGTTGGATTATATGGACTAGCTAAAACAGACTCACGATTTGTGAGCCTCAAAGGCTGTGAGTCTAAATCCCCTTTCAGGTGCTGGTCAGCAGCACAGGAGCACCACAAGAAACTATTTTATCTATTTTATTTATTTTATTTCTCTTCACACGGATTCCCAACACAACTTTGAGTCCTGTCATCATTCATTATCTGTACCAAAATGTTGCATTTCTTATAAAAGTCTGATGTGAAAAGTAAAATCAGCCTTTTGGAGCAGCAGAGACTTAAATCAGAGACTCAAAGAGACTGAAAGAAACTGGTCCAAAAAGCTGGTTCCCATGAGCTTGAAATAACTCTGGACCCACTGGAGCCCGACTGTCCAGAAGAAAATGTTGCACAAGCCTCTGTAAATAAATTTCTTACATCCTCTAAACACGGGGAAGAAATAACAATGGGTTCAGTGAGATAATTCTTCAACTCCAATGCAAGAGACAAAGTTGGCAGAGAATTTTTGCCAGCAGTTATCACCCTCAAGAGCAAGGTAACATCTTATTATTATTATTATTATTATAACAACAATTATTACTGTTATTATAATTATTATTATAATTATTATTATTAGTTTTTTAATCCACCTTTTAAAAAACTACTCAAATACAAATTTGGATTTTCATTTACTCTCGAAAAACAGAGAAGCAGAAGCTTTCCATCTTTTCACAGCCAGTACTTTTGTCAAACATGCACATGCTTGCAAAGAAACACTTTTCCATCAACAACCATAAAACAAATTTAAACAGTAACACATGAATCTGAACAGCTGCAGCATTTCAGGGTCCATCGAGCAAGAGGAATATCAAAAGCAGATTTAGCATGATATTCAAATTCTGGCCAATTTTTACACGATGAACTGAGTTCAACTCAGTAACGCCAAAAGTACGACATCGTGAAATGATAACCAGTGAGACACAGCCTCATTCCGCCATTTCCTTCACTGCCTCCCTTTAACCCTGCTGTGGAATGTGAAGCATTAAGCTCTATGGAGCTCCGAGGCATGTCCAAACCTTGTTAACACAGGTCTCCGCTCACTGGGAAACACAGCCAAGCAGATTCTGACATAAAGCATCACTCCTCTGGCAAGGTTTAATTTTCTGTTTAGTTCTTCCAATATGGTGGTCTGGTTATGTAAGCACAGTTTGACTCTCCTCTTCCTTGAAGAAGTTTGAAGATGCTGTGCAGACAAGGAAGAATAAATAAATAAATAAAGTAGGTCCAAGAAGAAAGAGAAGCTCAGCACCCATCAAAATAATAACTTCTGCAAATATTATATTTACTTACTCTTTACGGAACTCAGAAGGCCCAGGTGTGGATGCATGTCTCTTAACCAGTAGTACCCTGTTGCACATATCTAGTTAATCTTAATGAAACAGAGGTGCCTTGTGAAACTTTTTTCCTCTTTCTTGATTGAAAAATGGACATTCAGAATGACTTAAAGTATTTGCATGCAAATTTCTAAAGAGAAAAAGAATAAAGGAATTAAAAAAAAAAAATCAAAACATTCAGGCTAACGAGTAAATTGCACAGCAACAGGTCCAAAAGTAGCTCAAAGTTGTTTCTGAGGTAAGCCAATTTAAATGGCAGCTTGCTGATAGCAACTGCAAAAAAAAAAAAAAAAAAAAAAATCTTGGCTTTTTGTGAAACTTGGCAAAAACAGAAGCTGAGGAACAGATGGTTGATGACTATTATTAATACTGTGTCAAGTTATTTAACAAACACAAGTAAACTGATACGGTTCATCCTGCAATCTTCAACTATCTGGCACTCAGAAATGCAGCCCGACATTCCAGTGTGAACATGAACGTCACCAGAAGCTCAGGGCAAAACCACAGACCCACTCCACATCTGTCAGATGCACATGCAAGTTTCTCCACATAACTGCTAGTCTCCAAAGCTCAATGGGGCAAGGAAATGGGGCAGTTTTAAAATGGTACGACACATCTCATCAGGATGGAAAAATGCAAACTGCCACAGCAGGGATGGGAACCAAGAGATGTTTGCAGTGTGAAAAGAAACCAATGACATACTGAGACTGTTGAGAAGGAGCGATTTTGTATCTCTCATCTCTGTCTTGGTACCCTCCGGCCTGCTGAGGAGAGTTGGTTGAAGTTACAAGACTGAAAACCCTCTAAGGCGCAGTACTGTATTTGCAGTATGCCTACAAAGGATAACACTCCACATAACTGACAGGCACAAAGAAAATAAGGGCAGATAAATCTCGTGAGAGGAACCGTTTCCTTAAGCAAAGTCTCAGCCTTTAGAAAAATATGCTTATCCGTATGCTGGTTCACACATATATGAGAGCACCGATTCCCAGACCTAGTCCTGGTAACCTGTCTCCTGTGTGCTTCAGCACACATGATTAAAATAAAGAACTCTGCAAAGCTTCATGACAAGCTGATGAGTTGGTCACTAAGCAACCACAACGATTAGACTTCAGAAGGTGTAGAGATATACTTCAATTCTATCCTTACACAAGTCCAACCATTACGCTGTATCTGGATGTTCTTTGAAAGTCTGAAAATAGCTAAATGAAGGGATAACAAGAGAAAGACTAAACTAGCATTTACTCACTGGAGGAAACAAATTGCAGACTTGAGTGCTTCATCTACTAGACCAGCGTCTGGATAACTCAGTCCAGAGTGATGCACTGCCTGACCAAAAAAAGTCACCACCTGGATCTAACCTACCAAATAGATATGAGCCTCCCATTGCATAATTACTGCATGGGTGATTATCTTTCAGCTGACAACCAGTTATTTAACTCCTACTGATGCAAAGAGCAGTTTCTCATTTTTTAAACAACACAACAGGCATGGTGGTAGAAAACATGTCTAGTTAAGGGTTGGGTGATATAGCTGTAAAATGTATCACAATGTAAGTGCTTCATATCAGTTGATAGATAATTGATTCTTTTAACCCACTCAAAATAAAAAGGACCAGGAGAAAAAAAAGCTGAATTGCAAAACATTAAAAAAAGCAGCTTAAATGCTTTAAAAAAAATATGAAACACGGACCTTGGTAGGGGCTGATGTGATGCATACATCTATGTGGGGACGTAGATGGTTGCGTCTCAGCACCACTCCAAAACCAAAGAGAACCCGTGAATAAAAGCATACACATGAGAGCATAAACACCAATACAGATCAAATTGCGACCATTGTGTTTTTTGCCTGCATGATAAGACTATTAATTATGGACGATCACATCAGGTGGCTTACTTGGAGGCTGGAAATGCAGACAGAAAGAGCCAGGTGGAAGAAAATCGAGCAGCAGGCCATATTCAACCTCTTCATTTCATGGATAAAGAAAGGAGAGCACAGCGCCGAATACAAAAGAGACAACTTTATTATTAAAAATATGCTTATTGTATTTATGTCATATGAGTAAACGTATCTGACGTTATGCTGGTAAAGGGTGGAGCTACAACCTACATCAGATGTATTTCAATAGAAACATGGAAAGACCCTGCTTATGAGTAGGAACTTAAATGGTTATAGGAACTGAGGTCCATAGACCCCGTTCCTATAGGTCAGAATTCGCAAAAACACGGGTCTACATCTTAAAAGGTTATAGGAACGGCAAAACGTTCCGACAGTCGGAAAGAGCCTATTAAGAACTGGGAAGATAATGGGAAACCATTGTTTGAGGAAGAAATATGGTTGGAAAAAAATCCTGAATGATGGTGAATGATAATCACACTTTTAGTGACATTAAATCTAAGAAAAATGCCAGTGGAACTCAGTGAAACAGTAAAGGGGAGGGAGTCTTCCATATGAACAATGCCATGGGAACTCAGTAAATGAACAGCTTTGAAGCTATTTAAAAAAAAAAAAAAAGAGCGAAAAAAAAAGAAAGGTCAATGAGGCTAAATGGAAGAAAAAGGCTTGAGTTTACCCAGAATCACAGAGAATTGCCTTGGGAGCAATGCAAGAAGGTCCTGAGGTCTGATGACTCAAGATTTACACTGTTCCAGAGTGACAGGAACATTACCGCAAAGAGAGAAGCAGCTGAAGTAATGCAACTATCATGCTTTGTACTTCCTGTGCAAACATGTGGAGGTAGAACTATGATATGGGGTTGCTTGTCATGTCTAGGTTCAGTAGCATGTGCCCATAGAATGAGATCAGCTGAATTATATGAATGAACAGGCTTTTCCATCAGTGGGCCTGCTGGCAATGCCAAGAATCATATAGTCAAAAGTGGTTTACGGTTTATTTTCACATATGGATTAGCCACATTACAAGATCTTGGTGAAAAAATGACATACAGGATGGATATGAATCCTTTGACACTGCAGAAGCTTATTGAAACAACACCATAGCAAATGCTGCCATTATCAAAGCTAAAAACGGTGCAACAAAATATTAGTCTTACATTAGTCTTTTATGGTGGCTATGTTTTCTTTGGCCAGGCAGTCAGGGCTCAGCATATACTACGGTGAAATGCGAAGGCGAATAATGGCACATAACTCAGAAATAAAACCAGGTTTGTGAAAGAGAGGCAAGCAGTTGCCATGCCTACAACATGCAACATGCATGTCCAAACAATCTTACCACTATACAAATACATGTCACCAAGGCTGCACAGTCTTCGCTTTCACTTCCTGACTTGTCAGTCCTGTGGGTGCTCTATGGCAGGGCCAAAAGGTGAAGAAGCCCATCAGAAGCTGACAAATTCCTTCTACTGTTAATATTTCATCCGCACTGTAAAAACTAAATCATCACCTCAGTTATGAAGCCAAAAAATGTTGGGATTTCTCCCTCTACACACTTCTCTTTCTACTCCATCCCTCCATTCACTCTCCAGACAACTACCTTGCTCCTGCCTTACCGCTAAACTGCTGTGCACTTTTGTCACTTTGCCACTGAAGCACAAATACCACTCGCTCAGCACCTAGCAGCAGTAAAAACCATTATCTTACATTAGGGACTACAAAAAGCAATGTCACCAATGGAAAAGGCATTACCTTGTTCTGCTTTCTGCCCTCAGGCTTGGTAAGTGGGATTTCATACTGATGTGCAAAAATGAGGTACAAGTGTGTAAAAACCCAAAATAAGTTATGGACTGGAACAGACACAAAGATTTATATTAACTTAGGCGTTTTGTAGTTAATGAAAAAAAGGCAAATGTTGTGCTTAATAACGCAAAACTAAATTTATCTGGTGTTGCATTGTCAGGTCTTGTTATTGATTTGTGTCTATAACAAACACACAAAATCTGTGTTCTGCATTCATACAAACACAGAAAATCCTTTATCATCCTGCTAAAATCTCAGAGTTTGTTTCAACAGTTTCCTTGAATGACACCATGACAACCAACTCTCGATGCACCCAAGCAATATTGCAACTCCTTGAAGTGCAATAATAACACAGTGAGGCAGTCTTTTGTGATAAACGACGAAGGATCTCACTCTTCCTCTGCTATTTACGCTTTTTATCCAGTCAAGCTTCAATATTTTCACCATTTCCCCAAACGTCATTCAGCCTGCCGTCTCTTCCTCTTACCAAGGCAGCTTTCACTTTGATTCTCAAATTGTCAATGGGAGAAAAATCTGTCCCATATATGAAAATGATGACATTGTAAATTGAAAACTTAAGTGATACAATGCTTACAGCTACACAGTTATTTTGTCATAATGAGTAGTCTTTGCAGTGTTCAAGTAGAAATCCTTCATGTATATTGCATCTCTTTATTGGTGATGGGTCCCGATATTTGGATTATTTACACAAGGATAATTTACATTTGGATAGATATCCCAATAAAAAAATCTCACTTGATCAAACTTAAGAAAAATAAACAATTTCAGTTATTTTGCCAAGTAAAGTAGTAGCATCCTATCTCCCCACATGTCAGCCATCTGTATATAGTATTTGCAAAGGTGGTACGACTGGTACGATTCCAGCAAAATGCATTTTAGTTCAGTATTCCAATAAGACATTAGTTAACTAAATAATATCAGTGCATTTACATTATGTACTCTCCACAGTCTTTCTGCTTTAATAAGCACACTGCCAAGTATTACAGACTTCCATTACAGACATATTTTTATGCAGCGAAGTTGAATATGTGTGAATCCCCAAGATGTGTCAGACCATCTTCTAGAATGTTTTTAATGTGCATCTCCTTCAGATAGTAGGAATTCAGTTGATTCATCATCTCTTACGTGAACAAATCTGTCTTCACACCCATGAATCAGTGGAACATGATGCACCAAGCAATTTCATATTTTTGAGGTAATGGCCATCACAGCTATCTAGGGCTTACGTACTGCTTTGCTAGATTCCATTTTGAAAGAGAAAAGCAACAAATCCTTATACCCAAGAAGCAGAAACCAGAGCAATGAAATGACTTTTGATTATCTATCAATCATTCTGTTTTGCAGGGATTTGTATTAAATTCCTGCAAACTCTGTTTCCTACCTTGTTCAATAACTTGCTAATTATTTCCCCAAATACGGAGAGTCCGGAATATTATGGTTTCATCACGACTGCCACCGCTGCTGTATATCCTTCGTGTAAGCGTGATAACTCAAGCAGTTTTCACAATTGGATTTCTATACTCTGTGCGGATTTAGGTCCCCAAGGTGACGACCTGCATCAAATTTCACAATTATTTGATTTATGGCTCCCCCCAGGTGGCGCTTTATGCACGAAATATCTGATTTTTGACTATATCTCTGGAACTATTCATCTCATTGACCAAATCAAGTGTAAATGAAAGGTCATGACCTCAGTCCTGACGTCATACCGGGCTGGTTCAAAGTTTCAACACCAGGTGAAGCTTTGTGGCTGAACATGTGCATCTTTATATTATTATATTGTGTCTATTAATAGGAGGATTGTGGGCGTTTGGGAATATACCTCTAGCCGTCACTTCCAACGATATAGGCTTTGTTTTACACAAAAGTCTCCTTCTGACAGCTCTGTCATAAACGTTCCATCTTAAATAGCATAGATACTGTTGCCACATATTGAATCTGATTGGATTTAAACACGTTTAAGTCACTAACCACCTTCAAACTGATGTCATGGTCATTGTTTTAGCTTTTTAACTGCTTGTTCTCCCAAAGTTTCATCAAGGACAATGAACTAAATGGGTCCATTTCTAGAAATAGGCCAAATGCCAAATTTCTTATGTGAAAGCAGATCAGTGAAAGGCTGGCATTCTGCCAGGGAGTAAATTGCTGGGTAATATCATCCCCTGTGGCGAGACATGAGTTGAGTGGCCTCTCAGGTGACCGTGTCCTGCTGTTTGCACATCCCATAAGAACCAAAGGCTGATTGTTCTTAACTCTTGTAGTGTCACTTGAGAGTCTTAACAGTTACTCAGTGTATATATAATCTATATTTCCTAGTTCTGATAGTTTCACTGGGTGCCACAAGATAAAAATGGAAAAGCAATGGACAGTAAGGATGACACAATACAATTTTTCAACACCATTGAAGCTAAAACTATTCAGAATTTCAAAAGACACAGAAAATTTCCTTTCAGATCTTAGTGTTTGGTAATGCATTATTTTCTCTCAGTTTAGTTTTTCCTTTCAGTCTTCGAGTCAGAAATCTCCAGCTCAGCCTTTCAAACACCAAACTATTTGTTTGATATTAGTTCATATTTCATTAAACCTCTTTTCAATGTAATCTATGTAATCAAATGGAAAATATCTACTATTATCTGTATGCTAAACATGCATTTGACAATATTTGTTATTTATCTTTTTTTATCTGCGACTGCCAGCTTCCATTAATTCAGTTTATTAAACACAAGAGAAAGTATAAGAGCTATATATATATATATATATATATATATATATATATATATATATATATATCACATAATAGCTTCCTTCAGATGTACACAACAGTATGGCGGTACTCTCCTTCCTCCTGTCCTCACTTGTCTCGGTTGTTGCCTTTGACCCCCCCACCCCTCTAATTTCAGCTCCTCCCATTAGGTTTGCTGGAGCCAGGTGGCTCCCATGGCTGGAGTAGATAACAGCAGGCATTATCAGATTCCCAGCATTTAAGCAGCAGCCTTGTATTGATCGCTATAGCGCCTGGTTACAACTGATCTGCCAGCATTAAGTCTAGGGATGAGAACTACAAATCACACCGAACAACAACAAAACAATAATAATTATTTTAGAGTTTTATAGACAAGGCATTACTTTAAGACTGGATACTTATTTTCATTTCATACAAGTTGAAAGATCTCACATGCAGGTGATGATGTTCTTTAGCTACTGTAGGATTACAGGCTGAAAGGCAAATGAATATCAGGTCTTTGCATCATCAGATGAGGAGGCTATGATTAAAGATGCACCAGTGTAGTCTCACCATCAGCGCCACTAAAGAGGAAATTATATTTACCTTTGTTATGACTACAGTTCAAAGACTTTTCCCTGCATTCTCATTTGTAAATAGTGAAAAATGTCCCTGCAAATAAGTGATTTCCCACTCAAGAAGAAGTCTTATCTTTTCTTGCTGTGGAACATTAATGTCTTTGACCCGTTTGGCTTCTGTGTGACAGCTACTTTGACTGAAACCTTTCTGTCTCCTACAGCGCACTCGGCTCTCTCTCTCTCAGTCGCAGCCCATTGTTTTGAGCTGAAAGAAGAGATGACATGCTCTTTAGAGACTCTTCCCTTGACAGCAGAGCCAAGGGAAAAAAAGAAAAAAAAAATGAAAAACTATGCAAGAAGAACCATTTCCTTGTCCTCTGCTACATGATTGGAGGGCAGGACAGTTCAGGAGGAAATAGGATCAGGTTTCAGGACTGGACAAAGCAGCAGAGGGGAACAAGTAGGGAACAGAGAGAGCTGACTCAGTGATTTTCAGTGTGTTTTTGTATGAAAGCATTTGCGTGTATTTTCGTCCCTATGACGTGTTGACATAAGTGGACCAGATGAGGACATGAACTATTTGTACCACAACGGCCTTTTTGTATTGACGTACACACATTACTGTACAGAGTGGCCGAAGTGCCGCTCGATCAAACCCACTCACCGTATTCAACACATGAAACCCCTTTTAAAAAAATACCATGACAGGACTGTCATGGAATTGTTACATGCATGAATCCAACTTTCAACCTTGCACACAGGAAAATGCGTAAACGTAAAGCTTTAAAAACAAGTTTGGATGAAGCGAGCCTTTGGGTGAAAATGCAAAGGATTTAACGCAGGAGTTCTCCGTCAAATATAGAGGATGTTTGGGTGAATATGAAGTCACATATGCATGCATCTTTGTGCGTCATTGTTCCTGAGATGCCACGTACCTTGACGGACGTTGTCACTCCATCCTCAGTGGTGCTTTGGCCGTTCTGTCAAGAAAGCAGATGTGAGAAAAAGTCAGTGTGTGTGACAACGGATACATCACATGTGTCAGTGTGTGTGTGTGTGTGTGTGAAGTAGGGAGAAAACGGCAGATACGAGAGAGTCTTTGCAAGACTGCGTGGGCAGCAACAGTCCACTTTGCTCCTCTGCAGGCAAACATAATAATCTAAACCTGACACACAAATGCACATCCTTCGTTGGTTCTCCAGTAGGTGTGCTTGCTGGAAAGGGTAATGACTGTTATTTGTAAAACAATAACTTATAAATGGCTTTCGTCAAAAATAAACATTTTCAGGCAGCTAACGTGGGATATAAAATGAGATGCGAGTCAGATTAGGAGATCAAATTGAATTTTCCCTGTTTCACACAAACACATCATGACTTGCCAGGAAATTACTTCAACACTGATACAACCAATTCAATTACAAATTTATTATTATTTATTTATTTATTTTATATATATTTTATATATATTT
>JBAMHX010000022.1:14721447-14734973 GCA_037177515.1 Pseudomugil tenellus
TTTTAAGTGCAATTATGCTGCATACCTACTTTTTACTGAAATTAAATAAAACTGGTAAAATGAAGTGCTCATTAAGTGCTTTTTAAAAAAAAAAAAAGCTAAAATATATTGTCTGCATTGTATATACTTAGATGATAAGATGGCTGACTAAGATGATGTCTTAGATGATAAGGTGGCTGATCTAAATGCACAGAGGAACTGGGGGTACATTATTGCTAGTTTATTGGTTAGCAGTGGCTTCAATAAACCAAAATCTTTTGTCTGTGTTTCACTGGACGTTTTTTTTTAAAGCTGAGTCAGCTTTGAGGTTACAAAAAGATGCATCAGCAACGTCTCCAAATTGGAAGATTTAGAGATTAAGTCTTAGGGTTATGTACATCAAACTGATGAAAAAGAGACAAAAGCAGGAGAGTCGGTAACAAACAAACATATTGTATCTTGCAGGCCATGCCTCAAGAAGACCTTGATCTCATGATCTCAGACGTAGATTATACTTTAAAAAAAAAACCTCAACATTCATTTAAATGGATTTGGTGACTTTTCGACAATGAATTGCGTTGTCAAAATAATTGGTCAATTGGTCTTGTGGAAGGATAATGTTAATAACCTCCCTGCCCCCTTTCCGTTTTTTACTTGTTTTTCATTACAGAGGGGCGACTCTGCTTGTTCACTTCCTCCGTGTCCTCTTCCTCTTCCCTTAGACGGCACAAATAAGACAGGCAGTCAGCACAATGACAAAGGGGAGCCTTAACAATCACACATTAAACAAAAAAGCCACACTGTGTTGAGATGTAGAGGGAATGCAGAGGCAGTGACAGGAGACAAGCTTTGATGAGTAAAAAAAAACAAACAAAAAAAAAAAACAGTCTAAGGATCTTATGTACTGTCACTGTGAAGCCTCAAACACATTCTCTGGGTAGCAAGTACTTGCCAACCGAATGCGCGTGCATATTTTTCCTCACATAGTCTGACAAACAAAAAAAAAGTACTATAAACAAATCTGACTAATTTTATGTATAATCACCTGAATGGGATTTAATCAGGATCTCTGTTTAGGCTAAATAACTTAATTTTAACAAACATAAAACTGTAAGGACTGAAGTGGAAGTTCAATAAAAGCTCCTCAACCTTAGTTATCTGGATTTAACTATTTTATAAGTAATCTTTAGATCTTTATGCATTTGTGTATGTGATCCAGATCATCTCCTTCCCTTTACTGCTCACATTTCCCCCTCATTAGCTCTGCGTGGCTGATCTAAATGGCCCATTTAATGTTGTTTTCCCCCCAGTAGACTTCCTCAATGAAAGCAAAGGCATGCACATACACAAGCACACTTCTGCAAGCCGCCACATAAATAGGCTCAGAGTTGCATTATTAAGCAGATGTGATTTCTAAAAATGTGTCCATCATCAACAGGTTGGAAGCAGGTCTGAAGACAGGATTAAACTAACCCCACAAGAGCTTTTACATTTCTTTTAGAACTGCTACATGATCAGAAAAAGAACATGCTTTGAGAACATCAACACTTCGCATGTGTTTAAAAGATGAATCTATGTTTTAACAGCATGATTAGAGCGGCGCTGCTTTGTAACTAGGCAACCAAGAAATACAATAAGCACTGTTTCTTCCTCTCCTGTTTCTGCCTGTAATACTGACTTAATTCATTGTAATCTCCTCTGTGAGCCAGGATTGACAGCCTCTGCTCAATGCCAGAATGGAAAACGTTTTTTTTTATATGGGGGAGGGGGGGCTCAACAATATACTTTGTCCTCCTTTCTGACTAACATCGAGTCAAAAAAAAAAAAAAGTGTCTGGAAGAAGTGAACTTTCCTACATAGTGAGTTGTGTTAACACATGCCCAGTCGACACTCCACACCCACAGCCCTGCTCAGGTGATCCACTACTGGTGCACACCCAGTTCAGCTGCAGCTAAGAAGGAACACACACACACACTCTCAAGTACTTGGCTGTACACTCCTGACCACGCCTGGGGAGCAAACATGGCATGCATTCCAACTGTTAACCCTACTTTCTCCTTCACCTTGGTAACTTGTGCAGTCCTGCTGTGTACATACAAACACTTTTACTCTTTTATTGTGATCCATCTGATCCCAAGATCAAGAGAGCAGAATTAAGTCAGTGTCTTGATTCAGTGGGAAGTTATGTAAAATAAAACCATAGGTCTTAAAATGTTATTCTGTTCCATTTACACAAAACAAGCAGAGTTTTGTCCTAAGTTTAGCTTAAAAAAAGAAACATCTAAGCTAACAAGACCTTATGACCACTCCAAGAAATTGTGCAGTGCATGGCTTGTCAAATGACCAGAGTCTGTCTCAGATGTTTGCACATTGCCTGAATGAAACTCTGATGAGGAGGGCCATTGATCTGTTGGAGGTAGCCCAGCCAAATACAGTAAATAAATGTCATTCGCATCACGACTGTGCATCTAAAGCCAGAGCAACCACCCACTTTGGAGCGCCGCTCATCTAGATCTGGAAATTCACCTAATTCAACTGTGAAATGGTTTTACCCTGCATCAAACTAAAGCTCCCACAAACATGCAAAACAGATCTGACAATAAGTAAATATGAATATGGTTTCTGTTTACAATACAATGGCCTCTTAAAACAGCTATGAATCACATAAGTGCACTTTAAACCAGCATTTAGAAACCTTGAATTGCAGATTGGTATTCAAATTTGGACCTAAAATGCTCCTAAATCCAGATTTGTCATTCTGTTATTACTTGTTGTTGCATTGCGCCCCGAACATCATCTGAGCTGACAATGCGCCGATATAAGTAGCGGAAAAGTAAAAATGCAGATTTGGCCCTGAATTGAAAGTCTGATGGTGTTTCAAAGGAATGGAAAATTCTTTACAAGCATGTGGACTGGAACTGGTATCGACAAGATAAAGATTCTGAACTTTTGCCTTAACCTGGCATAGAGGGTAACTGATGCTGGTGGTGGTGACTCATCTGGTACAGGAAAAGAGCAATTACTGAAATGCATTGATCAGATATGATTCACAGAGTGTAAGTTCATTCCCAACAGTTGTGGATCAATAATAAATAAAACAGCTTGAAAGGAAAATAACCTGTTTTTAACCTTTGCTCTGCTGCGCTATTAAAGACAATTAACTAAATTCATTCAAAATGTTCAAAAACCATTTTGTTTCCAAACAAAAGCCCTTGCACTTTTAATTAGCCTACGTATACTAATGCTACATTTTCTGCTGCTTAAAAGTGACCAGGAATGCTTGTCTTATTAGTCCACATGGTGGACTTTCATCTTCCATCTTGTGGTCTCTAAATCATCTGAAAAAATGTGTCTCTGTCTGTCCCATCTGTGCATATGACTAGTTCAACTCTCCCATGCCTCGGCCTCCCTTTTTCACTCTCCCCAACATGTTCACTGCGCAATTAATCTGAGCCCTGAGCCGTCTCTCTCTGCCATCAGGAAGCAAAGTGTGCAGCTGGCTAGTAGGCCGGTGACGGAGACAAATGGCAAAAATCCCATTTGCACTGGCAGTGAATTGCGTGATTCAATTCCCAACAGAAACTAGATTTTAGTTGTTTTTTTTTTTTTTTTTATTTTACCAATGCTGTCAAAACAGAAAAATTTTTTTCATCAGAAACTGCACAAATATGGATAACAGAGTTGTAACTCTTGCTCATGCCAAAAGGCATGACATTTTCACAGTCTCAAACTTAGCGCTCTTCACAAACTCAGCATCACCATCTGTTCAGCTGAGCCATGCTACTCACCCAACTAACATGCTGCAAAAAGCTGTAAATAAATTTTTTGGGGGTGAAAACTGCCCATTTATAAATCCCAGTATCTAATGTCTTCATTTTGCGCACGTTTCCCACTCATTGATCAAGCACATTTACACCCTTTCAATGATCATTTTTTTCATATTTATTGCATGGTTTCATTTGCCGATAATATTTAACTTGTTTCGTGTATTTTATTAGATCAGACTCATATTCAAACGCTCTGAAAGCGACACCAAAAAAGATGACAAGTCTTCTCTTTAAATCTCCACTCTAATCAAATCAGCGTGATTATCTGGGCTATGTGATGCACAAATGAGCTTCATTCATGCCTCATTCTGATCTTCCTGTTAAACTGATTGAGAACATTTTCAATATGGTGCACAGAACCAATCATTACTGAGATCAGACGCATTAAAATATGGGTATCACATAGTCCCCTCACCTGCTTAAATGGCACACTAATTTCAAAAGGAGCAAATTCGCTTGATGGTCTCAAAGAATTATGGCCCACTGGCTGCATCCACACCCAGATCTGCTCCCCAGAACCTGAATGTGGTGGGTGCATATTCATGAGGAACCAATCAGCCTGTTCAGAGAGCAGCTGAAGAGTTCATGAATAATGATGCTGCTTCACACAACATAGGTCTGGACAACATCACAGCTTTAATCTCACTCCAACTTGTCCAGGAGAGCATTATGAGAGGATTGCTACGCTTTCAGTGTTCACAGGCTGATCATGTATCTGCAGTGGGGTCATTAATGTTGAAGTAAAAGCAACAAGTAGCATGCAAACAAAATGCTTAAACTATAGTTAATTAAAACAAAAGCGCAAAACGGACCTCATCCTTGGATTTATGCGTAATTCTACCAGAAAAAATACCCTGAGCGTTGCTTTATATGCAAGAGAACAGTGAATATGAGGACTTTAGACGGTTTTAACTATGAAAATCAGGTGTATTGCATTTCAATGACAAAAGAAAGGAAGATATCTCACACAGCACTCTTTAAGCTACTTTCATTAAAAGCACTCAACATAAGATTAAATAATGAGTAAAATAAAATAACATTTCAGAACATGATTTAATTTTTCTTTGTGACACTCTTAGCCACTATAAGTGAGGATAGTTTCCAAAACATAAAGCCTTTACACCCATAGCTGCCACAGCGCGACCATTTCAATAACTGGAAGTAACTTTACTCACAACTAAAGTAGCTGCACAACAGCTTGGATGTTAAGCTGCAGCTTCAGAAAAACAAATGAGCAATGGTAAAATGACAAAATAATTCGTGCATATCCATTTTTTAAATCTAAATTAACAGATTAAGCTCCCATTACCTCCGTTTCGAGCTGCACTAGTTCCATTGTGGGCCATGGCTCCGCGATTTGTGCAAGAGGCATGTTGGATGGATCTTCAGCTTCTCCTCAGCTTCCCCCAAGTATGAATCTGGTCTCCCCAGATTTAGTCGCTGCTGCTCTTGTCACGTGCAGCTTTTAAGAAGCTCCTTAGGTCCCAAGTCCAGCTAGAAAAGATTTATCAGCACTTTACTTTGCAAGGACCAGAGAAAGACGCGCGTTTGGCCAATAGCTGTACAAACACCAGTAATCCCTTTGATTTGATTTTGGCGTCGCTTGGCCTCTTGAGCGTTTTTTGTAGGGGGGTAATAATCCGGAGAAACCCGCAAACAAGGAACAGGTAAGCGCGTTTGCAGCGCAGGGTTTGGGTTTGACAAGCGGGAGAGAGGGGAGCGCAGTTGCCACCAGTAAGATCCAAGCTGCTGTAATTAACAAGGCTCAACAAGACATTTAGGAATTAGCTGGTGCCTGCGCTGTCTTTGCAGTCGACGTCGTCGCAGATCTGCGCGTCTTCTCTCTTGTGTACTTGTGATTTCTCCCGGTCAGAAAGGGAAGTCTCCTCTCTATCCGCCTGCAAACCCAACAGCACACGGTGAGCGCTGAGACCTCAGTGTGGTTCTGTAGTACGAGCAGGTTCCAACTCGAGTTGTCATTGGCAGACTTGAAGAGGATTTTATCCAGCCCCCTTTTCTGCTTGTTCCGCCCAGGTCCGATCGCGCCATCATCCGGTGGAGAGATAAACTGCAAATACGTAATGCAAGCTGGAGCTTCCTCTTAATGAAGAGCATGCTCCTTTTTTTAGATGCTGGCTGGTGCAGGAGAAGATCACCCAAGTTACCTCTGCAAAGCAGCAAGAGATCAGCAGCAAGAGAAACAAGGACTTAAGTTGGCAGACTGCAAACGACTGGGTCGCCTCCTCCAAATATTTTTGTTTTTCTTAAGAAAATGTGATATTATGCTGCTTTTAGACCCACATCTTCACTTCCTCTGCATCTAAAAATGATGCACTCCTGCCACAATTATATAACCTTTTTTTGTATTACACAATAACTATGATGTGAAGGAGACAAGTTGAGAGTAAAAGCTACTCTAGTAGAAACATTAGGTCGTGATCGGTGCTGTTCTGTCACACTAATGCAGCACTCTTTTCATTGACAATAGCTCTCATGAAGGTTTGTGTAGTCTTCAGTAACATAATGCATCCCATCCGCACGCATCACTTCACTGCTTCATTCACTGCCGAGTGGATTCTGCTCTTGGCCAGCTTTGGTTACTATTGGCAACTGGAGGGCATACAACCGCCTTTCTTTGTGGACCTGATAAATTTTTTATTCAAATTCAGATGAAGACAGTTGACAGACAAAAACATAAAAAATGAAATGGAAAGAAAAGTGGTTTATGATTTGGTTCCTTTCATGGATGTGTTGTCTAGATGTGTAAATGCAAAGCAGTGCTTCATCTAGCAATGAAGCCAAACTGGCCATGCCTGTCTGAGCTTATTGTAGTAACCCTAACCCTTTCTTGATTGTATAAATACATCATATTATGTGTGTTTTTTTCTACTCTGAATTCAAGCTGCTATGCAACACCTTGTCTTTTCACTTTGGAGAAAAAACTATCACAATTCATTCATGTCTGAAAGCCCACGCACAGAGAACTGAGAATAAAGCCACTGAATTTCAAAACAGCAGGATGTTGATTTCATTTTCCTTTTCGTAAGTTAATCTTCTGATAAAACCATGTCGCCAAAGAGCGGCCGGGAGGTGAGATTACCCTTCTTTCAGTTATCGAATGATTTCAAATTAAGCTCAAGTTACATTTAAGCTCACATAAACCCATCAGTTTATCTTCATGATTGATAAGCAGCTGCACGACACTGCAAGCACCTTATACTATGTCTGTTTATTGTTTAGTGCAAACTCACAACTGAGAATTGCCTCTCTTTATATCACTACCTCTTTCACTTCTCTTTTATACCCATTAAAGATACCGAAAGACTGATTTTAACTGTGAAGCAATAGTGAAAATGAAAGTACAATAAAAGCAATTTATAAGGAGATTTACAGAAAAGATCATCAAGAAGGGAAGTAAGGTATGACAAAAGCAACTTTAGACTCCTCCTCTGCTGATGAGACTCCAATGTCATCACACTGACTCAGAGGATTTTCCCACTCCCTGTCACTCCAGGATACTCTACCCCCACCCAGAGCTTGAAATGAAGGATCATGGAAAAAACGTCTCTGGCTATTACGCACATGAAAAATAAAGCAAGACTCCACCCAGATGTGTTTGTTTACTGATACATGGGTGAAATGTGTTCACTGAGGAGCACCTAAACAGGGACATTAGCAGAGGTGATGCAAAATAGATAAGAAGCCTGCAAATCAGAAAATCTGAGGCACGACACTGTTATTTAATCTAATTTTCTGCTAGAGTGGAAGTCACAGAGGTGTACGAGGTTACGTGATGCTGAGTAAGCAGGAGAAGAAACAATGAATCATAATATAGGTTGTGATGGAAATAAAATGCAAACGCAGCACAATACAAATATAACATGGCTGTTAAACTTATTATTCTAGCTTTTATCTGTTATTTATATTTCCTCTGGTTCGTTCTTCTTCTAATAAACTGTTGCAGATATTCTGTGTTTATCTTGTACAGCAACGTTTCCTTTCCTGCAAATGTGGGGATTAATTTTGTTCTTTATGATTTATAACAGCACTTGGTTTTACTTACTCAATGAAATGACCGGTTAGACTCATGCAATTCTTCTTAAATAACATGGAAGCCATGAACAGGGAGACTACCTTCACAGAGTTCCCCATTAAATGAAATGGAATGAAAAGAAAAAAATTGTTAATTCTAGAGGGAAATTGCAATGTTGAAGTAGGTTTTAATTATTTCATTTTCTAAAAAAGAAATAAAATCTTTGTTTTATTGATTATAAAAAGATATTGCCTTGTTCTGGAGGGCAATGGCTGCTGGCAAGGAATGATCTCTGGTGTCTTTCTGTCCTGCATTGGACTTGTGGAAGCCTACACTGAACACTCTGCCTATTATTCACTGTGATGTGCTCTGTACTTCCTTGTGGAGGATTCTGTGTTGCATTTCCTGTCTCGTTTCTTGTCTAGCTGATCTCTGACATACTTGTATTCAACCTTTCTTTTGTTTGCATTCAAGGTGATTTATTTCCACACCATCTCATAAGTCACTGATCAGTTCTCCATGCTCAGCTTTGTGTCCATAACGTATACACCCCATAACTGTAGAGCCATCAGAGTATGTCTGCACATGACAGAGTTGTATTGGGAGTTTGAGGGGTACGAGAAATGGTGAGAGAATAGTTTCTTGTGGTGCTCCTGTGCTGCTGATCACCATCTCAGACACACAGCTCACAAACTCTGATCTGCTTGTTAGCTAATCCTAAATCCAGGTGGTTGTGGAGGTATCGGCCTGGTATTTTTGGAGCTGTTCACGTATTGAAATGTATCAAAAGCATTTGACAAATCGAAGAACATGAAAGTGCTCTCTGATTGGTCCAAATGAGAAGGGGTCTCTTAAGCAGGTGTATGAAGATGTCTTCAAACCCAGGTCGATTGCAATAAGTCAACCTTAGTGAGTGTTCACTTGCTTATTGAGGTGAGTTAATAAATCGCAAGTACTTTCCTGAGATGAGATTTTAGGATAACTGGTGCGTATTCTGTTGGTTCAGATGGTTGGGTTATTTTATACTGGAACGAGGTGGGATGTCTTCGCCATCACAGGAAGTCTTTATTGACTTTTCAGTACCTTGGGGCTGACACCGTCTGGACCTGCAGCCTTGTTCTGGTTCAGTTTCTCCAGTTGTTTCTTCTCCTGACTGCATGACGCAGACAGGCTAGAGGTGTGTGCAGAGGCAGACTCAGCTGTGTTTAAGTTCATGACTGAGCCCTGAACCCTGACTGAGCTGCAGGGTGACACTGTGGATGTGTGACAGGGAAACTGTGGGTTCATGGTGGGTGTGTGGTCTGTATGACTGGAGGCGATGGGGATGATGTTGTTGAGTGATGTTCTGAATTGAATCTATTGAACATGTTTAGCTCATTAGTTCAATCCAGACTCCCATCAGTGTGCTCTCCCTTTAACCTGAAGCCGGCGATCTTTTTTTATTCCTGACCACACATCCCTCATGCCGTTCTGCTGGAACTGACTTTCTAACTGTTTTCTGTTTTCATGTTTGCACTTTTTCATTTTCATGTGTTTAAATATGGTAAAATATACCGTAAGCAATCAATTTAAAGTGTTAGGTAATTAAGACAAGTAAGAATTCAATTAAGCTTTTTTGTATAGCGCCATTTCATGATAATGTCGTCTCAAGGCGCTTCAAAGAGATCAATTTGAGCCACTTTATAAAAAATAGCCTATGCAAAGGAACCAAAAAGATTGCATCCAATCTTGACTTCGATTCAATCTCCCATCCTGAGTAATCATGAGGCGACAGTGGGAAAGAAAACAGGAAGACAAAATCTCCCGCAGAACCCAGCTCAGGTAAGGCATCCATCTGCCTTGACTCGCTGAAGTCAGAGAGGACAGAAAAGACAGATTAATATACATTGCAGCTGCTATCCAGGAAGACCTGCAGATAAAGGAAATTTAAGAAATAGGACCTGCAAAAAGGCGAAATTAGAAATAAGACCTGCAGAAAAAAAGGAGAAACATTTTAATTCTGCCAGAACCATCCTATACATGGAAAATAAGCAACAAACAAAGTAATAAGAAGTGCTCAGTGCATCATGGGACATCCCCACGGTGGCATAGCTTATTGGACGGCTAGACTATCCCTAACTGTAAGATTTTAAAGTAGGGTTTTAAGTTTGATTTTAAAGGCAGAGAGGGTGTCCTTCTCTCGTACCCACACTGGGAGCTGGTTCCATAAGAGAGGGGCCTGATAGCCGAAAACTCTTCCTCCCATCGTTTTCTTATATATTCTGGATCTCTGAAAATGTAGCTTGGTTATGGAGAGCTTTTTATGTGAGGAGAAGGATTTTAAACTCTATCCTAAATTTAACAGGGAGCCAATGAAGAGATGCTAAAAATGGAGAAATATTATCTCTTCTGCTAGTTCTTGTCAAAAGCCTCGCTGCAGCATTTTGGATCAGCTGGAGACTTTTCAGGACATATTTTGGACAGCCTATAAATAAGGAGTTGCAATTGTCCCGTCTAGAAGTAACAAAGGCATAATACCGTTTCACATAATCTCTCTACCAACAACCATCAACAAGGCCAACTGCATTTTGTTGACGTTATCTAACATTACTTGTAAATGCAAAACCCAGGATGTGTCACCTTTCTGTTGAAGCACTTTCAGATATTTGGTAATAATTTCCTCATAACCAAACTAAATAAGTGACTGTCCACCGTGCAAGGAGAGCAGCAGAGAACAAATTAATTAGCTGTTCAGTAGAGGAGCAAGGGTAATTATCCAACCTCTGCTGACTGACTTTAGAAAGAGAAGATGGCAGTGTAAACGTCACTCTGGCTCTAGGCCATAAAGAGATGATGCACAAACAGTTTTATTGTATTTTAGCCATCAAGGGAATTGTCATCCATCAGAGAAATGGCTAACCTGACAGGCTGCAGATGAACTGGGATGGTGATATCGACTGGTTATGTAAAAAATAAAAACAAAGATGAGAGTAAGAGAGATAAGCAATAGTCTGATAATCAAAGTTTTTACTTTTTTTTTCTTTTTATTTCACTGCAGTAAAGCACCTGAACTGATACAATCTTCACAAGAACACATAACTCTGACTTTTTGTACTGCTGAGCAAAAATGGCATGTTGAGACTTGATTTTGTATCTGAGGTATTTGGGCTGGGCAAAAAGTTAGAACAGGCACATTGCTTTTATAACATGGCCCCTCTGACAAAAACAACAGTAACACATCACCAAATCACTGATTTTATTTAGAAATATTAAAACATTCAAAATCAGGATGCTACATGTTATTAGGTAAGTTTTAGTCAGAACAAAATACACACAGGCTACAAAGCTCCTTTCAGTTGAATAAAACCTTTACTGAGCTTCAGGGAAGAGAAGATTGATGGAAAATTTCAACAAGAGAGCAATAACTTTGCGATAAACTGATTTTCCATTATTAAGATCAAGCATGAAGTTGTCAGGTTAGTGTAGTGGTGTCTCACACTGGTTTAGTAACTTCCCTCCCACACGTTTAGCAGAGAACATCTTAGTTCAACAGAAGATCAATAGCAATTTACTCAGCATTGATCTATAGCTGCATTCTAACTCATCCACAATAAACTGACCGTAGCTTTTCAGATTATTTTCTTCTCAGTTTTATCCAAACCCTAACCTTTCAGATCATGCAAACTGATCGGCTTACAGACACAGGCAACTGGAGGAAAAAGCACATGCTGACACCACTCCCCATCAACACACCACCTCTTTCTTTCTTTTTTTTTTTTTTTTTTTTTTTTGGTTCAGAGGGGAAACAGCAGGGGGTGCCAAATATCAGAGGGCATCTCTTTGATGATACAGCTTTTTGATCAGGTGGTGCCCTTTACAGCAGGCAAATTTCAACATTAGCAAAGACTAAAGTCCCTGAACTAGCAGATTCATGCAAAAAAAAAAAAAAAAAAAACCTGAAATCTCAAATGTGGGTGGAAACCACAGCGATTCAAAAAGTATTCAGATTTACTTAATAAAACACTGTTTTGATGCTTTTAGGAGACTCATGCATAGTTAGTGTTGAATTATAGTACAGCCCATTAAAATGGCTGATCATTTCTGCCCTGGTGGAAAAATGCAAACATTAAAAAAAATCAAGGTTCTCATAATAAAAGGCGCAGAAAATAAAATCTCTGCAAAATTCATCATAGTTCATGCTGCTCTGCTATACTGATACTGTAAATAATTGAACAGAAATGCTCTCATACTGTTAATGTTTTCTTATATTGCAGGCTGGAAGTCAACAGAGTTCAAGAGACAAATAAGTTAGGAGTTAGGATTCTTAGACAACAGTCCGGGCTTGGTAAACAGGATTAGGGAGGTCGTTTTTTTTTTGTATTATATGATGGCAATTCAGGAATTCCAGCATCGACTGGTGTGTGAAATGCATCAGAGTATCGTCATATGAGATGATAAAACTATTGCACACAAGGTGGGAAGTACATGGACATATCCTTGTGATCCTAAACAGTTTTGTAATGGAGTTGCACAATATTTCAGGTGTTTCTTTTCCAAATCGCCTCCCTCTGCTGCGTTTTAAGCTGCGCGCGTTTCCAGTTACGCAACGAGAATGACAGCAAGCACGCGCAACGTATGAGTCCTTAAAGCTGTAGCAACTTTTTCAGGTAAGCAGGAGGGTGGGAGGTGAGGGAGGGTGGGGTCCTTGCTTTATAACCTGACAGTTCGGCGCTATTGGCCGACAGCAGGTGCTGGGGGTGGTTGTATATGCGTGTGTGTGTGTGTGTGTGTGTGTGTGTGTTTGGGAAGAGGGGGGAGGTGGTGGGGCATCTTACCTGTACCTGTAAGGAGTGCCATTCGTCATCGTCCGACTCCAAATCAAGACCAGGCTTTTCTTCTTCTAACAGCCCGGAAAGATAGAAGTCGGCCAAGACAGCCGGGAAGTGAAGGAGCGACTGCAGCAGGACTCCGAGCATGGAGCCGATCACTTCATGGGGCGAGGAAAGAGTCACCGAGTGGCTCCAAGGTGAGCGACAAGTTCCTTTCACCCCCCCTCCAGCGACTTTATCCTCTCACGAAGACATTATCTTAGACGGTGAAGTCCAAATTAGAAACAGCCCGTAAATCCAATTGGAAGTGAAAGGTGGAGGTGGAATGAGGAAGTGGCCTTTAGTGAGAGAGAAGCCGCAACAATGTGTCAACAACAGCTCTGAACGGTGGATATGTCCGTGTGTTTTACTTTCAGGACATGTACAGTCCGCTGAACAGATTTCTTTATGACTTGTTTTTTCTCAAACGGACAAATTGAGGGATTTATCTGATTTTTTTACAGTTGGATTATTATGGTGCTATTTCCTTTCCTGCAAAGTAACAAACTGATGTTTCCTTTTGGAAACATTTAGCATGAATCATCCCAACTTTAAGCTTCTTACAAGCTTAATTACATGTCAAAGATTGTATCTCCAAAGATGTTATTCTTTTGATACTTAATGTAATTACGTATCATATGAAGTTATGATATGAAGTTATGATAAAAAGATTACATTTGTATAACAATTATTATAGAAACAAATGTAAAAAACTTTTTTTCAAAACTGATACCTTAAGTACATTTTATTACCCCTTTATTCCCTCCTATCTATCTATCTATCTATCTATCTATCTATCTATCTATCTATCTATCTATCTATCTATCTATCTATCTATCT
>JBAMHX010000022.1:14744379-14756858 GCA_037177515.1 Pseudomugil tenellus
TGCACACCTTTATACACTTCTGTGCCTGTACACGCCCACTCCCACGTGAATCACCTCTGCAACACACACACACACGCGTGCGCGCACACACACACACACACACATCTACTTCACCTATATGTCTCCTACAGAAAGAATAAATGCTGTTATGCTGTTAATCAAGTCTTACTAAATAACCAGCTAACTTTGTATTAACACCCAATGCAGCATTACAAGATTACTTCAATGCTCAAGCAGGAATCAAGATGAAAATCAGAACATCTTTATTTATACACAACTTTTAATAATTTGTCGTGGTCTAAATGAGTATATTGGTGTTTCTGTAGAGTGTCAACACTCAAATAACAGGAACACAGTCGGCAGACATAAAAGCAGCAAAAACTGGTAAAAATGTTGGAAGTTGCCAGTAATCAAAGCATAGCCCTCCCTTTAATTAGCTCAGTCCAGCCATTTTCATGTTGATACCTTGTTATATTTCACAGGGATTGGCTTCACTTTGCAGTTCTTTATGTAACTCATCACTTCATGAGGCATTTGAAATTAGCTTAGTAGAGCTATGCTGTGTGTGCGTGGTCAGTTTCTCATTTGTCATTTTCTCTTCAAGGCTCTCAATTCCCACCTTCATTCACAACCTCCTCCTAATTACTTCTGCAACTTTTGTGAAGTTATTAAAATGAAACATGTAGAAAAATGACCAATACTTTTATTAAATGAATAATTACAGAGTTCCTGTCATCCAAACAAGATGCTCTTGATTATAGCTATTGATATATGAACAACCATCCAATGATGTGAAGCTAAAGGCTTAACTGCTAGCACCTAATCATGCCACCATAGGGGAGCTGATTAAAAAACAAACATTCCCAGGGCACCTGAGGTCTGCAGGGCATGACACTTCAAAACATTTCCTAGAAAAAAAATCTTCTGTTGACTAGTTAAAGTAATGCAGTATGAAAACCTGACTGCAAAGTTTTTAGTGTAGTGAGGTTGCCATCCCCTTCTGGGCTTGGTGGAAGTTGGTGCAGCACGGTGATAGGTATGGAGAAAATAAAGAGAAAGCTATTTCTAACCATGTCACACTTTCTCTGTGTCTTTTATGTTTTATGTTTTATGTTGTGTGTTTGTTTTTGTTTTGTTTTTTTGCTGCAAAATCTATAAAAAAATCTGTGTCCTTCCGTTTTCTGCCTCATACTGTGAAGAGGAAATAGGACATGAGTTTTCGCTCAGATCGTCCCATTTCCACAAATCAATAGCCTTAACATATAGGAAATGGTTTTGTCATTTTATTGCCCTGCTGTTGATGCCATCTTGTTTCATCTATCCAGCAGGACACCACGGTCTATGAAAAGGAAAAAGACATCATCACTGTTGTGAGTTGGCTTGTGTTTGTTGTCTATGAGCAATTTCAGCTGGTCTGGATGATATTTTTTGTGTAATTGATGTTCCAAAGCAAGCGGGTGAGTCTGGTTACATTTAATCTTGCAGTGTCGTCAGCTGGTGGCGGTTTGTGATGAGATTCTGAGCTCCAGCTCTCAAGCACTTCTCACACATACAGCTCAGCTGGAGAGTGTCGACCTGGTGCCCACGTCACCTGGTGATCAGCTGGTAAAGCTTTATTTTTTTTTCTAACACTGTCTTTTCCTCATTGTTTTGTTTCTGAATATTATAAGTCGATGTTTACCTGCAGTAAAGTCTTTTCTAATCCATGTCTGTATCCAATGTATAATCGTAATTAAAGAAGAGTGAAGATAGGCACTCTGTCTCTTTTTTCTCTTTTCTTATTTTTCTGTCAATTCCAGTGTTTTTTCCTTGCCTTCATCTCTGACCAGTGGTGTTCATCCTCATTTGTTTTCATTCTGCACTTATTTCATCCAACTCGTGGTTTTTTATGAAGCCACTTCTGTTCCTGTCTCTGAAACCCTCTGTCATGTTTAGTTGGTCACAAACAGAGTTCTTTTATCCTGCTTCTGTTCCTGCCTTCAAGTCAGCACATTCAGCTTTGCAATTACAGCTCTCATCTTTGCTTGTTATCTCCATAATCTAGATTCCTTTTAGTGTTCATTTCTATAAGCCATTTTCTTCTTAACATATTCCCAGTGTCCTTTCATTTTGTTTGCTCAGTCCATTAAGTAAAAACTCTAATATCAGATTTTTTATGTCCTAATCATATCTCATGTGTTTTCTTTATGCTTATTTTTATACAAAAACACATTTCTTCTTATATAAAGCATATATGTTGTTTTTGTGTGTTCATTATCTATGTGTGGGGAGTGGTTTTATAATTTTTACCAAAAAGAAAAACTAGGTTATCTTGCGCTGACAGTAGCTAACTCTAATTAATTAAAGCCCATTACCATTAATGAAGTCTCCCTACTTACAGATTGAGAGTAATGAGAAGTAAAGAAAGAGAAATAGAGGTTAAGAGCAGGAAGAATTATTTTTGTCACAAGGGTTTGACAGATTTATATAAAAGAGAGCGACATTTTTGGGGTTTCGTGGGTTTTAAAGTTATCTGTGGAAGCTACAGAGAATTTTTGCTATGGTAACGCTTTCCTTGAATGTATCACTTCAAAATAATAAATGATAGTTTTATCTTCAGTTATGGGAATATTTTTATTGGTTTCAGCATTTTATTAACTGTTATATCTTTCTCATGGAAATGCTGCTTCCATTATTATTCAAAAGGGGTTTTTTATATTAAATAATATACTTACTCCACTTTCAGTTGACATAATCTGACAACTGCAGTGTTTAATAATAATAATCTATTTAGGTTATGTAATCATTCATTGTGTGTTAATTCAGTGATTTAAACTTTTTTCTCTGTAATTTGGTGGATCTCCACATGCTCATTATGACAGCCTGTGGAAATGTTATTGGTTACTACTGGGAACAGACCAGAAAAGACCGTTTTGTTGTGTAATTTTGACTCATTAATGTGCTAAGTTGTTTTTCTCGGATAAGCATAAGGATTTTTAACAATGAAAAATGCAAACAACATCTTTATGTTTTCTTTTTTCTCAGGGGATTGAGATAACATCCACCAGCTCCAGTAACCACTACGTGACTGGAGCCGTTGCTGAGGTCAGGCACTCATATTGGCTGTCCTTTTTTACTGTTGACTCAGCCCACTAGCCGAGCCAACCATTGCTGCCATCTCAGTGCACTTAACCTGTCCTGTGTGGAGGAGCATGAGTATAGCTGCTCCCTACGAACTCCAGATCAATAGGTTAACATTAACTCTAGTTTGTCTTTTCACAAGAATTCCATGCCAAAAGCTGTGTGCTGCACCCACAAGACACTTTGAATTTTTTAATTATTTGAACTTGTCCTGTGAAACAGTGACCTGGCATGACATCTCAGGAAAGTCTGCTTCACAGTGGTGAATCACCTTAGTGGTTTGATTATGTTCACTTTCTACCAAATCGTGCACGTAACAAACTGTGACTTTGTGGTTCTGGCTTGTGTTGCATTTCTCCGACAGATAACATTGTCCTACTTATTTTCACTTCTCCTGTCAAAGGTTTGTGTTCTGCTAAATGCAGACATCCCAGGTGTTTTCCTGACCTGCTTATCTTATAGCAACTGCAAATTTTCATTCATGGAAAGCAAAAATAGAAACAATCAAGATTGCTTTTAAGTTTTAATTTGTTAGTTTTTAAAATTCTTTTAAGCAGTATTTTTTCTGTGTATATAAAACCAAAATCTCCATTAAGCTTTAGGAGCTACCAGCATACAGTAGTATCTTTCTTCCACTGTGCATAGCTGAAGGATGAAATTTTAATTTGTATTAATTTATTATGGAAGCATAAGCTCTCTAGACAGAAATCCCCTTGGAAGTGTGTACGTGTGACACAATATTTGTAGTTATTGACTCATCTTCGCTTCACTGCTTTAAAACTAAAATCAATCTTAGTTGACGTGTTGCAAACACATTGCTGTGTATTTTTAAATGAAGCTGTGTTTTGAATGATGCAGACTGTAAAAAAAAATAGCAAATAATACATATTAACAGTATGTTTTATGAAAATTTGTGTTTGTTCATTTCATACTCATACAAGCTACCTCTAGTAGGTTAAGGCAACTTCCAGAGAGGTGGCTGGCTTTGCTTCAAAACACATTTTTATATGGAGAAACTTCACTGGGAAAAGCAGCGAGATTGGAAAATATACAAGTGATCATAGAAAAGAGGAGTGTATGGCCTATAAATTGAGCACCAGGGTAGTTTTCCTGTGGGACGCCAGGCTGAAGATATTATTTTTCTATGATGTAAACAGCATAGTCCCCTAGACTTCCCTGCTGCGGCAGCAACATTGCTGTGCCAGACTAAAATGAGATATGATCTGCACACATGAGAAAAAAAAGTCCTTTACAGAGAGAAAAAACAATAAGCCTAATCATGATGTAGCACTTTTAATATTTATTTGATTTAGTATTTAATTTACTGTCCCATGTTGCCATAATTTAGTTATATGTATTCACCCTTTTTATTGGTTCATTTGTTGATGTGTTTTCATCAGTGCGGTGATGGTAGGGGGAGGGGTCAGTTATTCAATTCACCTGGCTGTCTAGCAAAATACATTTCACCTTGTTTTCCCAGAAGGATTACACAAAGCAAGCAAATCAAGCTTTTAATAATCAGCCATCTATGCACTGGATGGAAATATGTCTGACCTGTTTGCTGAAAAAGCTTTATATGTTAGCATCTTTTGTAGGATATTTCTCTCATAACATGGCCCAACATTGTGTAATAATGGTTGTTAAAGGCTATGTTTGGTCACGTTTAGGTTGATTGAAGGTTTTATTGTTGCTGTTTGTCTCTTTTTACAGCCCTCCAGCGATGCTTACTTGCATATCTTGGCTGGTGATGAAGTGGTCCAAGTCAATGACCAGATAGTGGTGAGTGATCTGCTATGCAAGAGACATTACTGAGTGTGTGCATATACTTAGATCAATTTGAGACCTGATTTCAATTCTGAATGTTTTGTAAGTGTGCACGTGTGTGTTTGTGTGTTACTGCATCAGGTGGGCTGGAGCAGAGAAAACCTGATAAAGAAGCTTAAGGAGAATCCCAGTGGAGTGAAGTTGGTCTTGAAGAAGATCCCTGGATCACAAAGACACAAAAGCTCTGCTCGCCTCTCCTCCACTCAGGTCAGGGATCCTTTTCTGTGCACAAAATCAGTATATATATTGTACCACCTGTCTTCATATTATACACTTTGTAAAAATCATTTGTAAAAACGCACGTTGATCCACATCATCCTCTTTCATAGCAGAAAATGTACCTATTTATGTGCCTGCAGAATCAAAACTTAAGAGTGTGTTTGAGCTAAATGAATGTAATGTTTATTAGTCTCATTTGAAGACAGTGTCCGCTACAGTTCAGGAGTGTTTAAAATGATTTTATCAGTCTTAGAATGAGAAAAAAAATCAGTTTCTCCTAACAGTTTTGCTCAAACATTGTAGGATATTGGAGATATTTTATAACCAGGGATAAAAGTCCAGCATCAAGGCCTTCTTTGGCAAGTGGTTAGTTTACGCATGTATGTCAACAGATTCTAAATCATTCTTTCATTTCCACTAACATCACTTGGGATATGTCTTCATAAACTCTCGGGAGGTATCGCTACATCTGTTGTCTTTGAACTAAACACTGAAATAAGTTAAGCATCTGAAACACGCTCATTCACACACACTGTGCATTTCACTCCCCCTTGTGACCATTACCATGTTAATCTCTGATCTAGCTGCTGGCTTGCGGTGAGAAAATACTTCAGAGGATGTGAATCAGATGTGTGTATCACCTCCATATTGCCCTCAGAGAATGCCCTGATTTTGAGTTTCACAGACTCGGTGTGTGTTTGTGAGACAGTGTTGGCGTCTTATCTGCTTAGCCACAGAGTGTGCAGATGGAGACCCGAGGAGAGAGTTGTCATCACGGTCCGCATGACATCCGCTTTCTTACCCCTCTGATAAACCCCAGACACACTAACATACACACAAATGTACAGAGAAATATTCGCGTGCATATTGACATGCTTTATTTTGTCTGATTTGTCCGTAGAAGGAGGAAGAGGAGAGAGAAGAAGAATCAGAGGAGGAGGACAATCCAAGGCATTCCATATTTGAGAGGCTTAGAGAGTCTGCAAGGTCCCTGTCTTTTAGGTATGAATATTATTTATCTTTTCCAGATGAAACTAGTCATTTTAAGAAGTGATTATTTTAATTTTACCCCCAAAACATAAGAAACAGTTGTTTGTGAAGCTTTTTGAGGAAGAAGAATTTAACATTTAACTGTGATTGTAGATTTGATCATCTGTATCTCCCTTAAATCCCAAATTAAAGAAGAAAAAAATACTCAAAATACTTATAAAGCAAATAATCTTGTGTGAATCTGTCATTAAAGAAACATTCTGTTCTCATGAAAGTCATGTTTTCTAATTGTAACATTCAGTAAAGGAAACAATTAAGTGAAATACGCTATATAAACTATATAAACTGGGGGGTCTGCTAATAAGAGTTAGTCTCCTCGTTGCATCAGCGTGCAGACAGACACATGGACATGTGGACATGAATTTGGTTTGTTTGAGAAGCAAGAAATTGCTCAGTAAAAGAGACCTTTTCGATGAGCTCCAACCTGATCAGTTTACACTGAGATCACTGTGCAAATGTCGAGAATTCCACCGAGCACGCCCACATCTGACTGAAAATGAGAGAAAATGATAAGATAAGGAAGCTGAGGGAGTTATATTAAAGATGATAAGAAAAGACAGGAATGAAAAGGGAGGAAAAACTATCGGTAAGATGACAAAAGGTGCTGATGGAGAGCCAGCAGGAGAGAGGAGAGGGGCTGGCGCTGGCACATTATGGCTGTTGTATGTCCCTTTTTTAAGATGTGGTTTTAGACAGGGAATCCTTTCCTCCTAGATTATTTTCAATTTCTCTCAGGTTGCAAGGATTTTGATCACAAATATCAGATATTTGCAGCCACAAGTGTCTCTGATTTATATTTTTGCAACAGGCGAGCAGTTCAAGGACCAGAGGTACAGCAGCATATGGGACAGGGAGAGTCTGAATTGTCTTCTGGGGGGACACCATCTCTAATTTCAGTCCAAGACCCACAGAGGAGTCTGCCACATCTGTCAGCCTCAGGTAAAGAACTTTTCCCTAGTATGTCGAGGCTGTTTACAATAGCGACTTTGCAGTTCTAAAAGCTAAATTGGCTTTTTAGAGACAGACAGGCTTTGTTCAAGTGAAGCACATACATAGCCATAGGCTTTGATTGATACAAGTGGGTTTATTGTAATTATGCATTTTTTTATTCGCTTGATGACTCCTTTGATTACAAGGTTTCCCCTATCAAAGGATGTTTTTTTTAGGATGATGCACATTGGAATCATTTTTAACCCAGATAAAATGATGATTGTATAATCGAGTCGTAATATAGGTCACTGATAACTCAAATGTGTGTCATCATGATTTGTTTTTACAGCGATACTCATCATTTATATGCTTCCATTAGGGCCTTCAGTTCAGTTCAGCTTTATTTATATAGTCGCTGAACCTGAGCATTTACTCTACTCTTCAAGTCAATCCCTGGTTATTGCACAGGGTAACAGTGGAGAGTAAACCTCCAACAGAACCAGGGTTAAGATGAGCAGGTATCCAGTTAGGCTGTTTAATGGTGCGAGGACAGTAATGAGGACTGACAGGGCAAACAAGCATCATAACTCCATGGCAGTGATAGTGTGAAAAAAAGGAGAAACATAAGTTGGTGAAAGTTAAATTACCTATTTATACAAGGAGAAAAAAGTTCAGCAAGCTCAGGTACTCGTGAGATTCATCTCACAAGGATGCAAAAGAGCAACCTTAGCCCAGCCTAATGCTATGCTAAGATAAATAAATACTAAGCATATTTATAAGAAACACTGCTCAACTATTTAACGCCACTAGTTTAAGATCTTTGCCTCACTGTTTGCTTTTCAGCCGGGCTTGAGAATTCAAAGAGTTTGAAGCTATCCCCAAACTTCATGCGAGACCACTCCCCTTCATCCAGGAGCCCCTCACCTCACACACTCTGCAAGGACAGACCAAGTGTCAGTTCCTGTCCTGAAATAGTGGGAAACACAGTGAGTGGAAATAAAAAGAAGCTCAATCAAATGTAGCTGATTGAATAAAAACTTTATGGAAACACTGATTATACTCTATCTTTTTACCTTTACGGCAAATAAGGAAGCTAAGAAGAAGTCTATGAAAGGTAAATGTTTCTTTTAGACCCTCCAACAGATGTTAAGCCATATTGTGCTGCATCAACACTTCTTTCTCTTACCCCTATTCTTGTGTTTTTCCAGGAATGACGACCACCCTGAGCCGGCGCCGCGTGTCATGTCGTGAGTTGTCTCACCCTGATTGTGATGGCTGGCTCTATAAGAAAAGAAAAGAGAGCGGTGTCTTTGTCCCACAGAAGTGGCAGCGCTTCTGGTTTGTCCTCAAAGGGCCCTCTCTTTACTGGTACAAAAGCCAACAGGTGGGTATAAAATAATATTATTTTTGACTGTATTGAGTTTAATTTAATACATTTTCTAATCTGACTGGTTACTGTGTTTAAATATTTAGCTTAAATCTGGGTTTGTAATCTTCTTGTCTTGTGCTTTTTATGTTTTTTTTTTTTTTGCCCAGGAGGAAAAGGCCGAGGGTCTGCTCAACATAACTAGCTACACGATAGAGAGTGCTGGACAGCACAAGAGAAAATAGTAAGAATTAAGTTGATGGCAGAGCTGCTCTTTAGTAAATATGTAGTATTGTGTTCATTATTAAAGATTTACTGCCAGTACTTATTTTTTGCCTTTATGAATAACACAGTGTACCTACTGCAGGGCATCTGCTAAATCCAAGCCTTTTATCTTTTCTCAGAGTTTAGAGAAAACAGTTTATTATCAGATCGTGGAGTTTAATCCCAGATAAAAGCAGAGTTTGAATGTTCTTATATGTGTGAATGAAATGTATTTGATTGTTTCAGACACTGACTCCACAACCCTGTTCTCTGTCTGTACCAGTGTTTTCCAAATGTTCCACAAGAAATTTCAGAACTTCATCTTCGCAGCTGATAACGTCAGCGACATGAGCAAGTAAGACGGAATAATAACCGCTTCAAAAATAATGATGCTTGGATCGATGTTTGTAGACAGGGATTTACGTTGGTTTTCATGCTTCAGCTTCTTTATAATACAGTTATTTATTCATTTTGCGTTAAATAATACTGTGACAGCCATTGATCTGCACTACCCCCTGCAGTTTACTTTTCTGCATCTTGTTTTAAAATCTAAATGTATTTTCATAGTCTTGATAAAGTGATCAAGCTGGTATGCAACTTGCTGTAATTTTCTCCCCAGGTGGATTAACTCCCTGATTACGGTCATGCAAAAGCACAATAAGTTTAAATTTCCAGATAGCGAAGAAGGTGAGGAATGACTTATTGTAGACTCACTAACATGCACTTAAATACAAATGCATTTGTTCCTACTGCTTAACGCACATATTTTCCACCATTTCAGCCTTAATGCATGCTGAGGTCATCGTGTCAACAGCAGTGGGAACAAAATAAATTATAGTTCTCTGTTTTTGAAAAATGTAGTCACATAATTATGTTTATGATAATTTCCCTAGGTGAGTTGGCTGTTAATACAGAACGGCACATAGTTGTTGCTATGGTTTCCTGGCAGAAACAATGACACGGTTTGGTTTATGTCATTAACCCGACACTTTTGTTTCTGTTGGACAGAATGTTACAGTGAAACTGAATCCGAGGGCGAATCATCTCCTCCTCGCAGGAGAAACAAGGTCGGTGAAGTTAAACACACACATGATCATTGAATTTTAATACAATACACAGTTTTTATCTTACTGTTGATTTGTTTTTTCTGTATGTATCTCAGAAGATGCAGTCCAACACTCTGCCTCGACCCAAGGGGAAAACGAACAAGGTGCCATTGCCAATTTCAACAACAGAGGGCAGCAAAGGAGCAAGTATGGATCATAAACCGCTTCACATCTCATGTCTCCCTTTCTCTGCTCTTTTTGTTAACATTGTTAAATATGATTAATAACTTTAATCAGTGCAGACCAGAGCGTTTTGACAGATATTTTGAGCTGCAATGTGCTGTTTCACCCTCTGGATATTCTTCCTTAATATCTTTTAAAAATGACTTGGTTCATAACAAGTTGATAATGAGTAATGTTGTCATCGAATCTCCACCTCTCTGGTTCTAACCAGCTCCAGCTCTGACAGCCCCGAGCCTCCATCTTTATTTGTTCTCACTTTGCTCCCCCTTTTTTGTTTTTCTGTTCCTTCGGCAAGGTGGACCAGTAGACGAGATGGGGAGGATGTTGAACAACATAAAGGAGGGAGGAGTTTCCCTGATAGGCCACGAGCAGTCGTTCACACATGACCACTTCAGAAAATCATTCATTCGACGGAACAAAAATCCCGCCATCAATGAGAAGGTGCACGAGCTGCGGGTTAAGCAAAGTACCCTAAAGGTGAGGGGAAGAAAGTCCTGAGTATGTGTGACTGAGTCGAACACATTGCTTTTTTCTGTGCTAACACAAAGCATGGGATTCAAAATGAACTCATGTGAACTAAATTCTCTTTTGCTTACTTCCGGAAGTATAAACAGTTGTTATAAAATATTGTTTTATACATATAGATTTGTGAGCTTAGTTGCATGTTAGTTAAAGCTGCTTTGCTCTGCTTCTTTTTCCAGGCTAAAGAAGCGGAGCTGCAGCAGATTAACAAGCTCCTGGATGACCCCGACCTGACCGCTTCAAAGTACCGCCAGTGGAAAAAGAACAACGAAGAACTATATAAGGAAATTCAAACACTCGCTTGTCTCAAATCATCTGAAGCAGAAGGGGATGTTGCGCCAGTGCAAGACACGCCTGAGAAGGGGGTTGCCTTGGATACTGTTGCTAAGGAAACAGTCCCCTCAGAGATAGAGGGACTATACAGACTCAGTCTGAGCGATGGAGAGGAACTAGTTGATGCGGAGCTGTCTGATGTTTCCCTGGAGATGGCGCAGGACCCTCAGGATGAGGTGAAAACCACAGACTTTCACGTCTCAATAGGGTCACTGGAGGAGTCCATAAACAAACATCTGAGTGGAATGACAGAAAGTCCTGAGCACTCTTTCTTCATTTAGGCTAACGCTGGAGCTGAAACACAGGAAAATATTTGCCATCAAACAGTCTGATATGACCCCATTTCTCCATCTTTTGTACTGAAATGAACCTGAAACAATTGTCAGAACTGATAGTCTGTTCTTCTCTGATATATCAGAGCGAGGTATTAGTGTTAGACTTTTATGTGCTCCTCTATGAAACAAAAATAAGACATATGACAAGTTTACATCAGTAAAGCTTAAACAATTTACCAAGTATCCGAGTTCAGCATGTATTTATGAAATCCTGAGCTTGTTTTTATGAATATATATATATATTAAGTACGACTTGGAACTCAGTGAGAATTGCTAATCTTAAGTCATGTCCATTTTTTAACATGTAAATATAGTTTTATCATATCTTTATATTTGTTGAATAATTTTGCCTTAATAAAGGTACATGTGAATGATCTTGCACAACATTTTCTCCTCAGATACACTGCTATCGCTGCCTATAATTGTGCTCTTTTTCAGCCTTTTTATTGGCCTTTTGGACTTTATACTTCACCACACATGCTCACTTATCTACAGATGAACAATGCACCAGCGCTCTATGTCTTGTCCTAAATGTCTGCCCTGCATGCAAAGACTAATGAGGACTCCTCTGGAGCTAAGACACTAGTAATGGCCTGCACTATTTCAAGGTAAGCTGGTATGTGTTGGGAGTTGTGATTTGCACCAATGTGACTCAACATAAAAATGATTGGCAGACACTGATTTAAGTGGGATGCATCCAGCGCTCTCAAATGTGTCTGCTGTAAGTCAGCAAACTTGAATGATAAAATGTCTCATCTCTACATCCAAACCTACAAGAAAATAATAATTTTACTTTTAAGGCTTCAGAACTCTTCATCCTATAAAAAATGTTGATCATATGTTTATATTTTCTACCTTATTATTTGCCATTCAACACTACCGTCTTGACGGGTTGATTCTTTAAGTTTTTGTGCCCGACTTGCTAAAAGGAGTTCTGTTAATCACTCACTGAATGTTATGTTTGCAGCTGAATTGTCTAACACAAGGGTGCCCAAACTTTTTGACTCTTAAGAGTCAAAAATGAAAATGAGCCAGTGAGCCACGAGCCAAACACTGCAGCTTTAAGGATAAAACAAGTACATTTAAAAAGTTATTTTAATCATTGTTCAATAGCTAAAACAATTTTACCATCAGGGCAAATAAAATGTTACCTAATACACACACATACACACACACACACATACACACGCACATATATATATATATATAGTCTGAATTTCTATCCAA
>JBAMHX010000022.1:14759165-14775870 GCA_037177515.1 Pseudomugil tenellus
TATACACATACACATCAGACTTCTGTTTATAATATATTAGAAATATCTAACATTTCACAGTCGTTTTCAGACACAAAAATAGCATGTTTTTGTTAACAGTACAGAGCTAAAAGGCATCACGATGCAATACTTGAGTCATGTTTCACTACATGTTCCAGTTAAAGGCATTTCATGTACTTATTTATTTATGTTTTTGCTTTTCAGACTCCTAACATTCATCTCTTTCTATTTACAGCTCAAGTGGTTTAAGAGAGAGCTATACCCATTATGTTCATACCTGAAATAGGATTTATTAATCTGTTTTATGGTGCACTCCTATTTATAAGTGGACTCATCTCTATTTCATCAATAGGCAGATAATAAGCTGAAAAGTGTCTTTAAGCTTCAACATTTTTGAGAATATGAATTCATTTTCTAACAGCTGACTTCATATACGTCCACATCTGTCTTGCTAGTAATTTCTGGACATGAGTGACAGGCAGGGCAGACTGCTTGGTCAGCACGGGATGGGCAGGTTGGGCATCTTGGTCGTTTGAAGCTGAACAGCAGAGCACTGCCTCCCAGTAACTGCAAACATGAACCCAGCCATCCAAAGTAGAGTGAGCCAGCTGGATGCAAGCTGAGCTGGGGATACCTGGGGTTACTGATCCTATGACCTGGATCCACTCCAAGTCTTCTAAGGTTGTGGGTGTACAATCCTAATGCGGTCAGGCTCAGCAGTCCAGAAATTACCACCAAGAGTCCTCCTGAGGCTGTTACCCCTCTCAGAGGCAGATCAGTCCAGCAGCGGACCCCAATGCAGGCCAAAACAATGCCAATGCCACACAGAAACAAAGAAGTGAGCACCAAGCCCTGTGCCAGACGAACCCGTGGATCTCTCTGATATGGACCAGCCACAGGCCAGCACTGCTTCAGCTCAGAGTGCGCCACCTGCAGGCAGCTCTCCCAGAGGCCATCAGATCGCAGCAAGAGCAGCGCCTCTACTGACCCAGACCTGGAACCCATCCCCTGACCTCTTCCTCCTGCCCGAAGAAAGGATCCTTGCCCTGATATGCTCAGACGTGTCTGTCCCTCTCTCCACTGGGGTGTGATAGCAGCAGTGAAGACAAGGACCAATCCCAAGGGGGCGAAGACAATCCCCATCACCATGGAAGCTGGAGTGTTCATCATTTTGTGCGGAAATCTTGGTTTTCTTTTTAAACTTTCAGGGCATGTAGTTATTTCCTTTTCCATAAAAACAAAACTTCTCCAGAACTGAAAATGCTTTGAGAATTCTCCAAAAGTCGGATAAAGCTGGTTAGGTATTGATGTGGCAGCAAATGTAGATCTACTCTGAAAACACACAAGACGTCACAATTGTCAGTGATGAAGGAGGAAAAAATCCTTTGTGAGGTCTTCAAGAACCCAGAGAACATGAAATCTGATCGCAAAGCGAATCAACAGAAGAATCAGATCAATCAAAGTTGCTCTTCATCCAAGCTCCCCACTCTTCCAGCTGCAGACTCTTCATTCTGAGTATCTGAGTAGGAGAAAGAGATTCAGTCAGACAAATAGAAAGATCCATCCATAGTGATGAAACTGAGAAACATAAAGACACAACAGAGTAAAAAGGAGCAAAGATATCACAAGCTTCACTAATCCTGTGCTGGACTGAAAAAAAGCACCAATGGTCGATGTCTGTCTCTGTTGCTAGGATACAATAACCTGGCTAGTCTCAATGTGACAGCGTGTGCATGTGTGTATTAATGAGACCTTGCTAGACTCCTCTCTGTGTGATTGTGTTTCCAAGCACTGGAAATACTGCATTCAGCTGTGTGCGTGTGCACAGGAGGGAGCTGTTGTCTAAACGTCTGATCACAGACAAACACATATGACCTTGGAACATTTCTGTTGAGTTTGTAATCACCACCTGCCTGTTTGAATGCAGAGTGAGTTCATCTCCAGTTTTTCAGAAGAGGAAGGAAAGAACGCCCTCAGGTAAAGCGAGCAAAACAACCTGAGGACACGCAGATATGATCAATACAAATCTCCTGTCAAACAAAACCCTGAACAGAAAAATTCACATGGCTGGTTGATGGGAAGAAGCACATTTGCAATCGGTTCATTTCTGAAGAAAGGCTACTAAAGCAACATGTTAACTTTATTTCTTGTGTGTAAACAGACTTGATTAAAAGAAAAAATCATTGTTTAGACATTCAGAGAAGCAGGTTAGTACTGTTATACAGCAGATTAGAAACCTTATTTCTAATGCAAAAGTTCATTAGTGTTATTATCTTTTCATTTTATTTTTAAACTGGCAGCACAATGAGATAAAAATGATTATTTACTGTAAATGATACCTTTTCTTCAGAGTTAATAATAAATGCAGTGAAAGAAAAAAAAGGCTTTCAAAGTGTTCAAAAATCTGTTCTGGTTGTGTTTTAACCTTAAAATGTATATTTTAGTATTTACAATAAATCAGAAACAAGAATTCAATGCAAACCTTAAAGAAACAAACTGAAGAGGTTTACAAGCTTATTAAATTATGTTGTGTTTAGACAAAAAAGTCAGGAGAATTATTCATGATGTTTGGAGCTATTGGTAGCTATTTTGTTTATGTTCTGGGACAAGAATGTTTGTAAAGCACTGACATGATAGACTACAGAAGATGACAGACAAGAGAATCTCACAGTTGTCTGAGGATGTTCATAATGTCTTTGTAAACAGACCTCAGTTTTTACGGGTAACTCAGTCCATGTTTTTGTTTTTTCAAAGTTTCAGCTTCATAGATCCTCTGAAGATTTGTCAAAGCTCTATTTCCAAAGTCAAATGATGTCTCGATGAGATGCAGTGACTCCCAAAAGTCATGGCTTTTAATCAGGACAGCGTTTGTTTCAGTGCAAAAATTGCACAAAGATCAGTGCTGGAACGTATATGAAAGAACCTCTCAAACATGCAAGTTCAGAGAATTATGCAAGCACAATCACACACACCGATTTACAGTCGGTAAAGTCGGTCACTTACCATTCAGGAGGGGTTGTGTGCATTTCACTGCAGACTGTTGGCTGCCTCCCTGCTTATGCCTGAATGCTTAATGTGTTTCTTGTTTGGCAGCAGATGGTGTAGTCACCTCGTTATCATTTCCTCCTCAGTTTCAATGTCTGCCTCTGCCTCCCGGTTTTCTCTGTCTTCATGTTTCTGTCCTTGTGTCTGTACCTCACTTTTTCCCTCCTGCGACCGTCTGTTTGCTCCTCTGCCTCTCTCTGTCTCTATGTGTGCACCCTTCTCTCCTTGACTTGCTGAAGGATGTCTGTGTAATATTTAGGACAGAGAGCTTTCCTGTTACTAGATAGGAAGAAGTGAGCTCTCTGTGGAACTCGCACAAGCTGAGTACTTTAAAACGGATTACTTTGGAGACATGGGAAAAATGGAACTTTTGAGTTTTAATGTGTATGTGAAGCCTTCCTCCAGTTGTTGGTTCTTTTCTAAGCTTATCCAGTTCACATCCTAGAGTGACACTGGGTAAAACGTTAAGCCTCATGTTAACCTTGACCTTGTTTATAAGTGTTATTTCAATACTTTAGCCTCAAAGTACATCATCACTCTATGTAAGCAGTTAAAAAGACATGAGAAAAGTAACATCAAGACCTGAACTACTCACCATTCATTTAAAGAATTCAGAGAAAAGCTGTCTGGAGCTGTTTCATGTGCATCATGTGCATTTCGGGATTTTGTTTGAGTTACTTGTGCATTCAGATGCTTTATTCATACTTAACCTGAAAACACCAATTTAACCTGAGAACATGTACACAGCAAACAACTCTCACCGGGTTTTTTTTTTTCTTGTTTTTGTTCTTATAAATATTACATCCTGGGCAACAAGTGCACAGTTTGTCAGTTGGCATGCAATGAACAGCTCTACAATGATCACAAAATTTGTCATTTGTTTCTTTATTTTTTTTAGAAAAGAGAATAAATGACTATCCGTCTAGCCATGGTTTAACATTTAATAATAATAAAAAAAGAGATACATTTTGCTTTGAAATGATGCGTTATGCAATAAGATATTTTTAAAAAAGAGTTTTCTGAGTTGCTTCCTGGAAAGGAAAACAAAAAACTGTGCTTATACCATACAGAAATGTCCACATCTTTGGGCTAAATAATGTCTATAACTAATTTCCTGTGTGGTTTTACGGGTGGAAATGTCTGACTTTAAAATCAATCTCAGTTGTGAAACTAACAGGAAGATACTTTGGCCGTGAAATAAAAAAAACCCAAAACTGTAGGGGTATAAAAACGCACCAATAAATTTAGTGGAAGAAATGCTAAGTATTCTGAAAGTAGCAAGATTAACATCATTTGAAGACAAATTATGCCAACTGCGACCATTTATAGCGCCAAAAAAAGATTTGAAATTCATAGCAATGAATGAAAAATGGATCGCGACATGCAACTTGTTTATAAAACACTGTGATATTAAACTCTATTTACATTATATGTACAGACCGGTCATCATAATTGCTTTAACATTAAGACATTGAATTCAAATAAGAAAAAACGCAAGGAAAGGGCTGCAAAAAAGTGAATCAAATCATAAAATTGATCAAAAATCTGAAAATCTAGGGAGGTCCCTTCAGTGCAGTTCCCTTCTTGGCTTTAGAAGTCCACAGCTTATATAGTCTCTGACAGAGCAGTGCTTTAAAAGATGTTTTTCTGGCAGCTGTGATTGTTCATCCTTCAATAGATGCCTTTTTATACTTCAACAAGTGTGATTTGGAGCTGACCATTGCCCATCTCAGACATCTCAAGAAGGTACGCTGACTGGTTGGTATAGTGTTCAATGATGTTGTTGTCCATGTTGACAAAGATCCTGTTTAAAAAAAAGCAGAAAAAACCAAAGTGTTACTTCAAGGATAATGCGAAATAAAAAACAACTAAGGTTGTGAGGGTGATAATTCGAGACGCATTACATTTCCTGCATCAGTAGGAGTAATATATTCAGTTGCTGTCTGTTTCTCTCCCTCCCAACACTAACACTTAAGTCTTTAATGCTTGAACTAACCGGCAGCTCACGCATTTAGCCTGCAGGGACAATGCTGATTGAAAACAAGAGCAAAAGAGCAGGGAGGAAACTGCAAAGGGAATGTAACCCAACCTGTTAGCTTAGCTGCTCCCCTGCAGTGGTAGCTGTCAGTAAGCAGCAGGAAAAACACCTGAAAGTGTTTGAGCTCCAGTAAGAGGTAACAAACACACAGAGAAAAAGACTTTCTGATCTGCCCTGATGTCATACAGGAAAATTATCCAAACTATTGTAAGTTGGAAAAGTTGAAAACTTTATCCCCTAGTAGATGTTTTATGTCTTATTGGTTACTTTTTTTCAAAAGGACTTTAAGGGAATTCCTTGCATAAGATGTGCTTTTTGTGCTTGTTGTGTGTGCAGCCTTACTACTGTTGTTATTATTTAGTACGTAGAACTTTGTAGAGCTGTTTTTCTTAATGCCCTTAAAGGAAATAAAGTACATTGGATTCATTTTTCTTTTCTTTTCCAGTTCAATCCATTTCCACCTCTCAAAACTCATCTGAACACTGAGTGATGTGTGGCAACTCCTAGCTTGATAGACACCCTTCAGCTGGTGACTGATGGCCTTTGAGGCAATTATCAAAAGAAACATCTCTTTGAACGCTATTTCCTGATGCTCCAATGGAGATGCAGTTATGAAAGCATAAATAAGTGGAACAATCACCTATGACTCATCTGCAGAACTGCAAAATCTATTCACTCTCTTTCTTTAGGAAGAGCTACAATTAACACATTCCGGAGGGCTGGGCCAACTAACCTACCAACCCGGTCTATCAACATGAGATGTCTTAGGAGATGATAAGCTTAGAGCTACAAATTAAATCCAGAGTTTACGCAAATCACTCACCCCAGAGGGACTTTGTTCATTTAACTTGTGTGTCAGTTTTCGTGCCTGCTTAAAACATATAAAAAGAATAAGATGGGAACTCACCCTCTCTTGCATTTCTTGTAGATTTTCCCAATGGTGTTCTTTTGTATACCATACTTATCTGAAATCTGGGGAAAGGAAGTTTAAACAAGACAAAGGTTAGTACAGTTGAAGATAGATGAAGTACCAACAAAAAAGAGTTTTGATTCTCATCTCATGAACTGGATTGGATTAGGAAAGAACATATTTGTACATGACACTTACCGCTTGTTGTAGGCCAGACAGGGTTGGTGAGCTGAGCATGAGTGCGTTGAACACCTCTTCAGTGGCTGTTTTCACATATAGGAGAACTGGCAAAGTAGGGAAAAAATTATTCTCACATAACATAAACCCCAAAAGAGCTCAGCTTATTTTTAAAATCAGACTTCTATTTTGTTATTAGGCTTTTTAAAAAAATCTACCTCTTTGTGGGTCTTCTTTGCGGGCTTGTTTGTTGAGTGGAGAGCTGCTCTGGTCTCTGTCTGGATACAACCTCTTGAGACTACTCCTGTCAGCACAAAGCGACATCCGTGTTACACAAAAACAGAAACCATTTTTTCAATTTTAAAACGGCTATAATAGTCAATTGTTATTTTGTGTTTTGCTTCTCTTACCTTTCAGTTTCGTCCATGGGAGTAGCCTAATGAGACAGAAAAACAGACAGAAAAAAGATCTGATTACACTCAACTGAACTGATAAAGGCATTGCTTAATGTCCCCCTTACCATCATTGTCTGTATTATACCTTAAAAGAAGAATGTTATCTCTCTTAGCACTTCCCATGACCTCTAACAGAGCCACATAAGCGTGGACACTGATGGAAATACACAGATAGAACCATCCAATTCCTAATCTGCCCGATCAGAAAAATTTCTACCTCAGCTAATCAGTATGTTTTTTTCCAAATGATCTTGGCATATATTTAACCAGGTCAAGCTGCATGAAAACTAACTCTAAATTGATATTATTCCACATGGTAGTTCTCCTTTTCCAACAGCTATGCCTCTGTGCAGACTTACAGATGAATTCTCAATAGTGTGGGAAATCTGACCTGTCTGAACAATGCTCTCACCACACTATTTTAAGTGTGTTGAGTGAAAAACAGAAGAATATGAGGGTGTTGTGCTGCGTACCATGCATGAGATTTTACACCAGGTGTCTGGGAGTGTGCGCATGTGTGTGTTTGTGCAAGACAGCACAGCTTAATCTCAGTGTCGGTAGCTGCAGTGGCCTGAACTTGCGCCTGGTTTCGACACCGTCTGATCTGAGGTCTGTGTTTAACCTCACTTTCACTAGCATCATTAACACCCCCACGCCCCTCCACTGGTTCACAGTCCCTCTTTATTCCCCACTGCATACTTTCCCACAGTTTTTTTCCCACTTCGCTCATGCTTGTCCCGTCGCCCGCAGGGATGAAGATATGGAGCAGAGAAGAGAGAAGAGCAAACAACCATGCGGTTAAAGAGGAACCTACCATCCTGTGTAAGCTGGAGAGGTGTGTCTCTGGGATGAAGAGGACTGGCTGGGTCATATGGTCATCCAGGGTTTTGAAGAAGGTGCATTCATTGCTGTTAGAGCTGCTTACCAAAGGCCTGTTAGCTGAAAGCAAAGCAGGAAAACAAACAATATAAAACTGCACTTTCATAGAAATTGTAGTGATGATTGTGCTGTTCTGCAATGCTTACTGTTTGCATCATTAATGGTCTTTCCCCTTCTCTTGGATCTCTTCCTCTCCTCATCTCGCATCTTCCTCTCTGCACCCTAAAAAAGACACATTGTTACTTTGATGTCACTGACTCCTCAAATGCAAACTTTACACCGTTTGTGTTTGAGAGTAAGTAAAACGGTACCTTATCACAGAAAATCTTGATCTGGCAGGCAGCTCTGTGTATGAGATGGTTGGTTCCTGAGCTGAAGTCATAAGTGTCAATTTGTAGGTTTAGTGGCACGCCTTTCACTCCTTTCTGCGAGGAGAAGTCTGTGCTCAGAGAGTTAATCCCAATGAAAACCTGGGGAACAAGGATGAGCCATGGTATTTATTCATGTTTTAAGACGCATGTATTTGACAGTAGTGATGTGTTCAAAACAGGTGGTGTAATTCTGAAGTAAATTCTGGTTTATATTAAACACCCTTCACACACACACACACACTTCTCCACAGTAGGTTTGGTGACCCCACCTAGACACCTTTGGGTCACAAAACTTGCATAGGCCACCATGGCACTTGTCTGATGCAGTGACAGAAACCCTGGGGGCAAACACATTTCTTAGATTCCTACCCTCCCTCCTCAGCCACTCCTTTTCTCTCCACCCCACTTTACTACCTTTCCTCTCTTTTCCTGTAAAGTTCCACCTGTTCTGTAAGCAGGTTCTTTTATTAAAATATTAGACATTTATGTGTGATGGTGATGCATGTATGGCGTTTTATTTACCTTGGCCTCCTCATTCGGGTTCCACACAAACGATAGAGCGTTGAAGGACACTTCTTCTATGTTGCTGATGCCACTGAACACTTCTTTGTAGTCAGCTATGTAACATATACACAAAAGAAACATTTTTTAAATCATTTTTATCATTATCAGGGTGATTATTTTATTATGCAATGCGGATAAAAATACAGGAAACTTTTCTTTTTACCAGTTTAGTGTACATGTTGGTGTGTATGTGTGCAATGAGTTTGCATGTATATTTTGGCAAGTGAGGAACATACCAATGTCAATGACCCTCTGTTTGACGGTTGGTTGGCGTGCATGCCAGTGATTCCAAAAGCGGAGCTGCATTTCTGGGCTCTTGTCATTTTCAAATACAGCCATCACCATTGTCTGAACAACAACAAAAAAGAAAGAAAAAGTTCAATACTACATTCTTTTGTTAGGCTGTACATAACACTTAACACCTGCTGACGTTTCCCAAATGACCGAATCTCCTTTAAAGACCAATATATTTCATTCATCACTCCAAATCCCTCTTTTCTCCATGAATGTCATTGCTTATTTGCCGTTAGCTAGCGTGTGTTTGTCTGTAGTCTTATCCTCTGATTCGATTGACAAAGAAAAGGCTGTAAAACATACCACACCTCCTCCATGTCCACTCCTCTTTTTTTTTAACTGCTAAGACAAATGTAACTGTGCTGAGCAGTGCTGCACTCTTGCCCCATTTAACTGTCATAAGAATAAATTATACAGGGAAGGACACTGCTATGTTCACAGTGTTCAATCTAAGTGCGCAGGGTGTCAGCAGAGAATTAGTCATACGAAAATCTGGCTTCAAGGGAGGGACAGACAGTTGGGAAATGTGTCTTTTGGTGGCACGCAAAGAATCTCTGTTCAAGTCTATGAAAATAAAAATAATGAAAGAAACCTTTATTAAACAGTAAAATAAAAAAGAGGAAAAACAGCACTTTGGAGATGAAATTTTAACATCCTAACTCACCTTGACTTTTGTAGCTGTGAAGGAGGCACTGCTGTCCATCCCCTGGAGAGTTATGGGGTAGAACTGGCCCTTGTTCAGGTACACCATAGGTAGTTCACTGGACTTGTGAGAGGAAGCTGCAGGAGCTCCGATGGAAAACTGGAACTCATTCCTGAATCTCTCTGTTGGGGAGCTCACGTAGGAGCCTGAATACACTGGGCTGTTGTGGCTTTCGGGGAATGGACTGTAGGGAAGAGTCTGACAGCCACACAGAGTATAAGTATTTGCAAAATACAATACAGAAGCTTAGAAAGTGACCAGGTGCATTGGAAACTTGGTTCAGCTTTCACATGATGACATCTAGCCTACCTCGGTGTTGGGGTCGGAGAACGCTTGGGTCTCTGGCCACTTCTGCAGCAAAGAGTCAAAGATGGTGTGGAGCTCCTGCTTGTCGTACGTGTCTGCTACAACACTGGTTAGGGTAGCGAATGTGTCTGAGGTGGTGGAAATAGGTAGTGAGGTGATTTGCTTAGATCCCAAAATGTCCTGAGGATGGGAAGTGGGGATGCTTTCAGAGAGAATCTTCATGACATGATTGGAAGACGCATCAAGCGCAGCAAGTTCATTGATGTTGGTCCTGCCAAAGAGGAAAAGAGGGAAAAGGCTTAATAACAACATCATAAAAGCCTAGTTGCCAGTGGAGAAAGGAAACTCTGGTTTCTTAAACCTTACAGAAGACTAAACAGACTGTGCATACATACAACAAGCGGTAAAAGCATCAATTGTATCTCAACACACAAAACTACTGCAAAAAGCTGCTTGTAAGAGGGAAGGTTTGAGCCTGGGTGGGAACTATTTGTTTCCTAATCCAGCCTTTTTTCTACCCTCTCTGTGTTTGACTTTCTTCATTGAAAATGTTTGGGGACAACACTGTGCCCCAACAATGGCCTTTACTCAACAGCAGAAAGGACAGAAGGAAGAAAGACAACAATCAAAGAAAGAACAGATGAGTGGAAGAAATAGAGAGATAGTCAGTAGTCTTTCACTGTTTGATTCGTGATTTTATAGCCTCCTAAACCACTGCTTTTCTCTTTTCAACTACTGCATTTTTTAATTCTGTATGTCTTTTCAGACTGTTGAAGAAACAACTGCTAAGAAGAAAGTACTTTGATAGCCATTCAACACCAATATTTTTGGATAATTAACAAATGTCTCGCCCCTGGAGTTTCCAGTAGAGCTGGGTGTTAGTAGACTCACCTCTCTGTTGGCTTGCAGATGCTCCCATTGCGGTTGCCAAGAGCACTTTTCTGTTCCTTTTGGGTCTGAAAAAAACCAAAGTTAGAAAATTAAGCATCAAGTTAAAGTTAAATGGGGCTGATTCAGAAGTACAAGCTGGCGATTACTTACCCTACACTGTTCTTGAAGCATTGTTAGAGCAGTCAGGTTGTCTCCTGGGTGCAGTCTGGGTTTGGGGTGATTTGCTTCAGAAACAGGGTTTTCCAGGTATGACCAGGCATCCATTCTGTAGTTTGTATAATGATTATAGTTGAAGTTCTCACTTTGAAAGACCAGTCCCAGTGTCCTAAAGTAATAAAGGAGTATAATTGTGAAAAAACAAAACAATAAAAATCAAAAGCTTTTAATTAGTAGCATAATCTGAATGAGAAATAACTGCTTTCAGCATTCCTAAAAGTTACATGCAACATACAGATGAGAGAGTAATCCAGCATCTACATAGAGCAGCGCCTGAACCTCGGAGCACTGCACATACTTGCCCTTTAGCATGAAGGGGTTTCGATTGCAAAACCTCACAGCTGAGTAACATCCCTCCAGAGCAGCTGTGTCACAAAGGTCTCAACATTCATAATAATACATAATAACGTATGTTTTATTTCCCAATGACATGATGGGAGAAGGAAGAACATTTGTGAATCCAGTATAAACTTTCTGATTAGCTTCGGTTTAAAAAGAAATGACAAGATTTTCTTACTTTGTAAACAGAAACCCACAACTGTCACTGAGGTGAGCTCAAGTTCTCCATTTCACTTGTAAAAAAAAGGAAAAAAAAAAAAAGAAAGCTACAGCCTGGTGTTCTGAGGATCTGATTTGTTTGGAAAGACTCACTCTGACACTGGATTGTAAACACGAAGCCTGCCAGGATAAACCCCCTTTGGAGTGAGTCTGAGGTGGCTAATGAACAAATAGCTGCAGTTTAGCTTGTATAAACAGTTAATCAAATGTGCTGACAGGAAGAAAAGACCACAGCTATTCAAGAGCACAGCAGAACTAAAGAAGCAGTAAAGGTTAATTAAGAAGTGAAAAGCCTTTTAAAACAAAGCAAATACGGAGGCGAAAATATGCTTTTTTTTTTTTACATCAAATTATGATGTTAAAGTCCTTCTCAGGTTAAAACCGAACTCATACACCTGCACATGACTGCACTTGTCTTCCAAACTTTCCGAGACAGGTGCATTAAACATACATTATCCCTTAAGCCAACCAAGAGCAGTTGTTTTCGTCACAGACAGATTAAGGTGGACTCATGTCTGCAGTTTCACCTGCATGTAACTCAATGCATCACACGCCATCTATGCTTTCTGTCTCTGTCTAATACCTCATGAGGAGATTCTTATTTCCCGGTCTCCTTTTGTAGTCTGTGGTCCCCTGGGTTAGTAACACCACAAGCCAAAACAAACCCACTACAACCACAGTTCTTGCTATGTGTGTACGTGTATGTTTGTTACAACTATCTGTATCAATTTTCCATGTAAAACCTCCTTAAAAAAGTTTATTTTAGTGTTCCAGTACAAAAAAAAGGCTACAGAAGGGTTTTGATAACATGGTTTGGAGTCATTTGCTGTATGAAATTACTTTAAATTAGTAACAAAAGTAAGTTTTTACTACACTAAAACAAAAATGAATAAAGTTCAGATTTTCAGCAACAGCATATTATAAAAGAAAACTTACTCAGTCTCTTTGGTCATCTCTCCAGTCCAAATCACCCTGAAAAGGTTCCTGTTAATTCAACTCTTCTGTTGCTTCTGAGTAATTTTCTCTCTGTGTTGGTCTAGCAGGGAAGAGCAGTGACACACAGATGAGTCAAGTGAAGTGATTCCCTCTGAACATGGCCCAAATTTATTTCATGTCAGCACAGATTCTTTCCTCTCCTCTCTGATTGGCTGAGAGCTATGCAACAGGTGTCTGAAAGGACAGGTGGGGGGAAACTTGTACGAGAGCATGCAGGCAGAAGATCATTTTGCATGACAATCCAAGGCAGGAGTGTTTTGAATCTGAGTATTGCATGGCATAAAGGAGTGAGATTGGGGATCCCAAAGGTGTGAAGGGTTTGGTAATGACTCTGAGAAAGAAAAGAAAAGGAAAAGGCACAGCTTTAACAGATGTTAATAGTTTTTCAGTATCATTTTTCAACATTGTTATTTCCATCTCAGACACGAAGTTTTGGTTTCTTTCCTTTCAAGAAGTGATAGAAGTTGCGAAGGAAAGTTATAAGATTTAAAGAAGAAGCATAAAAATCTCCACATATTTGCATATCTTTTGGGATTTTTTTTAACCTTTAAGGTTTGCATCTTTGAATCTCCAGAAGAAACTATGCCAAACAGTTTCTCCACCTAAATCAGTTCAGAATAAATGAATAAATTAATTAAAGGTAAAACACAGTGAAAGAAGAAAGAATAAGAAAAGAATAAAAAAATCACGGTAATGTAAATGAGAAAATAATAGAAAAGTGCAGAAGAACACTGAGTAAACTCATATATTCAAAATGATCCTTTTTTTTTGTTTCACAGAGTTACATCATTTTATGTTATTTATTCTCTGATGCATATAAGGTCACTTTGTGGTTATAGTTTAAATTATCTGCAGAATGTTTTAGTTTTGCATTTGAAAACATGACTTTATTTAGGGGTTTAGTAGAATTTAGGTGAAAGAAATTATTGAACCAAAGAAAAACGTTCCTTTGTCACACTCACTCACTCACTAAAACAGAAACTCTTCCTATCAAGGAAAGCCTCAACTTGCACCTTTGGCTGCCTGGAACTTGAGAGTTATGAGGGTTTATTACCTACCACCCACACACATGCACACACACACACACACACACACATACATAGATACACACATTGAATGAACAAATCTGTGTGTGTTGCTGTTTATCTGCTTGTTCTCTATGTTCAAATTGACACCGGAAGGTATCTGCCGTGCAAACACGAATGGGTGCGTGCTGGACAACTTGCCCACACATTCGCGCACACCCTCACAGATTATTAAGTACACAAACACATGGATGCCCTGTGGGCAAATTGGCTTTAAATGAAAAGAGAAACTTGCAGTACATATGTACCGGAAAAAATTCTCATTAACCCATTCCTCACCATTATAGATCTAACATAAACGTAACTACAGCGCATGTTCAGACGGATGTGGATGAATATCTTCAGTGACTCCAATGTTTTTTTTTTTTTTAATCTGTCCTTGGTGCTGTAAAATAAACACATAAACAGCTGTTTTTTCATTTCTCCACTGGTTGTCTCTCCAGTCTTTAACCACAAGATAAATCCTTTCAGATCCTAATTCATTCAACTGACATCAACCCTTCAGGTGACCCCTAATTGTCACCAGAAGGCAGAAAAAGAGGAATATTTAAAACAAATGTTGCAAACTATAAGCAACAACAATGATGATGATAAGGATCTTCTTTTACTTCTTGCAGGGTTTTGAGCCGTCTTGCCTTTGTAATGAGGTCTGTCCTCTTGCATGTGTCATCATTTTTTTAATCTCTGTTATTTCAGAGAAAATGTCAGTGTTGCTTTCGGAATTAGAAACTAGTAACTTGCCACAATTGTTCCATAAACAAAAAACCTAAAATATCCTCATGATTCATGTTTAGATGAACATAAAGTTTAAACTGAATATGTCAGAATGACTTGTTTGCTGGAATATTTTACCATAGAAGCATTTTTTTCCAAAGGTTTTCTTGGTCTCTTAGACTAGTTTGATCACCATTTATGTTGTTTACAATTAATTTTTATTTACATTGCAACCTGGAGGAAAAAGCATTCTGTAGTGCATTGATACCAAACCACAAGTTTAACATGAAAGCCTAAGTTTTTTAACCTTTATTTTGTTTTATGAAGAGACTAACACAAAAAAGTTCTAGTATTTCAATTTAAATAGATGTTCTATATAATTGTTCTTATATTAGATTTAATGGTAAAAGTAATGCTGAACATGTTGAAACCCACATGAAAAAAACTATGAATTATAAATGTGAATTTCAACCACATACATCATTTCATATAGTTTGATACTCTAGTTTTAATTAAAGAAGCAGGAAAACAAAAAGAAATTAGCAAAGAACTCCTTTGAAATTTACTACAAAGCTTCCTAAGAAAACTTTTCATACTTCATATATTGCTTAGTTGGTAAATAATATCATTTGATTTAAAGGGTAAAAGAATCTAAAACTCTTTACTTTTTTTTTCTTTAGAACACATCAAAGTATACGATGGTAAGGTTATCTGAAATTAAGCTTTTCCAGTTCAGTGCCATTAAAAGTACAATGATTAAAAAAAAGTTTGACACTTTTGCACAACAGACAATTCGAAGTTTATTAGCTTTAATATCTCTGCCATTAAAATTTTCATATCTCTGTTTTCTCTTTTTTCATACCAGATTTATTGATGTTGTAAGTCTTACACTGACCTCAGGTCTGACAGGTGGGGACAGCAGGAGAAACAAAAAGGGATACATTTAACAAGATGCTTAAATGACGGCCTTAAAAACTCATCAAGCTTCACATGCCGAGCCACTTGTGCTTGTTGTGTGTCTGTTGGTGTGTATGTGAATGAGTGCATTCAGCCATGCATGCTGGACCCATTCTATGCTCGACTGCTACTGAGAAGGGATTGCACTCATCACCTCTCCCCTTCAAATATCATGTCCCTCTTTGCCCTTTCCTTGTCTCTCACTCTTCCTTTCACCTCCCTTTCCTCCTCCTTTCCCTGAAGTCCGTTTGGGTTATTAGTTTCACCTGCTCTCCCACTTTGAGAACAATTTAAACATGCCCTAAACCCTAAACTCACATTAAACGTTTTACACCGGTGTCATGCAAGATGAAGCGACGAATGAAAAGAGAAGTTATTTCTTTTGTTGTCTGGCTGATTATTCCCATCCACTCCTCCACTTTTTTGATATCTCAACATCTTTTTCTCTCTTGCTATCTTACCATCTACAGAAGGGCTGGTTTATCATGGAGGTATGTGTTCTGAGAGTTAAGATAGATACAAGAGGCCTGAGGCGTACTTTGCTCTTTTTGCTTCTTGCAACAGGAAACTTGGCTTCATGGAAAAAAAATGCACCTGTTGTCATAACGATCTGTCATATTTATTTCAGCTGCGTTGGTCTGCCATTAAAACCAATAATGCTGTTTTTCAAATTCCCCTTTCTTTCCACTCTGTCCATATACAATGCACCTCCCCCCAGCCCTTAAAAAACAGGAAATAAAAAAAATATAGAACATTTAACATAAGTCTCTTTTCTTGCTGTGTCATGTATGTTTTGGATCTACTAAATGTCTGTTTGTGTGCTGGTGTGTAACCACAATTTCCCAAAACTATCCTTTTATTATCACTTGCTTTAATAAACCATATCAGTCCGGAGCCAGACATCATTACTACGATCAATTCAAGGGTCATGATAGGCATCAGCAGAAGTGGGAGGCTTTCAATTGCGAAACAGCGTTTGTCGTTATGACAGTGTTAGGCCATCCTTCATATCTAATAAAACTATCTGTGGAATATTATTTTGAAGAGCAATTTGCTGTCTTCATAAAAGTGCATATACACCTATACAAATGGTTACAGTTAAGTGTATTCATTATTTTTGTGCAGTTTGTAGGAAAATGTAAAATGTTTTTAAATGTAAAAAATTGTAATATTATATCAAGAATAAAGAGTATTTATACAGTCATGCAATGACAATGCTTTCATCCCAAACAATGTATTGAAACAAATTCTAACAACAGTGGAAGCTTAGTAAAATGTAAATGCATCAATAACTTGTCATGTGTTTAACTGTCCAAATGTGGACAATATGAAGAAGAATTTAAATGCAAGCTGCCATTATACCAGAACTTTTTGTGGTATGTTTATATTTCAGAAGGGTGTTATCCTATCTGTTCTTGCAGCTAATCATTTTGTTACAGAACAGCAATAATTAAACATTGAAAACTAATACATGTGCATTCAATAGATGCCCACTATCTCTCACATATATATATATATATATATATATATATATATATATATATAT
>JBAMHX010000022.1:14786812-14804729 GCA_037177515.1 Pseudomugil tenellus
TAAAAAAGACCACCACAAGCATTAGTAGGATTAAAGTGAGTACGGGGAAGAAATGAGAAAAAAGCAGAAGAAAATCTGCTCAGTCGTTTTGAAGTATCTAACAAACAGATAAATGTTGGAAAAAAATGTAACGTCTGTCACCTCCAGAAGTAGCTACATTAAATTGTAGTCCCACCTGAAGATAACTGTTCCTGTGATTGCTTTCATGTCACATTGCAGTTATCTTAATGGCTAAAAGGATAGAAAGAAGCATAGATTTACAAAAGTATTCAAATGAATCTTTCAATGCTCTCTTATAAAATCTTTGGTTTACTCCAAAGCATGTTTGTGCCGCTTACCAATCAGAAAAACAAATAAATGCTTTCATCAAGTGTTCACACATTTATAATATCAGTTCTGTGAAAGCAAAAAGTAAAAAACACTTTAAAAAATCAAAAACGCTCTAACTTTCTTGCACTGAGATTTGTTTTCAGTTCTGCTTTAAGCAGCTTTAAAGTAATAATATTGTTCCAACTGGTTATTTCACTGCTGGTTACCAAATGACCAAAGAGTCAAATTCATTTTAGTTAGCTGAAAATTTGAAGACTTCATTTTGGTTTACCAGGAAAATTACATTAGATCCTACTTAAAAGTTTTATTACGATTATTCTAAACCTTTTTAAGCCAAAAGTATGTGGAATAGTTTGGGAAACCTAGTGTTATCCCAGCTTATTTTGCAATATTTTGATTAATGCATGGTAATTGTGATTCATCATGATGTGATTTGTACTTTTGAAATATGAAGAGAAATATGAAGTAAAAAAAATAAAACAGTAGCTCACACCCTTTTCTAACCTGCCTATGGTTTTTCCAGAACTGTTCTTCTTTCACTGCACCAGTGACAGAAAAACAAAATAAAGAACATGCCAACACCATTAGTCAGGATTATGCTGCATTATACTGTCATGATGACAAAGGCATTATCAGTTTTATGGGATGACAGCATTAAGTACTGCAATTCTAGATACTAATTTATCTATTTGGTGAGTTATTGCCCTGTATCTTTGTCTCATGTGTGGTGTGAAGATGTGAAAACATACATATATTGAATATTAATGTACATTAAAAACCATAAATCTTTTGAAGAAAAAATCCCAATGGCAAACGGGCAATTCGCTACGCCAAATCAAAACATGAGTATCATTTAAGAAATTTAATACATCTTCCCATTCAGATATAAAATGTTCACGCATCGATTCTTAGCTCAAAAGCACCATCTAGTGTTGTCTCGTAGTGCTGCAGTCAGTGCAAGAATCAATGTCAAACATTAAAAATTAAAAGTCATGTAATGGAAAAAGAGATGAACCGCGATACATAACCACAAACTTATATATGCTCTATAAATAAAAAAGAACAACTCAGCGTTGATTCATGGTCACGTGACGTATACGTCACCGTCTTGCGTCAGGGCGTAGCCTGAGAGCAGGTGAATTCAATCCGGAAGTGAGATGCTATTTGTGTTGGACATGGTGCCTTCGTCAGCCTATAGCTTAAAAATGTCAAACAAATAAATAAATTATTAGCAATATAGTTTTAAAATGAGAGAAATAGCATCGCACGAAAATGCAGTATTTGATAACTGAATGTCCGTCTCCTCATGATAAATAAAGTACCGCTAAAGGAAACAATATGGACTACATTAGAAGCCAGGAGGGTTCCTACATGGTGAGACAATGGTTTACTCTTTAATTGTCTTTTAAAGGCGTATACTTACCTCGGACATATCTTTGTGGACCCAAAATTCAACCCCGTATTTGCTCTGGGGTTTATTTTTAAACATTCAGAGACTAAGAGCGCAGTTACACATAATTTTACTATCAGGATTTTGGTAAACACAGACGTTAACGCATACGGTGTTTTATAATCCTTCTTTTATCAGAGTTCCTTATTAAACCATTGTCAAGTCAGAGAAAAATTATCATTATGGAACAGTAAAGTGTTTTATTTTTTATTTCATGCAACTAATGTTTTATAAATAACTTTCAGGACAATCTCATTGGGACTTTGCTCGCAATATTTGGCAATTTGCTTGTCAGCATCTCCTTATGCATCCAGGTACTGAACATTTTCTCGTATTTAAACTATTGACAAGTATATACCTTGACTATAGAAATGATTTTATCTATCTATCTTGTATCTGGTGAAACAGTTTAATGCTTTGTGTCAACACAACAGTTTGATTTGTTAGGTAATCTTTTAGGGATAGGCGATTGTACGTGTTGTACTGTGTAGAATGATCTCATCGTGTTATTATATTGTTTAATGACCCTTCCTTTTTTAATATTTCATTCAAATAGTCACTTTTGCAATCCTACTTTACAACATGGTTTAAGCCTCCTTTAAAAGTAGGCTAAAAGCTGTGTGTACTGCAACAGATTTTCTGTTTACTTTCCATCATCGCTGTGTTTTACCTACATGTTTCTCACCTTCAGAAATACAGCCACGTGACATTAGCAGGAACAAAGGACCAACGTGCCTTCTATCACACTAAAACCTGGTGGTCTGGTTTTGTAGTCGCCTGTATTGGCGAGGGAGCAAATTTTGTCTCGTATGCTTTTGCCCCTCTCGCTCTCATAGCACCTCTTAATGCAGTATCCATCCTGAGTGAGTATATTACTGTAAAGAGTGGTGTTTATTGATAAATACACAGTGTTACGAGCATTATTTTGTTCTAATAACATGCAGCTAGTCATTGGTGTAATCGTGATGTTAATGTGCAGCCTGAAGTGAATTCATAAAGAAAAGTCCTTGGAAGTCAACATTTTCTTCTTTGTGTGTTTTTCAGCCAGCTCAATTTTGGGATTTTTATTTTTGCGTGAGAAATCTAAACCAAAGGACTTTGCAAGTAAGTTAAAAGAAAAAAAAAAGATGTGTGAATGAGCTTACAGTATTTTATGTCATTGTATATCTATATATATATATTCTCACTGCCTCCTGAGCTGCTCTGATAACTGACATTAAAATTAAAAAGTTTATTCAGTCGAGTGTTGAGTCTGTTGGAAACGCAGCAACTTATTAAGATACCTTCACTGTTTTATGTTCTTTCAGAGTACTATGGGCTGACCTTCCTGGGTTACATCTTCACAATTGGAGGAACATACCTGTTTGTTGCATTTGGACCAAACTCACATGAAACACTTGGAGCAGAAAACATTGTGAAACATATTGTGGGTTGGCCTGTTCTCTTGTATATGGTAAGAGCACATATAATCAGCATAATGAAAGCATAATGGTTTCTGTTATGTGGTGTTATTCTGCATCTTCAAACTCACTCTTAATAAGATTTTCATTATCCACAATGATTCTTAACCCTCACAATTGTGTCAGCCTCTAACTGGAGCTCCATGTGTTTCATGTTTTGTTTATACGTTATTAATTTAGTGTTTATTGTTGCTGTTTCATCCTAATGAACAGTTCCTGGAGATTATCACGTTCTGCTTGCTGTTATACTTCTACAAACAACACAGCAAGAACTACCTTGTTGTTATTCTGTTGCTGGCTGCATTGCTAGGTGAGTCTCCTGAATTAAAGATGGTCAATTTTTCCTCAACAAACTAAAGCTTTCCCATATTAAATTGCAAGTGATCTTGATTATCCAGAAGCCACCAAAGCTGCTGTGAAACAATATGTTCTCTCTTGTGTTCTGATTTAATTGTACAACTGTTTGTACACAGGCTCTGCGGCAGTCATTACAGTGAAGGCAGTTGCTGGCATGTTGGTTCTGACCATCGAAGGCACCATGCAGCTTGATTATCCGATCTTCAGTGTCATGTTTGTGTGCATGGTAGCATCAGTGGTCTTTCAGGCCAGGTGAATAGCTTCTTTATCCCAGAGGAACCTTCCACTGTTTTTACTGTAAATTTTGTTTTGATATTATATTATATTTTTTTTTATTTCTCTTAGCTTCCTCTCCCAAGCTTGTAAACTCCATGACTCCTCTCTGGTTGCCAGTGTCAACTACATCCTTTCCACTGTGTTTGCGGTGGTGGCTGGTGAGTTATGAAATTGTTTGCTGCTAGATTTGTCAGTTGGTTCCAATTAGATCATTTGTATAATTAACTATAATTTATTATGAATTATTTATTAATGAAATAACTATTAAATAGTTTAGATGATATTTTTTATGGTTTATATTTTATCATTTATTTTTAGATTATATTTTATTTTCAATTTATGTTTTATATTTTATAGCAATTATAAATATGAATTGTTATATTATATAATATAAATTATTATATATATTAATTACTTTAATTTGTTATTAATTTTTACCTAAATATGAAAAAACGTGGAATCCTATACTGAATTATATAACTTTTTTTCTTTTCTCTGTTAGTTTTTTCTTCCTGATGACGATACATTTAACTATACTACTGTCTTTATTATAATGCCACCAGATATTGTGGTGGTGACGAAAACTGCAACAATATTAGTGTCATTTTTGTATTTATGTTCTCTTGTTTTTTGCTGATCTGTATCTGGGTATTAATTAAAGGGTTTTTATGGTAGTGGGACAGATGAAGTACTTATTCCTCAGAGCAGTTTCTCTCAATCTGATTTTTTTTCTTTTGGTGTTGTAATTCATTTATAAAGGACACAGCATCTCTCTCCTCAAGTATGAATGTGTGTGGGTACATGTGTATGAATGTCACCTATAGTTAAAAGCTTATAAAATGCTTCACTTGCACAGATTTGGAGTCATGAGCTAGCATTCTCTTCTTTGGTTTGCAGGAGCTGTCTTTTACCTGGAGTTTAAGAACGAAGACGTCCTTCATATATGCATATTTTTGTTGGGGTGAGTAAACCCTTCCCAGCATACTATTCTGTCACATTACAGTAAGTGATGCGATATTTTGAATACAGCTGTGAAATTGTTTATATGTAATTTGCAATAATAAAGCCAATCGTAAAACACTGTTATGATTTTACTTAATGTTGTTGCTGATCATCGTATGCTTTGTACAGGTCTGCATTATGTTTCCTTGGTGTCTTTTTAATCACGAAGAACCGGAAAAAGACCAAGCTCTTTGAACCTTATGTCACTATGAACATGGCTAATGGTTTGTATGAACCTGTGTAAACCAAGAATTACATTTATATATCTGACTTTAATATCAACACGCCTCTCAGTATCCTGGAAAACAGCTTTGCTTCTCTCCATCCTTTCTGTCTCGTGTTCAGGTGTCCCGACGATCCATGATAATGGCCAGATTGTTCAGCAAGATTTGAATGGTTCCTTTTCCTACGGGTCTTTTGTCAACAATGATGGAGGGGCTCCTGCTACGTTATCAGTCCACCTGGAGCACCCACCAGTCACCTCCAGCACCACAGATTCACCTTGTGATCCCCCTGGTTTAAAGACAGACTAAACCTGAGTACCTCTGTTTTAACTTAGTTAATTGATAGACAATATTGAAGGGCTTTAAAATGTTGTATTGGGTACGGGTTTCTGACCTCGCCTTACATTCCTCCACTCACTTTCCTGTTTGGAATTGCAAAACAAGATGAGGAAGACTTGTTTTTTTCTATCCTTTTTGAGAAAATGTCAGCTGTATTTGCCACAGAAATTAACTGATGATATGTCTTTACAAATGAGAACTAATAGACGATGCTGTTTATTAGTCCTAACTTATGCTTCCTTTCACCATCTGTCCTTCTCTGGAAACTGTTGCCACTCAGCATCATTGGATAGCTTGCATGCTCCAGTCTTGTAAGTTTTTTTTCCCAGGAGGACATTAATGAGAAAAGAGTTATATACTATGCAAAATTATTTAAGTGGGTTAGTTTTAAATACATGTAACACACTAAGTATTATTTGAGAGTTTAACTTCCTTCATTTTTGCATTTCTGTCACATGAATCCTCAGATCAACTGGGTGGGGTTCAACATGAAAACTCTTTTACATTGAAGCTTCCTGCAAAATATACTTCTTCATTTTTTATGTCTGGTAAACGGTGATTTCCACAAATGATAAGCAATTTGTTCCCAGTGAGTCATGACTGGGAAAATACTGCAAAGTCATCTTTTCTTCCGTTGAAGATCTGTGCTGACAAATGTCTCAATCTGTGTTAATTCCAACCAGTTTTGTAATGTAGGTTTTGACTTGCCAATGAACGTTTTTACTTAAGAGTAGCTGCCTCTTATCCGACTCTTGTTCAAGAAGGGGTTTTATTCACTTTTTCTGTCTCCTGTTAGGATTTTTACAGAGTTATTGCTCTTAATGTGACCAAATTGTGTGGTCAAGAAGGGTTTTTATTCACTTTTCTGTCTCTTGTTAGGATTTTTACAGAGTTATTGCTCTTAATGTGACCAAATTGTGTGGTCAAGGGTTTCTCAACTTATCTTGACATATTTATTACATTTTTATTGTACACTCTTCTTTTAATGTGCCTTAGAAATTAGCTTTACCCTGGACAGATCCCTGTGGGGTTTTGCATGTTGCATATTCTGTAGGTGAGTAATAAATTAGTAAAGCAGATCAGTTATTTCATGGAAGCTTTATTGTTTCAGTCCAGCTTTTTGGAAAATAACTGTTAAAAAAGCAACATCAAAATATTGCAACTGATAATTTGATGTGAGAACATAAAAATTTTAAATGTAAGTAGTTTTCCATTTTTGATGGCCCTTTTAATTGAGTGTGTTATGTTGGCAAAGTAGACATTTAAGTTGACTTTGTTAAATACGACATTTTTGTCTTGTGCAATGAAATGTAATATCTTTTTTTAAGCTTTAAAAAACTGCATTAATGAGGAGTTTCTTCACATGCAGCAATGCATTTATCAGTGTTAAGAACACCGCTTTATAAGGGCAATTTGAGTCACCAGAGATTTCAGGATGTGGTGATGCGGCCTGTCAGTTTATTTCCATCCTCTTAATACCAGGTCACCTGTGTAAATACTGTGTACTCATTAAAAAAAAATTATCTTCTAATTTTCTTATTTTCATTGGAACTTTCTTTAACCAGTGTGGAAGGTTAGAAAGGGATCAGTTCTATTTCACAGGTTGTTCTCAGCTGCTTTGAGGAATATCAAAACCATTACGTAATTCTGAATGCATACAGTCCACTGATCTACAGTACGTTGCTTATTTCTGTAAAAACACTCTTGGGTATTACATGGAAATATTGTGGAAAAACTCTTAAATCACCTAGAAATAAATACGGATGTTACACCATTTAGAGAAAATTGTGTTATTTCATTTTGCATTAAAAGATATTCAGGCACATTGTGTTGCAAAGAGTTCCTACAGCATTAATAAGACACAAGATACAGCAAGGATCAACATGAGTAGAAGTCCATTTTATTGTTCTACATGATGCAGTTCTACTATCTGAAGCATCAGTGTTTAGAAACTTTTATGTTACACCTGGTTGAGGTTTGACATACTTTATGGATAGTGATTAGTAATGTTTTGTAGAGGAACTACCAGAATGGTGAAAAACAATTTCTGGTTCCACAAATCTTTTTCCTGAGTCTCCCTTACTTTATTCCATTTAAACATTTTCCCAGTGTCTTTAGTTCATTTTCTCAAATATATCTAATATACATTCATTTAATGGTACAATTTTTTTGTTAAATCTGGAAATTTCAATCAAAATAAGCTGTTCAGAGGAGAAAATTACATTTTATTTGATAAGTTAGAACCTCAAACCACCTTTTTTTCTCATGACCAAAATAAATAAAGTTTGAAAATACAGTTTTTAATTTTAATTGGGTGCTTTTAAGGTTACTATATTACAAAACGGGTAAGACATAATATTTTGTGGAATGGGCTTTATTAGGGTATTATCTCTGAAACAGTCACATACAAACAGAATTACTAAGTTGCAACAGGTGGATACAGAGCTCCGTAAAGCAGTCTGGTAAAATTCATATTTTTAAAACTGTATCTTCATAAAGCAGGAAAGACGCTGAATATATTCTCAAGCTGCCACAAGGAGTCACAAGGACGTCCTTTTCCGGTAATTAAAGCAGTTTGGAGCAGAGCCCTGTGCGACTTTGCAGCTCACCATCACCACCAACCTTGAAGCGGAGCATCCTCCCCTTGCAGCAGCCTGATAGGTCGGCGCGCGCCACCACCGGAGTCTCATTGGTTTCACCTGCGGGTGCCTAACGCAGGAATAGGCTGCATCAAAAAGCGCCCAATAATCTCGTGAAAACAAACACCCACGCATTTCACAGCCGCTTCAAAAATAACAAAGCACCACCGGTTTGTCATTTTCAGATAATTGTCCGCTTGAAATGGGTTGTTTCGGACATTTTCGCTGACAGAAGTGAGGTGAGTAAATAGGAAGACAAGAATATTTCCTCTTGAACCTGTTAGAGAGGGAAATAAAAACGCAACTTCTGTGCGCACCACTATGACTCAGTGGAAACTTTGGTGTAAATTTCAGCTGAACAGTTACCTTAAAACAACATGTAGCACTAGGAGTTAGTCAGCCTCCTGCACGGCAGTTTTGCACGAGTTGCACTTCGCGCGCTACAGCTAGCAAGCGCTTTCTCCCAAAAGCAAGCGAAATTTTCTGGCATGATCCATGTCAGCCATTTGACAGCGGTGATGTTATGTCATAATCTGCTACTTTTTTAGTATTTACATTTATAAAGCGGAACGTGTTAGTATGATGATATAAACTCACTTATGCTGTGCTTTTTTTAATCAGAACTAGCTGTTGTATGCGTAATTTCTAAACGTTATTATGCTTAAAACATTTATTATAGGCGTCATTCTTCAGAACTGCCACTAGATGGCGCCATGCCCCAGAATGGTCCTGATACTAAGTCTGAGTCTGGTCAGCCTTCAGCCAACTACCTCATTTAACAAGGAACATAAATAACACTTGTTGATTCCTTTAATGACTTACACCATGACTAAGTATAAAGGTAAGCAAGTATTTGAGTAAACGGACTCATAGACTATTATCTAATTGTCACATGACTGAAACAGTACAAAATGTACAGACCGCTTTCTTATTTTCTGTACGTTGCCACCTTACAATCTTTTAATTTCCCCCTTTCCAGTGTACTGCCTCTGTGATCCCCACCTGCCTCAAAGGATCATAACAAGATTCAAGATGCTGCGAGAAAGTTGTAAGGCTTGGAGCAACGGCTCAGAGGCCTACAGCAGCGACCCAGAAGAGGATGAGGAAGAGGAAGAGGACATGGTGTTTGGGGAGAGCGATCAGGATGGCGTTGCAGAGGAGATGATGGACCTGAGTGACCTTCCCACAGCGCTCTTTGCATGCAGCGTCCATGAAGCGGTGTTTGAACAGGATGCACACAGGGTGAGATGCTGCGAACTATTTATTTTTAAAATCTTTTTAAGTGTGTGAGTTTTTCTGAGTACGTGCATCAGTTTATTCACACTTGAGTCATCTTGCTTAGTTTGTCAGACAACTTAAGATTTGAAGTCCTGCAACATGTCATCCTAAGCTGCTGCTCTTGTCTGTCAGAGTCCAGTCACACTCTCACACTGCATAAACACACACACACGCAGATGATGCACACCTGATGAAACTGCTATTCATTTGTCAGGGGACATGAATGAAGGTCAGCTGATTACAATATGACTTGCACAGACGGCACAACCTTAATTCACATGTCGGTGCATATAAATCAATCATCATCATCTAATGCAGTGTGTTATTCATGCTTAATTATGCTTCTGCAGTGTATTGGTAAATTATTGGTAAACATGCCTCCTTTGGATCCCACGCACATATGTGTTGCAGACATAAAAAGCAGTTACATTTGTGGCTGTAATTCCTCAGCTGGGAGTGTTCCTCACAGCTTCAGACTCTTAGAGCTGGATCTGTTGGAATGTGTTTGTTGGAAAAGTATGTGGGGGGAAAAACATTTGTAATTTTCTGCCCTCTAATCTAATTATACTGTCCTGCAATCCTTCATCCTTCCAGCTCATCCATCTCTCCCTTTACTGTACCAGCTTCTCAAAGTTAACTGACTCTCTCCTTTATCACAGTTTCTTCTCCTCTTGTCATCACAATGTACAACTTGCTCATTAAGCCCCCTCCCCCCCTTTCTTATTTTCTTGACTGATCTTCTCCATGTATAGAAATGCAAAACAGAGAGGCTAAATTTGGCACATGCACAAAATCCTTTTAAATGAATCACTCTTGCTTTGTGAGGTTGCTGTTTGCGCACCCATCGCTCCTAGCTCCCGAGTCCGCCCCCTTCCCAATGTTCGGTTTGCCTCTTCTCTTCATTACGATTCATGCTCCAGCTTTTAAGTGGAAATACCACCCACACACACTTCAGTTAAAACATGTCAATAGAGTGTTGTGTGTTGTCCAATAAAAAAAGCTTGCTATAATTAGAACTTTTAGCATCTGATTTAACTTAGACAGAGACAGAAATGGAAGCATCAGGTAGGAGATGAAAGGTAGGATGCTTCAGATCATTTTAACAGCATGAGCAGAGAATTGACGCAGGGTTTCTTTTTAATTCTCTACCTAATCATACAAGTTCATCCGGAATCTGGTAAACATCAGCTCTTTTCTGCCTGTTAATATGTTGATATCTTTAAATTTGCTGTCCACATTCTCAGTGGAGAACAGGGACATTGCAACCTACATATTTGTGTCTTTGGGCTTTTGGCTTTTCTCCCAATGCCGACATTAACGTCTGTGTCTATTCTCAAAGGCCTGCATGCAGGAAGATGGGCTGTTTCTGTAATCACATGCTCTTAAAGAGAGAGAGGGAAGGGCAGACAGTATGCTGAGAGAAAGATATGCCACCATATTTATGAGAAGCTCTTAGCACACTTTAAAAGCCTTTTTGCTTTCTTTTGCATAAATGAAAAGTCAGTAAAACCTAGTGGCACACTTTCACTTTCAACTGCAGTATTTTCTCCCCCTGACCAGCTTTAAATACACTCATTGTTTCCAGGGGAAGCTGCTGAGATGAGATCAGCCACTTGATGTAACTGGATTTTTTTTTAGCTCATTTACTAATTTGAATTCTCATAATAAAACTTGGCTGCATTACAGCACTTAGTTATATGATATCAGGGCAATCATATAATCTGTCTGCACGGAGAATGTTGTCACATTCACCACTGAAGTAAAAGCTATTGGTATTTGATTGCAAAATGCTAGGTTTGGATTTGTTTTTCTTCTTTTTTTTTTTGGACAGTTGTTGTGGTTTGGTTTGTGATTTTTATCTGTCAATTACACAGAAATTTGTTATGAGATCGTACATTACCACAAAGTTGATATCAAAAAGTTACCTCTTCTCTATTCTAATGCAAGAATGGAAAGTTGAGCGACAGCAAGCGGCAGCCTCCCTTGGAAAAAGTTAAACTTGTGCATAAGCAACAATAATTGCAGTTCTCCTCTTCTCCACTAGGGGCTTCAGAACAGAGTAAAGCCCCATGTTAAAAAAACAACTTCACAGCACCAATAAACATGTTTACAGTCTGGTACAAAAAATATTTAAGGTTTAATAGGGTGAGTTTACCTTCATAATAAATGTGAGGAAGGTGAGTTTTTTTAAGTAACTCATTTAATCTGGAAATTTAGTATAATTATATACATGCTCTTTTTATTGACAGGTATCCATTATTCACGGCAAGAAGGCAAAGTTAAGCACAAACGCTTTTCTTAGCCGACTAACAGCTGGGTTAGATTTAAACCACCTGCCCTCATTTGCCGGTTAGCTCCTGTTAGATCTTAGTTAGTGCAGTTAGCTCATTTTTGTATTTTCTGGGTGCGAAAACATGAGTGATGCTCCCAAGATAGTGACGGTAGGAATCACCCAATGAGCTTCACTTTTGCTCTTCAGAAACTCACTGAGTGACTCAAACTGTAAGATGCAACCTGTGGTCAAAACACTGAAGCCAGATGGTTATATTTCCTCTAGATCAGGTTTTTGCTTCGTCCTTGTAGTAAAGACTAAACAACATGATGTTATTTTAGCTCTACCCCATATGTCTGCATGCTCTGTCTTGCCCACGCTGAGTTCCACCTCATGCCAGACATAGACACGTATATGTCCTCATGCATATGAAGATGGTGGGTAAGCAATGAGCACAGAATGGATGTTGGAAAATAAATCTCCTCAACAACCTGAAAATAAGACACAAATCTGCCAAAACGCTCACAAGGATGTAAATATGGAGAATTTCAGGTGCCTCACAGAGATTTAGCTGAACGAGGGCAATCTACCTGAAACAAAACATGTCAACTGCATTTTCACGTCATCTTAAGTCGTTGAGACCCTGCTTTGAAAAAGGTTTGAATATTAGGAGGGTCACGCACACTGTCTTTGCTGTTTCACACAAATACCCTGTTACTATTTACTAACTTCCTTTCCCAATCACTGGCTGTAAGATAGTGGATGGTAAAGTGTGAAGCTAAAACCACCCAAATTTCATAGAAGCACATTTAAGGCTGAGGAAGAGGAACAAAGAGGATAAGTTTGGATTATAGAGGACGTTTGGTCACCCAAGACTTCAGGAACTGTGACTTCAGCGATTTGATTTGTAAAGCTGTCGTTGCTCCAGGTTAAAAACATGAACCAGGTGCTGTGCAGCATGAAAATTAATTGTGCTCCTTTGTAATTTGATAACAGCAACATTTTAAATTGCAATTTCAATAAAAAAAATTAATCAAACAGCTCTCATTTCTTTCATGATTTCTCCTGAACAGCATATTGCAGGATGTTAGTTAAAACATTTTTCCCAACTTTGTCTATTTTTTTCCGGTTTTTCTAAAGTGTTTCAGTATCAGTGTGATACTACGTTCCTTCTACAGAACATTGCAGCTCCTGTTGTGCGGTTTCTAATTCAGACATGAGAAATTGCGTACTGTACAACAACAAAAAAGGGAAGTAGGAGAAAAAGATTGAGAAACAGAAGTGTGTATGGGTAAAGTAACAAGGAGAGGTTTTTGTGCTTGCCAAGACAAAGGTCAGAGGATCCATTATAAATCTTTCCACATAGTGCCCAGTGTATATCAGGCCTAATCAGCACTGAGCAAACCTTTCATCTGAGTTCCTGCTGCAGCCTGACAGAGCTGTCCTCTGTTCACAATCAGTGCAATCAAGCTGCTGCAAGCTTAGGACAACACAAAGTAATGTTTTGGTTTGTTTTTTGGATTTATTACTGTGTGCTCACTAGGAAGCCAAACAATTTTTAAGTTGTTTGTCCATATTGTTAACGGCAACACAGGTCAGCAGAAGATTACAAATATAATGTGATAATGTGTTGACTCTGCTGGCGCTGTGGAAAATTAACCCCTATCTTAAGCTGTAAATGACTATTTGTGTTCTCAATAATAGGGTTTTGTAAAATACACGTCTTCCTTTCAGATTTTTCCCATGAGCTGACTTTCTTCCACCTGCAGAAAGCAGTTGTTTTATAAAAAAGAAAAAAAAACTGATAAACTGAAAAGACATAAGCCACTTAGCATCAAAGAGGTAATAAAGTTTAGTTTTAGACCAAACCCGTAGTGGAACATTGTTCTACTTAAGATGAAATGACAAATGTTATTAATCATCTGTTGCATATTTACACATAAACCAGTCAGATATCCCCGTCACTACAGCAGATGTAACAAACTGAGACAAAAGCAAAAAATCTGCTGTTTTTCAAATGTTCAGTTCACTCAGCCATGCAGAGGATGTAGATGGTTGTCAACATGGTTTTTTTTAATAACATTCCTCAACTCAGAAAGCAACAATGTGAAAACATATGGTTTATAATCATTTGTTCTTAATATTCAGCACTAATTAGTTCCAGCATCAACACCGCATTGATTACAGTAGTTGGAAGCAAATTTTCTTACATAATCCCTGTTAATTCAACACACATATGTTGTCTAAATGAATATATGTAAGTAATAACATAGTCACTTATATCTGTAATGGTCAAAGACAAATAAAAGCTGAAACTGGGAACCTAGTTTGTGTTTTCCACCAGCAGATATTGCCGGCTCATATTTTTAGTTGTGCAAAAATTGTGCTCTTCATGCACATACTTGTACAGCAATATATATGTATGTGTGTGTATAAATATACAAACAAAGTATTGATTTTTGTTTGAAGTCCTGTCAGCTGCAAATTATTTTGAGAAATGTCTCTGGTACAGTTAAACCAAAAATCAGAAAGGTAGGTCTGTTGTCAGCAGATTTTATTTAGAGTAATTTTGTGCTGGGAAGTAGATGTAAAGGTAATGGACCAGAACGTTTACTGAACAGCAATATGAACATAGCCTCCAGAAAAATAACCTGATTTTCATTTCAATATGCATTTTCTATTTGAATATGTATATAATTTTAATGCTGAGGAAAGCAATAAATGAAATGTGTGCTTCTAGCAGGAATATCTCAACCTGATGAATGTCTAGGTTGTCCCGTCTACTGTCCTGTCTGCCTTCACCCTGTCACGTAAAACAATCAATGACACATTTAATGTAATTGTATTTAAGTTATTTCTTTTAAATTCAGTCTGAAAACAGATGAACAGAATATTTACACTATAGTCAAAAACGTTAGGTTACTACGGTAACCCCGGTTCTCTGAAAACTGAGTGAGGTATCTCACTATGGGAAGCGCCCTCTGGTGTGACCAATCACGGAAACTCTTATTACACCAAGTCTGTCCCAGACAGACCAATCACGTGCCTGGCAGGGGGGCACTTCACCCCTTATAAGTGCCCCCCGCAGACCCGTTTCTGACATTCTAACGCGTATTTCTTCCAAGTGTCCATGCAAGAAGGGCAGTGCTGTGAGATACCTCACTCAGGTTACTATGGTAACCCCGGTTCTCTGAAAACTAACGTTCTCTTTCAAACCTCGTTCGGTATCTCACTATGGGAGATGTGGCCCACTCCCGGATTGCATGCTCCGAAGCGTAAATCCTCGACTCACAGATGAGCCGACACCACACACCCACCCCCATGGCTGGTATGGAGCTAAGGGCCCCCACTGAGTACTTGGTGAACCAGAGAGGATGCCGTAACGTCCAGGGCGATAATATCTGATAACTGTGTGCGGAGATGTCCAGCTTGCAGTGTCACAGATCTCTCCCACCGACATCCCTTTAAACAGAGCCCATGAGGTAGAAGTACCTCTAGTGGAATGTGCCCGCAAACGCTCAGGAAGCTGCAGTCCCTGGCATTTATATTACTCACGAATAGCCTCCACCACCCAGCCTGATAGGCGCTGGCTGGATAAAGGTTTTCCCTTATGATTAGGGGCCCAAGACACAGAGCTGGTTACTCTTCCTAAAATCTTTTGTCCAGTCCAAATAAACGTGTAAAGCTCTTACAGGACAGAGAAAGTTCAATCGTCTATCGCTTTCATTAAAGAACGGTGGATGGTGAAAAGCTTGCAACTCCCATGACAGGCATCTGTAAGACGTTTCCCTAACTTTGGGCACAAAGGCAGGGTTCGGCTGCAGCGAAACCTTCTCAAAATTAGGAGAAAAACACATACATGAGGCGTGCACCGACATAGCCTGTAGCTCACCAATTCTCTTTGCTGATGTTAAAGCCAGCAATAGAATAGTCTTAAGAGACAGAGCTTTTACATTGATGCACTCTGTGGGCTCAAAGGGCTTTGAAGAGAGAGCCTCCAAGACTACAGGCAAATCCCATGATGGGACCTGAGTCCTAATCACAGGCCGCAGCCTACGGGCTCCCTTCATAAATCTCCTTATTAGGGAATGCTGACCGACAGGAGCTGCTCCGAAACCCACATGGCAGGCTGAAATAGCAGACAAATAAACCTTAACAGTTGAAAAGGCTTTTCCATCATCCAATAAATCCTGCAGGAAACATAATACATCTGATACAGAACACTGAAAAGACACTATGTTCCTGTTATCACACCATCTCTCAAAAACGCACCACTTGATGTCATAAAGGGAGCGCGTGGAAGACGCTCTAGCGCTCTGAATGGTCTCAATTACTTTAGAAGGGAGACCAGAGCCATACAAATTCATCCTTTCACGAGCCAAGCCCAGAGAGCCAATCTCTCGGGATGCTGATGGAGAATCTGACCGCGCGTCTTCGACACCAAGTCTCTGCGCAGCGGCAGAGGATATTGTTCGCTGCTGAGCAGACTCACCAGGTCTGCCGTCCACGGCCTGCTCGGCCAATACGGCGCTATTAAAATCAGGGATAGATGCTGCTCTCTCTCTGCTCAGCACCGATACTATCAGGCTGAGCGGGGGGAACGCATACAACAGCACCTACGGTCACAGATGCGCCTGCGCATCCATCCCCAGCGGTGCATCTTCGTTTCTCAATGAAAAGAATAGGGGACACTGCGTTTTTACGCGATGCGAAGAGATCTACGGACGCTTGACCGAATCTCCTCCACACCAGCTGGACCACATCGGGGTTGAGTTTCCACTCCCCATATAGTGGATTTCCCCTGGAGAGCAAATCCGCCCGGAGTTCAACACACCGGGGATGTGCGCCACTCGTAATGACAGGAGGCGCCTGCTGCTCCACAATGTTAAGCTGCGAGCCAGCCTGTGGAGAGCCACAGAGCGCGTGCCGCCCTGACGATTTATATATGCCCCACTGCTGTTGTGTTGTTTATCCTGACCAACACATGACAACCTATTAGGCTTGGCAAAAAAAGTTTAAGTGCTAATAACACTGTTAGCAACTCCAGATAATTTATATGTGCACGGGGGAACCTCTGTGGCCAAAAGGCGTTCACGGTTCTCCCCTTGAACACAGCTCCCCACCCTGTCAGTGATGCATCTGTTGTCAGGGTTTTTCTCATAACCACTGTTCCCAACGTGACGCCGGTGGTGAATATTGTTGGGTCTTTCCAACAACAGAGAGAGATCAGACACTCGGGGGAAATTCTCACTCGTCGTCTGAGATGATGTCTGACGTCCAGCCGCAGGGAGGAAACCCAGCGCTGAAAATCCCGCATCATCAGCAGACCGTGGGGAACCACAGATATCACCAAGGCCATTGGCCCTGTGAGACGCATGCAAGTTCACAGTGAAACACTGTTTCCCTTCCGAGAGTTGTTGGCGGAATTTTTCCACCCGCTCCTTTGACAGGAAGGCTCGAAAAGAATGTGTTTATTTCGAGGCCTAGAAACTGTAATTTCCGAGCTGCGACCAAAACACTCTTTTTGCGATTGACACTGAAACCTAGGCTCAACAGTTTGTGTACAAACGTCAAAGTGTCTTTCTGTGCCTGCTCCCTGCATGGTGCACACACCAAAAAATCGTCCAAATATGCCAGCACTCTGAGGCCCGCAGCGCGAGACGTGTTCAGAGCTGCCTCGACACACATGCTGAAGACCCTCGGGGCTAATGACAGGCTGAATGGGAGGGTCTGATATACGTACGCCACTCGATATGCAAATCTGAGGAAACGTCTGTGAGATGGATAAATGCTTTTGTGAAAATAAGCGTCCTGCAAATCTATCGAGGTCAGCAAATCACTCTGCCCAATAGATCGGAACAGAACATTGTGTGTCAGCATTCTGAACTTGTACTCTCGAAGATGGGAGTTGAGAAAACGTAAGTCCAGGATGGGACGTAGTGATCCTCCCTTCTTTGGGATGAGTAAATACCGGTAATAAAAGTAGAGATTCATTTCCTCCTCCGGAACAATCCGAATCGCGCCCCAGCTTAAAAGAGAAATTATTTCTTCTTCTAAAGCCGTTGCCGCAGCTCCCGATGCCACGGACCACACTATTCCACTGAAACTCAGTGGTTTCATTGCAAACTGCAGTCTGTAGCCCTTGACAATGGTGGTAAGCACCCCAGGATGAACTGTGCATGCGCGCCATTCCTCCGCTCTGACAGCTAATTCAATTCAATTCAACTTTATTTGTATAGCGCCATTTCACAACAATGTCGTCTCAAGGTGCTTCACAGAGATCGGCCAAT
>JBAMHX010000022.1:14809113-14832771 GCA_037177515.1 Pseudomugil tenellus
CCCCCCCCCCCCCCCCCCCCCCCCCCCCCCCCCCCCCCCCCCCCCCCCCCCCCCCCCCCCCCCCCCCCTCCCTTTTGCATTTGTATTTGGGGCACATATAGTCTACAGTAAATGATTAACAGCTATCTTAATTTGACACATTTAATTACTTCAATTATCTTCACATAGCTTATTAAACACGGTTACATAAATCTGTTGTTAAATTGTGATCACAGCTTCACATTAAAACTTTTGTTGAGCTGTTTTTGCAAAGCGCCTCCCCCACACCTTTTTAGAAATAAAGGAAAATCTTTTTTTTTTTGTTCCTTTGATGTGTGATTATGGCCAGTTTTGTTTGCAGTTGCTTTGATTTAAAAAAAATGACTTGTCTTCCACAGACGCATCTCAACCTCTCCGCCGCCCGCTTCACAAGTGCTGATTATGAAACCACAAGATTAACGATGCTGTGTAAGCAACTGGGCTTTTTGTTCTCTGTCATGCTCCTGTGATTCTATTTAAATCAAGATTATTTTTTGGTTCAATCAGTCTAAAAGAGGAAATGTTCTGTAGGCGTTTTTAAGAATAGTACATCAGTAGAGTGTGATCTCTCTCTTTTTTTTTTTAGCTGCTGCCAAGAGTAAATGGAGAATCATGAGAAATGATAGATTGGAAGAAACAGAAAATTGTATTGAACATGATTTTAGGTTTTATGCATGGTGGAGTAAAATAAAGGAGCTCAAATAAGCTCCCAGGCAGCAGATGTTTTAGGTAGTTTTGGATCTGTCTGCCTCTCTTTTCCATTGTGAAAATAAAGGTTTGGACTCTACTTTGCATCCTGAGTCAGTTTTCTTCAGATGCTGTGAATGCATGTATGGAATGAGTTCATTTCTTTCCTTATGTCCTGTTTCACCTCTGTGCTTGCTTACATAACCTTACTGATATTTTAATGCTGTCTGGATGTACGTCTGCAATGCCAGCAGTGCAGAATGAGTTTTTCATGATGTTTATCGGGAAAGCAGTCTGGAGAGTGGCATTCAAATCCATTTCTGCAATTTCTTGTCTTTTATAGAAAAAGATTGTAGACAGTGTGATGTGTAATAATTTGTTTTTTTTTTCTCTCCTGGTATTTGTTCTTTTGCTGTTACTGTTTAAGTGTATGTGTGTGTGTGAGAGAGAAAGAGACTGTCCCTATCTCAGTTGTGTTTATTTTGTTTTCTCCACTAATCTTTCTTTTGTTCATTTCTCTCCGAGTTTTTCTTTTCTTCAGTGCTATTAAAGTCTGTCGCTAGTCTGACTCACCAGACGTCAGCTTGCCTGCCTGTCCAAGCCTGCCATTGCCATTTACTGCATCCCACCATTTTTTTAAAATCCTTTTTTTTTTGCAACAGAAAATAAACAATCTGTGAACATCAAGCCAGACTTGTTAGTGTTTGGAATATAAAAGGCCTTTTCGGCCTTTTTAGCTGTAGCAGTTGCAAAGTTCTACAAATGATTTATTTGCACAATTAAGTATTAAGCATAGTTGTTTCCTAAATTAACTTAAATACATACCCCCTCTGCTCTCTGTTATACTTTGAGTTGTTATTTGTTTTATTCTATACTGCAGCAGCTGATTGGGAGGCTCCAACAACAGCTGCTCCAGTCAAATTTATCCACTTACATCATTGGAAAAGGCGTTTCACGCAACAGGTGTTGATTAACTTGCAAGAGGACTCTTGTTCTGGGTTACGACCTTTGATTGTTCTACTAACGTCTTTTTAAAGAATTTTTTTATGTGCTAGCGATTATTTGGGTCACCAAAGTGTACATGAACAAATATCTCAAATGTTCCCGACACAAGCTAGGTTTGATTAACTGCTTTCTGTAGATTTGCATATAAACTTTGGAAAATGGTATTGAAGTAATCTATCCATCCATTTTCCATACCGCTTCATGCAGTTCTGGGTCGCGGGTAGCTGGAGTCTATCCCAGCAGTCACTGAGCAAGAGGCGGGGTACACCCTGGACCAGGTTGCTAGGGTATTTAAATCAGTGGTTGACTATTTCTTTTTTTTAATGACCATAATGGAAATAAATCTAATTGCCTACTAAACTTGTGATGCTCGTAGTTTAGTTCATTTAGTACATCTCTGAGGTAGTTTGATGTTTATCATTTCTGGAATATCTGAATATCATTGGCATCCTTTAATTTCTAATTTCAATTCTCTTAATTTAAATTGAGCATTATTTAGTTTTGACAATAATATAATCTATTTAGGGTGTGGATATGTGAGCTTTCAGAATGGGTAACCATATGTTCTCTCATACAGTAGTACCATTAAGGGATGTTAAGGGAAGTTTTTTTCCAAACTGACATTGCAAAGCTCAAGTAAGTCTTTATCATCTGTTCATCAAAGTTTGTGACAAGTATCTTATCAAGCAGACGTTGTGGCCCTCTGCACTATTGATTTATGCAGTTTAAGCAACTTCCTTTTGTGTCTTGTTTGTATGAGGCAGAGCTGAATGTGATCATGTGTATTTAGATTTATTTAGTTTAAGGATTACTTTTGAATAATTTCAAAGTTTGTAATCTCACTGTTCCACCATCTTGGTTCATCTTAGCTGCCACGAGGATCATATGCTTTCAATTAACTGTTGAAGGAAAAAAGTAGAGAGCTTTCTTATACCCTGGTAAAGAATATCTCTTCTTTGTTTGTGTGCCTCAGTAAATGGCATCCATTTCTTTGAGCACTATGCCTCTGGAGCCATAAGGCAGCTTCGAGTTCTTCCAAGCCTCATGTGGTTTTGTTTTTGTTTTCGCTTCTTTATTCCTCTTTGTTGTATTTGCCATCCCTGCTTGCGGGTCGGTGAGTATGTCGTACCCATCCAAAGATTTGACCTGATTTCAAAGCAAAGCAACCAGTGGAACCATCGGCACGTGTCTGTCTGCGCTTCCTCTGCCTTTCCCTCTGCTTCTGCCCTCCTATCACGGTTATACGCCAGCCCATCTCTGCTGCTCCTAAGTTGCTGGACAGAGTTAAAACACTAAAAAGCTGCTGGTGACTCTACAGATGTGGCCTGTGAGCCAGAAACATACAATGCAGTTGGCTTGTAAAACAAACAACATGCATGGAAAACTGCAACTGGAAAAAATATGTATATATATATTCTTTTGCTATACTGTTCAGCATTTAATTTAACTTGTCACCTAAATTTGGCTAAATTTTAATATAAACATAGCTGTTGGAGCTTTTATTTAGTAGCTGTTTTTAAAGAGAAGGTGAAATGCAGGGTTCCTGTACGCCCTATGATTGTATGTCTCGTATTTTGGTACGTTAAGTTGACATGTCACTAAATCCTGATCATGTCATATAAGAGCATTTTATCACTTTTTTTAATTAGCAGGAATGAGTTACAGTGAGTCTTGGCCTCTGGGAGTTGTCTGTCATTTCTAATTAAAGATTGATTGCCATAAGTCGTGGGAACGTGTATCAACATTTTTCACATCCAAACAGTTTAAGGCAGCAGCTGCATTTTATCCTGTTGTCTGCAAATTGCTTACAATCACATACAACCACTCAAGAGCTCTGAGAGATGTGTCATGTTTGTGCTTTTCAGCGGATGACTTAAGGTTAACATAATTCATACTGTCTTTTAGACTTAACAGAACCCCTCCCTAACCCTCCTTATATTTGTGTCCTTTTCAATTCAGACACCTGCTCGGTACTTTTATTCCCTCTTTGCCTGCCCTGCCTCTCTTTGCGTCTGTGTAAGCCCTCAGTCTTTCGCACCTATACTTTGTAGATCTGTCTCTCTGCCCTGTAGACATTCTTTTATCCTCCCATCCCTCTGTCTCCCCCTGGCTCCCTGCGCCTGTACTTGACTGCTTGCTTTATAAATAGCTTGGCCTAGATTACAGCAGCTGCATTGGCGCTGGCACCATGAGTTGGTTTGGCTGGGCAAAGAGAGGTAGCCTGTTGTAACGAGAGGTTCGCAGCGTAGTGATGAAGCATGTGTGTTTGGCTACTTTTGGGTGTGTTTGGATGCAGGCAAGTGGAAAGCATGATTATGGTGTAGGATAATGAAGCTGCAGGCTATCTGCATATGTGCAAATGGATGGACTTTGGAGATTTTTTTTAAAGATTTTTTACATGTATTTCCATGTTACAACCCCCCCAAAACTCTTTACGCTTGTCTTTGAGAGGAAATTTGCTAAATTTTTTATTCAATTATGTTTATTTGTTTTTTTAAAAAATAAACTACCAGTCCTCCTTTTGTGTAGTTGTTTATGCATTGTTGCTTTGTTTGTGTGTGTATTAGCATGCATATGAGAACATTACGAGCATGCGTAAATCAGTCCACTGTGATGATCCACTGCCCTGATTTCCCCCTCCTGCGCCTCTGCAGAGCTCCACTACAGAATACAAATTCTACTTCTGAGTCTGAAACACACCATCTCACCCTCTGAGCCTCTGTGTTGCTTCTGTGCTTTCTCTTCTCATCTCCTATAAAGTGCATCATGCATGTCAAAGACTTCGCAATAACTAGATTTCTGCCATTCCACTGACTGCATGCCTTTATATCTGATGACTCATACTGCATGTATATTTATTTATTTCTACACCAGGGATATAAAAAAACACTATCAATCCAAAGATTTTCATAAATCTAAATTCCCTGTGTGTTTGAATGCTATGGCTTTTTTTGTTTCACCAAAAATGTACAATTGTAGCTGAGCTTTTTACTGCACCACTAGTTAGTTGGCTTCTTCTTAAGCAAATGGATTATGCCAGAGGGAAATGTTCTATTTTAGGAAATGTACTTCTGAGGTTCTGAGACATATTTTGTTTTCTTATGAGAGTCAGACTTGCTGTTCTTCACCATCTTGCTGCAAAGCTGCGATATGGCTTTAGTTGGACATTTACATACTGTACAGTGCAGATATAAAAGTGGCATCAGTCTTATCTAACTGAGAAATCAAACACTGTAAGGTAGATATGTTATTGATATACATATCTACATTTGTATTAGTTACAAAACCTACAAGGTAGCAGATTTTTTTTACCAAATGTTGAAAAATAAGCTGCTGCTGTTGTTAGAGATTTTCCAGCAGAACATCGCCTTGCTTCGGTTGTGCTGACTGAGATCTAGCAGCAGGAATTGTGAATGAGGACATGAGAATTGAGAATGAAGGGGAGGAGGAGGAGCAAAGCTTGTGAAATGAGGCCAGAGAGGAAGAAAAGTGCTTCATCATCCAGGGTGATCCATCCTACTTATCAGGCGTTCCAGAGAGGATCAGAGGAATGCATCCATGCAGTGCTTTGCTAACCAAAAACAGCTATGCTCATGCAATGTAACCACACTAAATTATGGACTTTATTCTGTTTCTGTCACTTTTTTCTCTTAAACACATAATATTTTGGTTTATTTTTTTTATCAAAGCCATTTTCAGCCTTTTCAGATATATTACTGAGCTACTCAGCAACGTTTCTGCACAATTCATGGCAGGTACTGAATTATTTCCTGAAGTAAAAGTAGACTGAGAGTTGCTGCTGTACAGTGCAGCAGTTAATCCTCAGTGGAAAAGACCAGTCTGTGTTGTGTTTGAGAGACTAAAGCAGTTCAGAATAAATGGCAGGTAAAGAACAAAGAAAATTGTGCAAAAGTGTGAGTGTGCAAACGCATAAGTGTCAGCTAGCAGCTTAGTTTTCCTCAGCACAAAAGCAAATCCATGCTAACTTCTACTGACCCAAGATTTTATGAACAGGGTCAAGTGAAAAGAGAATTTTCGAACATGCTATGAATAAATGATCACAACTCTCGGAGAGCTAAGACTACATTAGATTCCTGAAAACAGAATAGATACGAAGGAAAAGGCAACACAGTAACACTGCTTTAATACCTCTGAGCGTGTGATTGATGAGCTGCTGGACTGAATCGAAAATAATATCTAAACCTGTCAAGTAACATCTGCAATTCCTTTTTTTTTCACTGTCTGTGATGTGCAGAACTGAAACAGATTCCTTCTCAGAAGATGAAGCATCTGACAGAGCTGCTCAGACTTGGGTCAACGTCTTAGTATCTGATGTGTGGCAGGTTTTTGGCGTTTACAGGCAGATTTTTCCAGACTGAGTGACTGATTCTGTCTGATGGAGGAATGTCACGCTCATCCACATATCTTTCTCATGCTCTCCGTCTGCTCGGTGTGGACAATGCCTCACACACGGACGTAAATAGCCCCTGCTGCTTAGAGCCTCAATATTAATGGCTCATGGGACTTAGCTGTCTCGGTTGGTCGAGCAAATATTACTATTATGACATGAAGAAAGGAAGAGAGACGATCTGAGTGATGGAAAGAAGACATAAGTTGTTATGCAACAGTGTAATGGCAGTGTGAATTTTTTAAATGATTGGTCCTCAGCTGCAATGGAAACTCAGATTATCCTTATAATGGGGGAAAGGGGCTGTTTCTCCAGTGACCGTCAGCTTCATTAGCTTCTTTATTGTGAGAGATCAGAGCCACAGTACAGTTAATCTCCAATCAACAAGTCTGCAATAGAGATGCTGAGCTTGCAAAGAAGTTTTTTTTTTACTTCTGTCTAAGTCATCCCAGATAGATAATTTAGACCTCCAAGTTGACATTTGTGCCTGGAGGACATCAACACTGTCGTCGTTGTGTTGTTTGTTTTTATTCTTTAACCCATGAAGCCAGAGATCATCCCAACTGAATGTAGCTAACATGCATGGTTATGCAATTGTGCTTTGATGGAGGGAAAAAAAGGGAAAAATGACAGTAAATGCCATCAGCTGGAAGTTTATTTTTGACTGTGTGGATCAGCCGTGCAGTTAAGCTTATGAAATGGTGGTGTGAGGAAAAATACTGTTATTGCTCGCCTTATAAGGATTAGAGTACTTTGGATGCACCTCTCATTGCCAGAAACACACAGAACTTCTCATTTCTTTTCTAGCATCTGAGAAATACCAAAGATGAAAATTTAACTGGTACTATTTTTTTTGCCTGTTATGTCATCGTTAAAGAGTCAGGCTGAAGAAACTATCCAGCAAATGAACAGTATCTGATAGTCTTATCTGTAAAAGGTATTATCAAGTTTAATAAACATCTGCCACAGGACTCAAGAGATACATCTTGGCCTTCACATGATCCATCTGCAGTTTTCCAAAACCTCAGGAACAATTTACATGTAGTATGCTAAATTTCACATTAGCTGACCCAAAAATCTGTAGTAACGGCTTTTAATAGAGTGAATTTCTCCCAGAACTTGGACTTTATCCGTATTAAAGCAGCAAGATGCCATTTATGTTTACATGTTTAAAGAATCATTTCCCGTATTACTGGCAAAATAAAAAGAGAGGCTGTGAATAGTTGTGAGCTTTGTGCTGAAAGGCAGCAGGAATGGAAGATTTAGTTCTAGTTCAAACTGCACTTTGGTTTCCTGCAGGTTTTAGTGGGCAGACCAGCAGGTCGCAGACAGAAAATGAAATGGAAAGTATTATGTACCAAAGTACAAACCACACTCTTCTTCCTTTATTTAATGATCAGTTTTTGACCATGAAAATTAAATTTGGTTGTTACATTAAAAAGTTTTTAATGTTATCACCACCTTTTCCATCAAAATGTCCCCCTGCCACACAGTCTCAGACCTGATCATTGTCAGTTGACAGGCTGACCTTTTAGGTTTGATTTAGGGCCTATTTTCTGTTTTCCTGTTTTTTTGTTTTTTGTTTTTTTTTTTATCTCCACACTGTATCCATTGTGAGAAGGCCATTAAAAAGCAACAATGCTGAGTAACAGACTGCTGGAATATAAATAAGTCAAAGTGATGTTGATGTTGCTTAATGTGGTTTACTAAAGTGACACATTTTCTCCCTGCACCTCTGTGAACATAAAAAACCCTCAAAAATACAAGAAAAAGCGGAATAAACTGGCCGGTGAATTCTGCAGTGCGCCCTGCACGGTTCGTCAAGCACCGTAGTGGCGTAAAACACGACGAACGTGAGGATGGTGATGACGTCAATGTGGAGTCAGGGGGAGGGCGCGAGCGAGGCAGAGACGGAGAGGGTTTGTGCGGCTGCTGCAGCATCACACTGAGCTGCACTCCAATGCACTGAGGAGTCCAGCCGCAACTCTGTCGGCTCCTAACGGCGAACCGAAGCCCACAGCCCCGCTGGACGTACCCCCCTTGAGCCGCCCCTGCGGAGCCCTTCTTTTCTGTGACCCTCAAAGGAACAGTTTGACTTTTACTGAATTTTTTTTTTTCTTCCAAACCACGCAAGGGAATGCCATCCATAAATATGAAACTGGAGATGGTGACCATCATCGCCTGCGAAGTAGACACCGAGGTGTTTACATCAGACAAACTGCAGGTACGGTTTGGCCTAGAAAGAAAGAAAGAATGAAAGCGCACGTTGAAACAGATCATTGCCCTTGTGGTGTTGCTGTGCAGCAGTTTGCTCAGGATCTGACTGCATGCTTCTGTATAGGAGTACATGCATATGTTGGTGACGTTGAATGCAGCCTTTCCCAGACGAGGATTTTTATCAATGGGAGCCGCAGCTCTCGAAGACGCACGCCCGGCACTGCGTGGATTGACGTTGAATGAATTGCACATATAGCATAGAGAGAGAAAAGAGTGTGTGTGTTTGGGGGGGTTGACTATGCAAAATGGGGCATAGGATTTAGGGTTGAAGCTTCTTGATTTCTGAATTTGTGAATTATTATATGTTGAGTTCGAGGATTCAGGAAATGATGCGCAAATAAGATGCGATGGATTCAATTGTCCATGCAGAGGAAGAGAGGCCGTTTTTAGACGCAGTGGCGGACAGACCCGTCTCTGTTTTCCATCTACAGCACTGCAGGTGCCTCAGGTTAGACTTCATACCTGTGTAGGAAGTTAAAGGAAACATTTTAAAGAATCGTCAAATTTGCTTAATGTATGTTTGTGTTAAAGATATTTTCTGTTTAATCATTATTTAAATGAAGAAAATATGTCTTCTCTTTTCTTTAAAAAAAATGCAGAGCTTCATGAATTTATTTCCCCAAGTGAATGCAATGCATCCACATATCTGAATTATATCTAGGGCATGGTGCTATGATTGAAATTTGCATATTATTGCATTTTGCACAAATAATTTGAGTTTCTTGTTCCTCAAATGTTAGATCATGACTGGTTTGACAGGGAAAGCAATTCGGCTGCTATAAACTCATTTTCTAAACTCAAAACCCCTCTGCAGCATTATTTTAGACAAAGCTCTTTAGGAAATATGCTGCCTGTCATCCACATGGCAGAAAAGTGTTGCAGGGACGGTAAATCTGAGGATCACTCTTTTGAGTTTGCAACACACCAGATTGACGACGTGTCATGCAGATTGTCTACCAAGTCTGAACACTCGGTGAATTCAGTGAGCATATTCATGTCTGCCTGCATGTCATCAACACGACTACAGCACAGCAGGAAAGTATGATTATCACTGGCTGGGACTAAACTCTTAAGTCCTTCTAAGGAGGGTTGTTCCTCTCTTCGATGCTTGCCAGCAGGTGTGTAAGGATAGCTGAGTTCAGTCCCACAATTGATAATACCAGTCATCCCATCAGCCTTGTTTGACACTATTGTGTTGTTCTTTTTTTGTTTTTTGTTTTTTTGTAGCAGCTGCATATTTTTCTCTAATCGTCCACATTTGTCTCTTGTTCAGGGGATGGCATGTACTGCATGTACTTATGTGATGTTTCTGAAAATATCCTGCACACAAACAGTCCAAGCTGACCACTGACTCAGCCTGGTGTGTGCATTCCCTCAGTGAGCGAGGCAGCTGCTGTGTTTGCTCCGAACTCTCATTACAGCGTCTAACCACTGCAGACCAGCCAAGGTGAAATGAACCAGTGTGTCACCCTGCAGTTGTTTTCTAATTATAGGGATTGTCATCCCAAGATATCAGCGTGAGTGGAAGAAAAATTAAGTTGCGTTGTGGCTCTGCCGAACTGATAATACTCCTTATGACATGACATAATGACCATCAGTTTGAATCACATGACGTGTGTTTGCATGTTTCAAAGAGAGACTATGGTTAACTGTTTCACTGAATTTATTGCCACGTACTTCCGTCCAAATCTGAGCACTCGTTAGTTGCAGATAGACATTCTTCACTAAAGCATACTGCCTCGCAGCTCTTATCCCACCTCTTCCAGACTCGGCTTAAGAAGAATGAGTTTGTGCAGAATTAAAAGAGCAGATAGCTTATTTTCCAATCGCACAACGAACACTACTAATCCTTGATTCTGGCACAGACTAAGCAATGGAGACTGCTGGGGGAAAGGGCAGGTTAAAGCAGGGCACGTGGGGAACGGGCTGTGATTGTGTTCACCTCTTTTATAAAACAAGATATTCTAAGGCTTCAGGTTTTTTATTTATTAATATGCTCAAATCTAAAGATGAGAAGGTATAATCAAACGATATTGTTGCAAAGGGAAGTAGTATATGGATCACTGATGTTTATAGATCTTTTAAAGAAAGATTGTGCCCTGTATCTCAATGGAGGGGGGGGCATGAAGAAAGTAAGCAAATGTTTTAAATCGAAAAAAAAGATGCTCTAAGAATGGATGTGGTGCTGCAGAGCTGTTGTTAACATTTGAAATGGTTTGTCCACGCCTGGGCTCAACCTCTGCTGGTTATTCCATTAAGGAGCTAAACACAAGCTGTGGGTGGAGCAGGTTTAGCTGATACGCACAGTTAATTCAGAGTGCTCACTTTTCCATTCTGGAGAAAAACAGACAGGCATTTGGATTTGAGCTGAGTTTCAGTGAGGCCAGAGCTGCTGGTTAGCAGCAGATGCTGTAGTGATTACATATGTGTTACAACGCTATCATTACCTACATGGAAAAAATCTCCCAGCATCAGCATGATGACAGCATGGGACATATGAAGAAGGTCACCGCATGTAGGCAGGTAGTGAGCCTAGCCGATGAAGATTGGCGCAAGCTTGCACCATAACCTCACATGCTTGATTTGACCCTGACATTTGCCAGAAATGTATTTACTTACATATCCGCTGGCTTGCTGCGTGTCTTTTTAATTCTACTTTCATATTATAAATATTTAATAAAGCAGTCAAGCTCATCTTTCCTCTGGTAAGTGGCTCCCTGGCTTCCACCTGTCACCAAATTGAACGTATCCATTGTAAAGCATTTAGCTCCTCAAAGTAACAAGATAAGGAAGGATTTGGACTTTTATGACAACAACCTACCACCAATACTCCACAGATACTCCAGCTTAAACGTATGCCTGTTCTCCCACGGACAGAACACATGTAGTAACACTAACACCGTCACACTCTCTCCACACACTTGAACCATAACAGTGAGTCAGCAGACTCGCAGACCTACAGACAAACATCTCTGTCAGCAAACATACAAAACTCTTTGCAGAGGACGTTGGAAGAAGTTTCCAACCTGGGTCATTTTCCGTTCGTCCTCTCCACCATCTGCTTGACTCGTCTGTCACTCGAGTCATATGTCTGTTTTCAGGCTTTATTGTTGCAGATATGATTGTGGTTATCAGAAAGGACTAGATGTTTGATATGTGCTGTTCATGTATTATTTTAATTTTCCCTGCTTTGCAGCCTTATGTAATATGTTGTCACTATTTTTTATGAGGGTTATTTTTAGAATTTATTAACATAATGTGGAGCAAAATAATTTACCAATAGATGTTATGGAGTATTTTTTCATATAAGATAAATGGCTCCTTCATCTAAAATGCTAGACTCACCTTTAAAAGTCCATCTAACTGATTGATTACCTAATAGAGCATATAGCTAGTGTTCTCCTTACTCTGCTTTGCAGCTCAAATACTGAGAGAGCATAGATCATATATGAGTGTTAATGTCATCTCACACTCAGTTTAAAAGCCCCGTTGTGGTGCAGATGTTGGGGGACAGCAGGAGCAGCGGCAGGATTCATGTAGACTGTGACGGTATCGTGTTCTGTACTGGTAGGAAACCAGATCTGCATTTTGGCAGGGTTGAGCGATCCTGGGTCTGAGCGTTGGGCTCAGGTGTGCCTGCTCCCCTTAGTCTGGCCAGTAGGCAGGTGGAGATGGGCAGTTCATATTGACCTGAAACTCTAGAGAAGTGTTCGAGCTCAGGTGTCAGGTAAAGGTTGGAGCCTTGTCCGTTATGGTGACGTAGAACAAAAGGACTGTCTCCTGTGTGGGGAGTCCGGTTACGGTGTGATAAAAACAACACAGCGATGAGATAAGATTAGAAGCAAAGGAAAAGGCCTTACTGTGGAAGATAGGAGCCCAAATTTTACTCTGCAAGGAAAATGAGCAGGAAACATTGCTTTCTTATTAATGTTACCTAAATTCAGCCATTTTTCTCACCTAATTTTCCTTCTGGATTTCCAGTCCAGTACAAACAAGATGGCTTGCAAGTGGGATGCTGCAATCTACAAACAAACGATCAATATTATTTCAACCATATTTCACAGAAATCTTTTAGCTAAATTTGGGAGAAATGGTTGAGATTATTAAAATAACAAACGTTTGATTTCAGCATCGAAAAAAGTCTTTTTCCTTCCTTTTTTTGCAGTTGAATATAATTTTAAAACTGATTTTGAGTTTTAGCCCTGTTAAGGCAAGTTCTGCTCCCTATGTTTACGTACATAAACATGACGTGTGCATCAGCGGTGCATCTTCTTTTGGTAATGTGGCAAGTAAATATGAAAAGATAATTAGTGGTTGGAGTTAAAGGACGTTGACGTAGTATCTCTTAGCTAGCTTACGTAATGTTGTGTAACTCTTGGGATTATCTTTGCTCCTAAAGTGCACTGGTCTGCGTGGGAGCCCGTGTAGACATACTTGCATGTTAAGAGCGTCAGAGCAGGGAAGGTTTGTGTTTATGTGAGTTTGCGTGTGTTTTGACCCAGGACTAAGTGCTGCTGAGGAGGAAAAGCATCTGCCTCAATAAAAAATGTAATGACCAGATTGGTGGTGATAGAATTAATGTGTCCCCACATGCCATAAACTGATTTCAAGCTCCCTGCTGTGGACACATTGGCCCCATGGGAGTGGCAATGTAGCGCCAGAGCGTCGGCTGCATCAATACAGTTCCTTGCACAAGGTATTGATTGCTCTGTAATAACACTTGGACAATTCAGAGTCCTGCCCAGCGCTTATGCAGCCTTCACTGTGCAAACTAAGCAGTTAATCAGGACAAGTTTTTGCTGTTTTATTATACTGAGAATTTGCTGCTATGCTGACGTAAACAGATGTTTTGACAGCTTTGTGAGGTCATTATGCAGAGTCTGTCTAGTTGTATTGATTCAAGTTAGTTAAAATGAAATAATGGGACCCATGTGTCCACATCACTGAGAGAACCATGCCTGTTTTATTAGCAGGCTATCACTTGCATCGGTGCAGAGACCATTTTAAAGCGCTTGCTCTAAACTCGTGTGTGCTAATAAATCAAAACACTAGTAAAATGGAGGGAAATTGTTGGTGCCTAATTGATTTTCAGGACAAATTTCTGAAGCATCAGTTTTTCCCCTGGAACCAAAGATTAAAAGGAAACCTATTCTGGATGGCTCCCAAATCTAATTAAGACTGCTGCATAACAGCAACACACAGAGGAGCCCAGAGGATGTGTATTTTACTCTGATGCTCCCATTGCATGTTTGTCCATCCATCGGTGAGCTCCTTTGAACTGATCAGATCGCTCAGCAGGTGCTCCATACAAATTGAAAGCCGCAGACTTGAACTGGTGCTAAATGTTTCTGAAGCACGGCTAAGCTGGACTGAATGATTTTGCCTTCATTTGTGATCAACTAAAAAGGTGGTGAAGTACCATTAAACCTCTATTAAACACAAAAAAATGAAAGAGATAAATTCATAAACAAACTATGATTGATTTCAGTTACCTGTTCTACTTACCTGCTTTCAAAGAGCAGCAAATCAAATCAGCCCAGATAAATTATCCTTTTTATAACAAGAATACTTTTATTGTATTAAATTAGATTATGAATGTTCCCACAGAGCTGAAAACCTGAAAAACTACAAGAAAGACTATTATTTTTCTATTATATTACATTATCAAGTGTTATTTGTAACCATTCACAGACTGAACTGCAATGGAAAGTTAATTAGATTCGAACTAGTTCAGATTCATCCCTTTAAGGAGGTCCGTAATTAAACATAACATTTCACGTAACTATGAAAAAAAATTAACTTGATTATTCCAACACTCTATTTGTAGAATACAGAAAGTAAGCTCAGTGGCCTACTTTGTTGGTATTCACCCAAATCCTGTTTAGGCATGAGGGTGTGGATTGCTCTAAAGCCATGCACGTGATGGAGAGAAAGCAGAGTGATTCACCAAGGGAAGAAAAAAAAAACTAAACAGAATAACCCTTCTTTACATCCCAATTAGACCCGGTTAATATTTTTTATGTTCATTCCCGACACCAAATGGTGTAATTTAACATAGAATTAAACAAGCCAGTAAACTGTGGTCACGGATTGTGGTATCAAGAGCAAACGTGACTAAAAATATTCTAGGTCGAGTGAAACAGCTGATCAAAATAGAAAATTGTGACAATGTATTTAGATTTAATTCCTATTTATCTTTTTTCCAAACGACTGTATAAGCTCTTTTCTTAAAAGGATTTAATTGACTTTAATAATGCAAATTGATGTCTTGTTTTTCTGATTCTAAGCACATGACTCAGAGTCATGACATGTCATGACATCTCTCACCAGTTTCTTTGCTTTTTCACCAGTATTTGACCGTTTGCATGGGTGTATCAGTGATGGACAGGAAGCTGAGTACAGAGAACTAATCTGTCAGTTTGTGAGACGGTGTGGAAACAATCACTAAATCTGGAACACAGACAAAACAAAAGAAATCATTGCTGACTTTGGGAAAGAATAGGAGTAAACAAAAGACTGTTTACATCCTGAGAGTAGAGGTAGTAATGACAGACTACACTGCAAATGCAACACAAAAACAAAAAAGGGACAAGATGCTGCATATCTTCAATAAGCTTGCTATGGAAGTGCAATCAGCTTTGTCCGTTGTGGCAGCAGCATCAGAGCCTGAACATGTTGACCAAGAAGACCAGTTACCTATAGCTGTACGAACTCCTGGTCCAGAAAAGAATACTGCACAAGCTGCTGAAAATACTGGACTGTTGTTTGCGTCCTCTGCACGACTCAGTAAAGAAACAACAATGTGGTCTGTGTGAGGCTTCATCAAGTCCAATGCGAGACATGAAGGTGCCGGTGATTATTCCTGCCAGCAGCAGTTAAACATAGCAATCAAAGAACTATATTCTGCTAATTATTATTGGTTTCATTTCATGAATTAATTTAGCTTTAGACCTGGACAAAGAGCTGACTGATAAACTGATAAACATTTACTAAATTTGACCTCATTTGATGAAAATACAGTTTAGCATTCGATGATGGAAACAAAGTTGTTCATCTTTGGTTGTGGTTGGCAAACAAAAGAGGATGAACCTGCAGGCTTTCTGCCTGTCAGTGATCCTCGCACATTAAAGAAACTTAACCCTGCCTTTACATAAGATGGGGAAATGCTTCAGTCACAGTCATCTGTTAAGAGTAACACCCGAGCCACCAGCTTGACTCATTAGCTGGACGAGGTGTGATGTATGGCGTATAGTTGATTCCTCAGCTTTGTCACCCTTCCTCTGCCTTGACACTTCTCAGTCACTGCAGATTTTTATTCTGCCACCTAAATTCACCCAAAAGGAGCCATGTTGACATGACCCAATAAAACTCATCCCCTAAGCTCCTTTGTTGAAATGATTGTGTGTCAGGACCACTAGCTGACTCTGTACTTGTTACCTTGTGAGTCATGCTGCCACTGAGATGACAGCCTCTCCATTATCCTCAGGAGTATAACTGCCTCATCCTGCTAAAGGAAGGCCTTCCAGCCACTACCTGAATGGATCTCTTTTTATTTGTTTTTTTTTTTTTAGCCGTTTTGCTCTTTTTGTCGTTTTCCATTGTATGATTAATCTTAAACCTTCCGCAAGGGAAACCATTTTTTAGTTTTTGCAGTCTGCACACAAATTGTTATTTATTTATTTATTTAGTTGATATTTTAAAAGCCTCATTGTGCATATATGGCTCACAAGTTTTGTTTTTGTTTTATTAGTTAAAAAATTAATTGTAATACAAATTTTAAAAAAAGGTTTGAGTGAAAAGATGTTGCACATTTTGCCTTTTAAATTACTTCAGACTAGCTGTTGTGCAACAGCAAAGCAGAGGTAGATTGGCCATCTAGAAAGGAATCTGCAGGTAGAGATGCCCTCGTTCTTATGTAAAGGTAACATGGAGCAACATGCAGTTACTAATAGTGACCAAACTCGCGATTCAATTAAACTAAAGCTGTCAGCTACTTGATAGTTGTTACTTCACACATCCTTCCGCCTGTCTCCCCCTTAAACACGTCGGACTTCTCTTGTTACATGAAGAAAAAATCTGCTAACAAAACAGACTTTAGTGTGAGGAAAAAAGCAAGTAAATGTTTTGAGATTTAGGAATAATAAAGGATATTTTATTCTTAAAATCCTTTGAAGAAGGTATTGAGTGAGAAACACTGCTTGTTTGTGGATGTTATTTGACTTATTTAGGACAAAAAAACGAACATGGAACATGCTGTGTCTTCTCTCTCAGCTGTTGTTTTACGTCCTCTCCCCAACAGGGTTTTGTGCAGGTCAAACCAGTCTGTCTCTGCTGACAAGTCCAGTTGTCACATCATGCGGTTATCCAGGCTGTTTGTGGGTATGTGTGTGCTGAACGTGTGTTGGTACCATTGAGTTGGTACCTACAGCTTACTAACTGTGGACTCAGTGTCTACATCACACAGATGCTTACTTACTTCATACCTCACACACGTGTGCACCTACACAAAGGGAACAAAGGTAGTAGGTCCCCATTGCAATGGCAGATGAGCGGGCCCCTTTTGAGCCGACTGTAACCCAACACACCTCTCCTCTTCATCGTTTCCCCTCATCTTCCTCCTTTGGTTCCCTTTAGGATGTTCGCTCATAGAGACCACATAAATTAGTGAGCAGCACGCTCACTTGTTACGCACCAGCTGGCTGTGGGTGGACTGTATGGACATCGGTGCACAGACTTGAAAACAAACAGTGTGTGTTATTATGGAACACGATCTGGGAGCTTTCCCACATCTCCGCTCATGCCAAAACATCAATTTAGGTTAAGGAAATAGCCACAGCGGGAGTTTTTGTACGTTACTGTAGGCCTTATCAGTTTTACCCATGGCGTCTGATGACATGTGAGTCATAGTAGCTGGCTTCAGCTCATGGAAAATTCACAGTGTGAATAAGGACTTAAGTGGGTGCTACAGATAAGCAAAACAAGAGCTTTGTTGTCATTTTCCGGCTAACCATGATTGTATTGCAATCAGGAAGATTTGCTTGCAAACAATAGGTTGGTGGGAAATGGCTGAAATAATTTAAGTCTCTAAATCAACTTTAAATGAGTTGAAAATTGCTGTTTTGGAGCCACCGCATCAACATTATTCTCTTTCTCAGAGTGACTCACCATCGGTTTCATGGAGCTGTATTCAGCCTGCAGGTGGAGTTTGAAGCTGATTTCCATGTGGATGATGACATTTTCCAGATTTCTGTCATGTTCTTTCTGTCCTCCTTCATGTGACTCTCAAATGAAAGTAATGCCAGTACTTCCTTGATCTAAAGACTGACCCCTCTTATCAACTTGCTAGCCAAGCTTCATCCCATGTGCACCGACACATCCACAGGATTGTTCACCTTTCATTAGTCATACAGATGTAGACATGACTTATCTGTGGAAACTCTTGTTTTTGCACGTATTCTGGCTCAGTCCCGTGACAGTGTGTGATGTCTCTGACAGCAACATCGTACTCCATCATACTTGTAAGCACCAACTATGTCATTTCAGTAGTTATTAACTACCAGTTTTGGATGTCTGCATGAAAGTGTATGATAGTTACAGCAGGGTGTGCCCTGGGTTTTCTGTCTTCAGTTCACCCAGATTGTGACTGAAGCCTCCTGCAAAGGAGGTTATGTGTGCATGCACACACACAAGAAGACTATATTAAAGCACATTTTGTGTTATACTATCATTAAGCTAAGGAAATTAAATAAAAAGCAAGAGAGAGAGTGTGTTTATAAGGATTTACCCTCTGTATTTTAACCTGTTGCTGTTTCTGCTATTTTTACACAACTATGGGGGCGAAAGAATTAATTTTGAATGAACAAAGTAAGTACTTTCCAATGCTCTCATGGTAGGTCTGAGTCTTCTCCCTCCAGCGTTTTGGAAAAAAAATAGTCCTCAAAATATTCCCACTTGCCCAACATGACCTCTTTTCCTTCCTATGTTTTCCTCATTTTGTGAAAAACGAGCTAAGCATAGTAAAATACTGTAGGTGAAGTCAGCTCGGAAGTTTAGCTTGATACCTGAAGATGTCAAGATGGGGGGGACAGCAAGAGATAATCTGCTTATTTTTAAAACTCCGGATTGTTGATCAGAGTGAACGACACACTGCAGCGAGATTATGGTTCACAGCGTGCTGAATCATTTGCTGCCTCTGCGCGTGTCAGACAAGGCGATGATGTCTCTGCAGAGACCGCTTGTGTTTTAAAAGAGAGTCGTTATATTTCACTAACAAATGCTGAAATTATTTCATTTCATTCATGCATTCATGTGGAAATGTGTAAAGAAAATGGTTCAGGTTGTTGATCTGCACACTAGTTGTTTGAGATTCAGAATATATTTAAAACGGATGATTGGAACAGATTTTTAACGTCTTTTGTGTAATTTGGATAACTCGATGGATTAAATGAGGATGAGTGTCAAATAATTTTTTTCTTTAGTGAAGTAAATCATATTCCTTTTAGCAGATCTTGACATACCGCCTGGGTTCCTTCAGGTAACATCCACCCTTTCCATCCTGGTGAGAGCTGCTGTGTCAGCTGAACAAGGCATGTGTTGTGGGAGTATTTTAACTTCTGCCTTCCACAGGAAAAAAAATAACCTGTTTGAATAAAAGCTGCCACACAGTAACATAATTAGAGTCTGATTTTAGAGACACGGCTACCAATTAGCATTCATGCCACTGATTGTAAGCATGTGGCTCTGAGGACACTGGGCACATGGGTGAGATAAAGGAATCTTTGCTTTATTTAGTTTAGTTTATATAGTTATTGTATGTATAAACATGTTTTTATGCAAGCTTTTAAAGCAAAAAGATGGATTTGTTTTTGTGTGAAAGGCATAGGTACTATCTAATTATGCAGTTGTTGCAGGAAAGCAGAAAAAAAGCAGTTTCACTGGCACATTCAGTTCATCATGCCTCTTGATTCTTGGAAAGGAGACTTGTTTTATGGTGAAGTTGCTGCTGCTGGGAGTTGGTCGGCAAGGAAACAAGGACTTGCACTACTGATTACTCAGAAATCATTTCTCCTGGTGGCCGTCATCTTCTTGCCCTCCTGCTGAGCTGCTTGATTGGGTTCACAGCTGAAGAGGCCAGTTTGGTGCTCAAGGAGCAGACTGAGTTAGAAAAAAAGAGAGATGTAGGTATGTACAATATGTGCATAGATGGAAAAGGAAAAAATGAGAGGAGGGCGTGACAGATAATTATGTTATAGTCTAAGTAAGAAGGCAACAGCCTTCTTACTTAATGGTCTCAAACACTAAAAAATGATATCCATTAACTTTATAACCAAATCAGATGATGTCAAGCAGGTTGTTATATCTGTTATTCAAGTATGTTGAATAAATGAAGCAGATACATTAAAGGTCTCCTTAAAATGCCATCTTAATGTCAGCTTTATTTATATAGCACATTTAAAGGGCATTTGGCAACCAAAGTGCTTTACAGTAAAATAAGTATCAACAATAAGAAAGATTAAAAAAAGCAAAATCCACGAACAGATAAAAAATTCAATAAAGGTGCTTTGCTCAGTCCAAGTCCAGGGTGAACAAAAATGGCTTTTTCTAGCACTGCTTTCCTTAGATAGTTTGACTTTGGCTAAAAGTCGAACCTGAAAGAGACTGGCTGTGGTCAGGTCGTCATCGGGGCCAACAGCAAACATTTAAGGTCTAGACTACAAAATGAGTATGTTTTTATGTAAAATAAGGAAACAGAAAAAAGAATTGAATTTTTCATCAAACCTGTTTTTCTTTTCTTTTATCTTTTCTGTAGGAGAGATTTGAAGCATTGTTCAGGATCTATGACGAACACACAACTTTCCAGATGTTCAAAAGCTTCAGGAGAGTTCGTATCAACTTCAGCACACCAGAAGCAGCCGCCCGCGCTCGCATAGAGCTGCACGAATCAGAATTCAACGGCAAGAAGCTGAAACTCTACTTTGCTCAAGTGAGTGTCAGGAACATGTCTCAGGTAGAAAGGACTGCTCATCACATGCAGATATATAATCAAGCACAGGATGGACCACAAAATCACAAGAAAGTTTCCCTTCTTCTCTCTTAATTCCCTCTTTTTATGACTTTCCTCCTCTAATAAAATGCCTACTTTGACACACATCCTCAAGTTGCAAACACTCCTGTCATGCATTTTGAAGCAGGGTCATGCAGAATTTCTCTTTATTTGTAGTTGTGTACGTGTGTGTGTGGCATAGAAAGAGCAGAGGAACATGGCTTTAAGACTGGAAAAAAAACGTTCAACATATCCATTGATACCAACAAGCATAAGAGGAGCAGCTGCTCCTAGCATTCAGCAGGTTATGGTTATTTAGCTTGCATTAAACCTCTGCTCATTGCAAAATATTTTAAACGGATGTTTCCTTTTTCATAAATACATCATCAGCCCTGACCCCTGCAACACCTCTTTGTACTTTTGATGTAAGAGGATTAAGGATTTTACAGCTCAGAGAAAGACTACATGTAGGTATTGTAATTTCAGCAATTGACAGCTATAAAAATGTAACAAATCCCTTCATGAGAACTGTCCAATTTGGTTCAAAAAGACCATAACTGTGACTTTCCTAGCAGGTTAGTCAGTTGCATATATAACACCTTGCTAGGTCTTTGCATCATGACATTTATAGAACCGGTGAAAAATGACACCGTTGCACAGAATGATAATCTTCTTCCAGAGAGATTTAATAATGATTTAATGCTTTGTGTTGCTTACATCCAGAGATTGTGGGGTTTATCAGTTGCTTTCTCCTCTCCAACAGATCCAGAACGGTGATGAAGACATTGACAAGTCTTATCTGGCACCCCCCCAGCCAGTTAAACAGTTTCTCATCTCGCCACCTGCCTCGCCACCTGTAGGTTGGAGCCAGAGTGAAGATGCTACACCTGTAATTAACTACGACCTGCTGTGCGCTGTGGCCAAGTTAGGGCCGGGTAAGGACATTACTTTACTCCAAACGACACAAATTAGTTAATATTTTATGAGCACAAATGAGGAATAGCATAATAAACAATAAAAAACAAAATACTAACTTGAATACCATCAACTGAATTGATGCTTTTATTGAACATCCGTCAATGCAGAGGCCTCTTGAATCAAACTCGCAACATTCTGACATCTTCAAGGAAATGTTGACCAGCTGATATTTCTGGAAGAGCATTTATGTGCGTTTGGGTATTGATTGTTCACAAAACCTTTCTAAGTCATACTAACCGTTAGCATCACAGCTTAGCTGACCATGCAGTGCAGGATCAGACCAGTCTAGTGTGTAAAGTGCTGCGGACCATTTGCTCTGATGCAGGACACAAGTATTAACCTGTTTGGTGTACAATATTAATAATTTAGCTGTAATTTCATGCCCATTAATGACTATTCATTGTATTTTGTGTGATTACAGGTTGTCTGAATTTGATCTTACCCCTTGTCATGGTTAACAAGGCTAACAATTTTACCCTGCAATTACAGAACAATGCTTTTATTTATTTTTTATTTTTTATTTTGAAGCAATCCTTGCAGCTTTTTGTTGGAATGTATTAGCTTAAGCTTCCCCTTAAAAGAAAAATTGTCTTGCCATGCAAAAATGGCAAAATTAATTTCTAATATAAATGTTGATATAACGCGTGAACAACTGTTCAAATGTAGATGTCCTGAATCTGCATCTGTTGTAATAAGCATAATAATCTGATTTGTATGTACTAGGAAACAGGAAAATATGATATCTTGTTATAATGTCAGTCAGCTTCACTACACTTCTGACATGTTTTCATGTGGTTTCAATCTTTTCATGTTAATGAGGATGTTTAATGGTTTGGAAAGTTATTTTCTCATTTCTTTGTGCTCTGCCTCTTTCTGTTCTTTTGAAAGCAGCCTTATACAAAAAAGTGCAAAAAAGTTGCACAGTATCTCCCCTTGATTCCATATGTGGGTGAAAACCTGCTGATTACAGAGGAAAATCTATTTAGCAAACAATATTTGGAAACTTTCCATTCGCACCAACATAAACACACAAATAGAGTCCACCTCAGAGGACCACTTTCTGCTGTTACTATAGAAACAGGAGGCATCAGGAAATGCTTTGTTCATCGCCTCACATCGTGTGCTATGTGAAATCAGATTAGGGCTGGGCTGCAGCACAGCGCGATGACTCCCTCTGTCAACTCCCTGCAGTAACAGCAGGACTCCATTCGCTATCCATCTATGTGTTTGGCACCACTGTGAAAAGCTACTAGACCAATTTCCTCCTGTCTGCCAGCTGTATGATCTCATCTCCATGGCAACTGTGATACAATCTAGCAAGTCCAAGTTCACTGAGCGTGAAATCTGGACAGATAGCAAATTGTTCCTGGGCATATAGTTTGTTTGTTTGCTCTTGAAATGATGTCCTGACTGCTCGTCTGCAACCGTTTTTTTTTTATCTTGCGCTGTTAATACTTCATTTCATTTATGGGCCTGTGCGCAGAGATTTCCTAAGTAACTGGTTCTCTTCTCTACTGCGTACATCCTTTCAGGTGAAAAGTATGAACTCCATGCAGGGACGGAATCAACCCCCAGTGTTGTTGTCCATGTGTGCGAGAGCGAGACGGAGGAGGACGAGGCGGCACGGCCAAAGCAGCAGATTGTCCAGACCAGACGTCCCGACGGACCTCCAACGGTCTTCAACTAGAGAGGTCCCTCCACCCACCTGACACCGGTGCGGCCCCTGACCGCCCTTTAAACCTGCAACACACCTGCCCTCTCTCTCTCGTCTCTGCACTCACAGAGAGCGTTGATGCCCCTCATTTCAGTTCAACTGCAAGCAAAAACAAACCAACAAACATTGCTGAAAGACGGTGTTTGTAGCGAGCGTGGCGATGGAATGAGGCGGCTTGAAGGGAATGGATGAGAATCACACGCATACACTCATCACATTCTGGGGACAGCGTGGGGAGCGGCGGGCATGCTTGCCTCCACCCATCAACCCCCCCCTCAATCGTTTTCAGCCAGAAGGGGGTCAAAATACCTGTCCCAACGCAGGCACCTGTCACTTATCACATACACTCAGCTCTCATTGCTAGTCCTGCTCGGTAGTTTGCTTGTGGATTAGCTCGTTAGCCGTACCTCTCCTTCGGTATCACAGTCATGTGTGAAGTAATATTCGCTTGCAGACTCGCACCTCAAGGCAAAGACATTTTTTAATAATTTTTTTCAGTGTATGTGTATATGTATGTATATATATATA
>JBAMHX010000022.1:14832871-14843240 GCA_037177515.1 Pseudomugil tenellus
TGCATACATATAAATATAAATGAACAGACTATTTTTCTTCTTTTTCATCTGTTTTCATATCTGCTGGTTTGCTTGCATCAGGATTGAGTGTGTGATGTTCCCGTTCTTGTCTGCATGTATATACTGTATTACAAAAACAATAAAAAGAAATAAAAATCATACAGCAAGAGAAATACTAACAAGTTATAAGAAGAAAAAGGAACCTATTTAATGTCACACACAGCAAGAAGCGCCATATGTGACTAACAAAGTTGTGGTGGTTTGACTTTATTTTGGTTGGTTTGTTTTCTTTCTTTTTTCTCTTTAACTTTTTTTATTTGGAGAGGTGTTGTTTTTGGGTTTTTTTGCTAAACTAGATGTGTATTCTAATTATGTATTTGATACCGCAACACATTTTGCATGCAGTTACTTCAGTAAACAAGTAGCTGAGGGTATTTTTCTTATTGTTTGTGATGACAGGGAAATGCTCTGATGCGTTAGGTGCAAGCGCGTATTCCCATGCAGTTTAAAATGACGTCCTTCTTGGAGGGGGGGGGGGGGGGAGACTGAATTAGGTTTTTTTAATATATAAGAGTGACAGATCATTCTTCAACTTGATGTCAAGTTTCCATTGGTCGCTTTCGTGGAGATTTGATGGATCAGAGACACTTCCTCCTGCTCATTTCTTCAAGAGGGTCTGGAAATGTTTGTTTTTTTCTGATTGTGTTTGCTGTACTTAACATCTTTAACATCCTGATTTCACTGTTTGATCAAGCTCACCTTCGATGTGTCATGTTTCCTCTGAAACCAACTATCGCTTGTTTTGCACTGAGAAAATGTTTGATGTCTCCAAGCAGTTGCAGGACGCCTGACCGTTTCCTGCCGCACACCAGAACACTGCTCGGCTTCTTGCTGTACATAGAGAAGCAGTAAAACATGCAGAAATGCTCCTTTTAGATATTTCAGCTTTCCTGAAAGCGTTTCAGAGAAAAGGGAAAACTAGGTTTCCTCATGAGACACTGACGTACCAACCAAAGCGTTCACTCACCTCACATTGTCATGGCAATGTATTATTTTTCATACTTCGATACACAGTTTTAGTGGTTTTCTTTTTTCTTATTGCACATTTGACTTCTTTTGCAGCGTATTTTTAAAGTTGTTCTATTTTATGTCCTTTATCGACTTCTTTACCTAAATGTTTCAGTTGTTGGGAAGCAACATGAACTTGTAACTGGGCTTTTGGATGTTAGAGGTGAATCTTAACATTTTTAATATCATTAGGGAGCATGAAACCTGAATATACTTTTATGCTATATAAAAATATTGCTTAGCAAAACACAAGTCTGTGTGCATGTGAGCACTTTACTGTTGGTGTTTTCTTTGTTTATATAGTTAAAAAAAAATTAGACCAAGTTGGGAGCACATTTTTAGGTTTTCTTCTTGTGAGTTGTTTTTTTTCTTTCCATCTCGAGCTAAACACCTGGTTAGCCTTTTCACCAGCATATTACAGTGAGTGAAACACTCCACTTCCTTTCTGCCTCGTGTGAACCTTTCAGGCCTTTTGGATTAGTCAGTGTACTTCTAAAAAAAATAAAAAATAAAGCTGTCGACATGCAATACAGTAAGAGGTTTGAAACGAGGCAGGATGACACAGCAGAACATGAACCGATACCTTTTTGTGTTTTGTGTTTGTCCGTGAGCAACATTCATCCATTGAGGAAGCAAAACGGTTCTGTTAAATGCAGCTTTACTGTCACCGCAGTCATCCGAGTAGGCGGCTTTATGGCGGATGGTGATGAAGAAGCAGGAGGATACACACTCGTGAAGTTTCTTTTGTTTTAATTTTGTTTTGTTTGTTTTTATTTAACTCTGTGGTTATTGTGTTTCAGAGTGGTTCACTTTGGTCACAGTTGAGCAGAAAATGTATATCTATGTACATAACATGCCTTTTTTTCTGTTGCCGAGGCCAGTCCCAGTGTGCAGTTTGTTATAGCTTGTCTTGGCACATTTGTAATGGAAACAAGTAAAAACCAACAACAATAACAAAAAAAAAAAGACAAAATGTGTAACATGAAGTCTTGAAGATGCTCGGATCAAACAAACTGTCATGGTGTCGTGTTCAACATGGACTCGGTTTGAATGTTTCTTTCATTTATGGGGAACGTCTACTAAAAAGCTCAATAATACCGTTATTACTGTCACTGTTGTACTGTTTCTGTTGAAATCTGAATAATGTGTCTTGTATTGTAGAAATCCAGAAAACAAAGTAGCAAAATAAGCAATAATTTCCAGTTCTATAATACCAGTATATGTATTTTACATGTTCTGTACTTATTTCTCAGACATGGTCTCTGTCTTTGACAGTATCCGCTTCTATTTGTGTAGTATAATAGTCATTTGTTTCACATAAAAAATACATAAAGACTTATTCTTAAAGCCATGTTTAGTGTTGTTTTTTAGGCGTTTCGCCTTCGAAAGCAACATTTTCAACACAGATTGGGTTCAATACAGTTATTATACTGATTGTTGTGGCTCAGACTTCAACCTCTTTTTGGGAGGGGGGGGGAATTCTTCATCTCCGAAACATACTTCTTAAAAAGGAAAAAAAAAAAATTAAAAAAGGAGAAAATATTTTAAATTTGTATTTGATTTATGGTAATGTTCATTACTATGATTATTGACTATGTCATTCCTACATTACTTACATCCAGTATAACAGGATTGTTTGTGTATTAATATCATCCATGATTTTGCAAAGTACTTATATTAATCTAAATCTGCTTTGCAGTATTATAATATTGGTGGGATGATTTCCTATCAGAAATAAAATAAGTTATAGGCTGCATTGTTGAAGCTGCCATTTTTTCAGCAAAGCAGCTGCATTCCTCAGTGACTCGTGGCTTGTTTTGAATCAAACATATAAAAATATATCTGCTTTTTGTTGTCCATTCATCTGTCCCGAAGCCTCCCCTTCTGTGCTTTTTCCTTTTCTGTTCCACGTTGACACAGATTGTTTGAAATCCCATTACTTCGTTATTGACTTGAGCTCTACAGAAAGCCATGAAAACCTCAGAAAAGCTTTGATCAAAACAGTGACATGTAATTAAATCTGTCTGTTTAAAGGGGCTGTGTGTATTTTCACTTGTTTGCAGCAGCTCATATTTTCTCCTCAAGGACCCAAACAGCCGTAAATATTCTGTCTGATCAGTCAACAGGCAAAGACTCCAAGGTTGAGTTAATGATTCTTCCAGGGAGAAATTTACAGCACGGAAGATGAGGCCACAGCGTGGCGATATGACCTGTGTTAAAGCAACAAATTGGATTTTACATCTGCAATTTTCTCTTCTCTGCCCAGAGATGGCAGATAGCTGCTTGTGAGTCCAGCAACAATAGCTTTACGTCATCTGATTCCTTCAGAAACAACAAACCTCTTACCTAATAAAAGAATTTTTGCAAGCACAGGTTTTCCTAATTTAGAGATGTATCTGCCTAAATAGCGTCACATGTTTAAACAGCAGCACACACGTTGTAAGACCTCTCTTGTATCTCTGCTGATAATCTCAGTGACTGAGAGGTAAAACAAAGAGCAGCTGTCAGGTAGGCAGGACTGTGCAACAGCTGTGAGATGAGGCCTGGTGCGCACTGCCCTGTGCTCTCCAGGACACAAAAAGCCCCTCTCTTCATGGAACGGGGAATTCCTCTTCCCAATAACCTTTACTGTTAAACGTCACGATGTGTGTTCACAAGAGGGGATAGATCAGGTTAATGTGGCTCTTGTTGATGTTAATAGGCCCAGGAGTCAGGCTGTAGATGCCTTTAAAGGTACCCACCACATTTCTACAATATAGACTCTGTTCTGCAGCATTTCAACATTGTTATGGATGCTCAGCAGCTTAAAAGAAGATTTACTGAGTATCTTTTCTTTATAACGGTCATAAAAGTGTGGTTTCTTTTTACATTTTTTATGATTTGATTATGTTGATTATTTATTAAGGAACCACTTATTTAAACAGAAAATAAAATCATTTGGTCCAGAATGAAATATTTCGCGAATAACTTTAAATGATCCCATATTGTCTTTTCACACTAAGTCAATAGTACCACACAACACGTTTACACCATTTCTACTGGACTAAAAGCAACCCAATGATAGGATTGTATTTTATAATCTGTATTTTTTTTCCCCCTGAAATCTGACCTCCATCTTTTATCTGCTTATGTAACACCCTGCCACCGCAGCTAAACATGGGAACATCGGTGCTGCGCACAGATGCAGCGCATGCATGCAGTGCTCTCGGTGAATAAGGCGATGCAGGACAATGTGTTTCTACTCAGGTGAAGTTTAGTTACACTTTTCCACAAAGGAACTACACTGACTTGCTTTGTAGTCATGGGCACCACCTAGAAGTAACATGAGGCTTGATCCTGGTGTGCAGCCAATCAGACGGGGGATCCGGGTTTGAGCTAAAGGACATTGCCCCTTTGGGCAGACAGTGGAGAAAAAAAGTAGTCCTAGTAAAATTCTTCTTGTGTTGAGCTGCTTTTATAATAATGTTGCAAAGTGTTTGCATAGCATGCATTGTTGTAGAGTAGAATAAAAGAAAAGAAAAGGTGATGCATATCTTTTCTCCTAACACACCCTTTACTCTTTGAACTACAAGTTCACATTGTTAATTTTCAACTACATGCACAAGGTGTTATCAAAAGGGAGTTCTAGTCTCCACAAATGGGGTTTAATGATATGAAGCTTCTGTCACCTGAACATAATGAAAATGATAGTCTTACTCATTCACATACGTACGCATGGGAAGAACCTGTTTTCACAGCGGAACTTCAAGCACTAAATTGTAGGTTTTTTTTCAAGAGGTACCCATTGTCACATCTTACACTGGCGATGTGAGATACAGACATGTTGATCTCGAGAGGCATCGGCTGTGGCGAAAAAGCAGTCGGTTCCCAAGAGGAGTCTCGTTTTTGACCAGCAGCTGGGGCACACCTAAAGGTTGAGTGGAAGGACCTGAAAAACCAGCTGCCTGAGATTATTCCTCTCAGACAAGAGCAGCTCAGGGCAGTAAGCGAGCTAGCTGCGAGTCTCCTCCTCCTCTTCATTCTCCTCCTCCTCTTCACATAAACACTTTGATTCCCACAGAGCTCATACACATAGAAGCACCCCCTGTTCTTTTCTCTTTTAAATCTCTGTCTGTCATTTTTTGTTTGTGCCAGTTGGAGCTGCCACTTACAGAGCAGCTGGGACTTATTATTCACTTTTTTTTGCAGTAGTTTGCATGCTTGTCTACTCTCGCGTGCCTCCTTTCCTAGACCTGCTTTGGCTGCTTGTCCTCCACTGGTGGATTATGCCCACCCCAGTCAGCTGAGGGAGGGGGCTCATTACTGCTCTGGCTCCCATCTGGAGAGGGCTTGAGCTGAAACCAAAGAGGAAACTGTTTGGTAGGTTGATAAGTCCTATCTTAAAAATTTTCTTGTTTTTTCTCAAAAAGTTTGGTGTCTGGGATTGCTACGTCTGATTTTTCTGTGAAGTGTGTTTGTCCCGGTGTGACAGGGGGATTCTCTCAGACAACATGCTTAATGAAAGATGAGCCCCAGGTGAAAGGGATTAGCTCTCATTCCTAAATCCTCTCATATTTAGGCATGACACCAAAGTCAGAATCACTACTGATTGGAGTTGTTATAATTAAATTAGGTTCCATCTGGTTGCGTGTATCTTATTAATAGGTGACCATGTGATGAAACAGCAGCACATAGTTGCCACTACATTGTAGGAAAAAGTAACTGTACTAAAGTCATACATCTTTGAAAAGATAGATTTTTTTTCTTCTATTTTTCTTTTGAACTCCTTTTTATTCATTAATATTCAGACATTGGATGCTTACTAAGCGTCCTATTTACTTATGGAAGTACAAGAAGTCCATAGTCCCAAGACTCCCTTTTCATACAAAAAAACCACCTTATCTGCTGTCCTTGTAGATGATAAGTGAAGCTGTTTTATGTGATCTTTAAGCTGTTATCACATGGAAGTCAGATAAGCACTGGTTGAATATAGGCTTTGAAAAGCATGCTGCACATGCCACAATAGAAATAAGATTGACATAAGAAAATGAAACCAATCAGATTTCTTAAAGAGAGAAAATAAATAAGATGTTTGTTGCTTCGTTACAGACATTTTAGGTATGCCTCTCCACTTGTGGTTCTACTTGACTTCTGATTAAAAAAAATGCAGATGTTTACATTGTATAAAAGAACATAAATGAAGAAACATACTGAAAACAGTGTTAAATGGGTTGTTTTCCTGAATCTGACTGATTCATCTCATCCTAGACTCTAGTGAGTTTCGGTGACGAATGCATCATTTATTTCCTTTGACTAGAATAAAGCTTTGCTTGCGCCATTGCACAATAACTTTTTTTTTCCTTTTCTGCAGTTGTTAATTAGTCATGTTGATAATTGTTTGATACACTGAGAAACTGCAGAGCAACCTTGCTGGAAGCAAAGTTTTTGTCTGATTTTTCTTTTCTAGTCTTTGAAACAATGAGTGTCAAGTGGATTTGAGACACTTGACCCACAAAGTGAGTCCTTTAACTGAAGCGATCATTCATGTAATTTCTGTGTACCCTTGAATACACTCCCTATAGAAAACAGAAAGGAAATATAACTTATGTTAATATTTCCACATTGAAGAAGACATAAATTCAAAGTGTATCCTATTAAAAAGTTACTAAATCTTTGTTAGAAATCCTCATTTGGGGCAAAGTTGCCATTGATTTTCATTAGGAAATGTTTGGCAAACTAGTTAAATCTCTCTTCAGTAAGTGGCATCTAGAAAACAAATAATAGGGGAAGTCTATATGTGACCCAACACGAATGAGCCGACTCCTATGAAATCCAGCGCTCCTACGGCAACCACACATGTACATTTCATTAATCTCCTCAAATATTGATTGTTTTTGTGTTTAAACTCAGCAGCCTTCAGCATACATAATGTGTAGATGGACGGTGGAACCTTTCACGAGCTTCTGCTGTTCTTTTTCACTTATAGAAAAAAAGAGGGAACTAAACGGTTCCCGTTCTGCACTGCGTCGACTCTCTGAGCAGACCAATAAACGATTTGTTTACTCAGGGCGGAAGAAAGGATATTGAGTCCGTGGCACTTCTTGAACAGCTGTAATTTGTGGAACAACAAACAAACTGTTATTGCAGGCAGAAGGATGGTAAATGGGGAAATGAATTTACATCAGAACAGGGATCTGAGCTTTAAATTCCTCTGCCTTCAAAATGTTCAGTAGGGAACATGACATGTGATTAGCAAATAAGTAATTGTATTTAGTGAATCAAATGTTTCTTTTTTTAGAGAGGGGTATTACCGCTTAAAGTAATTCTGCTGCTTGTATATACTGTCATTCTGCCTGAACCCTTAATATCCCAAGAAAATACAGGCAAACATGTGATACGGGACCTGAAATTTGCTCAAAATGAAACATTACAAATTACAAGTTTATTGATATAATCCTTTGCAACTTCACTGAAAGTTTACTTTATTGAGGATCAGTGTTGTGACTCAAAAGGAAACCCAAACCTGTACCCCCACTTTACGGCCTCAGAGATGAAATGCAGCTTGTTGCTCATGTTGAATATGACTGACAGATTTTAATTCTGTTATCATGATAATAAAAGCTGTATGATTGAGTCTGGGGCAAAGTTGATCAGCTGATTGCATAGTTTTATGAGTATACTGAGAAGATTAGCTGTGTGGGTTTTAATGATATGCACCACTCCGTAATAACACAGCATCCACCGCTTGCTATGAAGGCTAAAAAAGTAAGAAACAAGCTTCACAAAAATATTACATAATTCCTTAGTAAATTAATCCTGGAAAGAAAAAGGCAGAAGTAAATGCCAGAATAAATTAACACTTTTTTAACCATAGATGCTAAAAAAGAAACATGTATCTTGATAAGCCTTAATGTTTTTGGCAGTGTGCCAATCTCTAGGCACAACTGGGGGAGTTTTATTAGACAATTGTAGTTCATATGTCTGCTTATGTAACAAAAATCATGTCATGTTTGTGAGATAGGGAGTAATTTTGACTAGTTCAAGGTGCAATAGCTGTAGGTGTTTCCTCAGCTGAGGGCTCTCCTGAGCCTTACATGACCTTTGGCACTCAGGACCAAACCTAGTCTGTGTTTTCTTATACTGGCTGGGAGTTTCTTCAGCAGATTTATTCACAGTGTAGTCATCAAAGAAATATGTGCAGGTTGTGAAACCTAATTCCCTCCTGCACATTGCAGATTGTTTGTATTTCTTTGAGATGCATCACAGACACACAAATTAAATGTTTTTATATGACTTCAGACAGTATTTAATGTAATATTTTTTATTATCTGATGTCTAGATAGAAATACTGTGCAAACATTGTTCCTTTCTGCTCACACAGTACAGGCACATCCAGATGTTTTGACACCTCTGGCAGAAACCTGGGTTTCGAAAATATTAGAGTGCAGAAGAATTTGATATTTGATATATCTGATATTTCAGATTTTGAATAGTTTGTTCAGAGTCTTTCTTTAGTTTATCCATAAAGGTTCAAGTCAGGACACCTTCAGGAAAGTATGTCAAACACATTTCAAAGTGAAATGAAAACAGAAGTTTGTAGATACTATGATAAAGTTTAGCATTAATTATTGATTATGTTTGGTTTTGTATTTCAGCCACTGATATGTGGAATATTTCACTAGGATAGGACCGATTTAGATGAATAAAATAGCAATTCTGGGGGCAAACATCTTATTTCCCAAGTAAATTATGAAGATGGAAGAAAAATAGCTTCTAAAGTAGGATAATAATTTGTAATGCAGCTCTATATTCAAATGGTTTAAGCTGAACATTTTACCATGACCCTCATTGTCCTCTGATCCAACTTGTACGTTAAACAAATGCAATTTGTTTATATAATTTGTTTTATATACGTAGCCTAAATTGGCAGATTTTTGTTCTACTTCTAAGTGGAAAGAATGATTTCTATAAAGTCTATAAAAAAATCTGAAAGCTAATTTGAATGTGCAAATCTGCACAGCTTGACGCCGATCACATATTATCTCCACCTCAGCTTCACATTGTATTCAGCATTACGTAACCAAAGCAGTTGTGTTGCCAGCTGATCACTTATTCACTTATCAGAGGCTGTCACCTCTTTAAACAGTGAATTTGATATATGCCATTATTAAACCCTCTGACTGACACAAAGTCAACACCTGGAGAGTGTGCTGTGCAATGTTTGCTGTTGAGCAGGAAGCTGGATAAGACATATAGCACACATTAGTATCAAATATTGCCTTCCTGATTGTCATCAATCTGTACCAAATGCACCAATAAGCTTTCCTCAGTTGCCAATCTGTGGCGAACGAAATCCATAATGTTTAACTGTAAGTTTATAAGTACTGTAAAAGTTGTGCATACTTTCTTCTGAGTGTGTGTACAATCAGCATAGCAGCTGATCAGATTCAGATAAGAAAGACAGCGAGGGAATGATTTGTCTCTGTACGTATGGGACAACTCTTCTGTGTTTTTGGCCTTTTTTAGCTATGCAAATTTCATCCGCTTGTGTCACCTGTAACAACTACACTGCTTTGCTTCCATCTGTGTAGACAGTGAAACATCATACCAAAAAAACACTCTAAATATTTCTAATTGTTCCATTTTAATAGAACGCTTCGTTCCTCTTACGATAATTAGAATGTAAACGTCTAAAATTAGATGCCTTTCACAGTGGCCAAGCCTGTAATCTATGCAGTTGTTCAGGGATTAGTCGCTGACATTGCTTCATGCGAGGAGGTAGAAAAGATATGCAGAAAGTGAAGTATTTTTTTGTGTTGGGGAACAAATCAGGCGAAGCAAAGAAACCCTGTGATGACACACAATGACTCTATGAACAAATCTCTCCATCATGCCTGAATGATTCAGTGACCTCATCATTTACTCTGGTTTACACAGCATGATGTAAGTGAGTAGGAGGAAGCCCCTTGATGACGTTTGTCCTTTTCTCCTGTTGCACAAGCGCAAAGTGCAAATAACCTTTTTAAAAACAAAGTCTGAATGCAAATCATGTGATGCTGCATATAAGCTTATTTTATCATCCTGAAGCTCAAACTGACAGCAGGGGTTGTAACTTTAAATGGAGTTTACATGAGTTGTTATTGCTAAGCAAGCCGTGGTGTCTTTGTCTCGACTTGGGGAGGTATCAGTTGCAGGGACGGCCCTGACCTACAGCTGTGTGCAGATTGTTTCCTGAACAATATCAGGGATCCTCCTAAAAAACAGAAGATCTCTGCATGACTTATATGAAACACAGAAGATTGGATGAAGATGAATATATATA
>JBAMHX010000022.1:14845851-14858366 GCA_037177515.1 Pseudomugil tenellus
TATATATCATGAATTTTTCTCTGTTTGAAACGTGAAATAAAATTGTGTTGCTCCCTTGTTAGTTTCTTGTTTGTTAGTTATTTCTACTAATTGTATCCTTCAGGTGTTACAAATATTGTCATTCATTATTTGATAAAAAAAAAAAAAAAATTGACGAAGGCTGCCGTTTTTAGCACAAAAAGTACATGAAATATTTCTGAAAGACTGTTCTGCTTTGGATTAATTCATCTCTGGTGCTGCATACAAAACAGCAGTACAGGAGGGGCTTTTCCGCACTTTATCTTCACCAGTGTGAGCAACTTCCCGGTGTCTCTACACTGGTTATTTGCTGCTACTCAGAACTGACAAGCCAGGTCAATGAAGAAAAAAACTTCTTCAGCAATCAGCTTTTGATTTTTAGCTCAATTTTTACAGAGCAGCAGATGAAATCGCTTCGAATTGGCAGTAACAAACTGGTTAAAGATGGTACGCATGAAGTAAACCCCTGAACACAAAGATTTAGAACTGTTAAAGATGCCGAGTCAAAATCAAAAACTAATTCACAGACTATTAAAAGAAGACATCAGACTTTAATAGATATACAAAATATAATAGATTATAGTGTTTTACAGGACTGATTTGATAGGATACAGAAGCAGGTTCAGGCTCACCAGAGCGACTTACTTAAAGAAAAGGTTTGAAGTGTAATCTTAGAAGAAGTGAGACTACCTTCCTCCTGAGGGCAAACTGGGATCAGGTTCCACAGTGGAGAGACTGAGAGCTGGAAGCTTTCAGCTTCACTGGGAGCCAATGAAGTGATTCTATTTTGGGAGAAATATAATGTTATATGTTATTTTGAATTAATTCTATCACATTCAGCTTTATTTTACAAGAAATGTTCTCTATCATTCTGTATCATTCTGCTTTCAAACTTCAAAAGTGCTGTTAACCTTTTCTATTTTGGACAATAGGTCTCTTAAACATGACTGACATGCTCATGATACACCACAGGTTGTTTGTTACAGAAATTATGTCTAAACTGGTCTTTAGATTTTATTTAATTACAATAAAACACACATGTATATATACAGAAGAATCCATGCAGCTTTTTTTTTTACCTCCAGTGATGATAATTCTCTCCCCTTTTTTATCTGGCACTGTCATCAAGACCAACCAGACCACAATCCTGCACAGTTCTTGGCCCAGAATATTAGAATAATGGTGTCTGAATGTGTGGTTTTCATGTCTGACTGAACAATTCCAGTCATGCTTTGTTGTGTCTCCCAGCAAAGATAAGTGCAACCATTGAGATGCTAGCAGCAGACACATCTCCTATTTCACCATCACTCCGTTTGATTCCACAAGTCACTAAGATTAAAATCTATAGCATTTAATTGTTTTTACTTGTATCTCTGTTTATCAGCTATGTCTCATATGGGATCCCATTCGCTGTCTTGTCCTGTGTAGTGCAGAGAAGAAATGACAAAGCTATCAACAAGTTAAAATATGAGATAAGGGAAGCAGGTTACAGATCATTTATCTCTTTTGTTCTCCACACAAATGACCTGCATCATCTAAAATTATGCTCATATGCAAGTATTTAAACTCAATCAAACTCACATCAAATTCAACAAGCTCATATTGAATGTATTTTAAAATTAATTCTTTGCTCTTTGCTTTACACACTATATTAGTTGCCATAAAGCTTTCTAATTTTTTTGTTTAACCAGGAAAGTCCCATTGAGATTAAAAACCTCTTTTTTAATGCATCCTTGACCCCATTGTTAATAACTGACTCATTCTCATGACATCTATCTTTAATCTGAAAGCGGTATGAATGTCTGCGACAGATATGCATGTGTATATAATGTAATGGGTGGAAAAGTGTTGTGTCACTGCAAAACAGGGAAAAACGCAACCAACAAATCAGGCTTAAAATGACACAGTAAAGTATGAAAAAAACTAAATATAGTCACTTTCAGCTGCAACAGTTTCAATGCAGCAATTTATGGTTACAACAGGTTTAGCTTAGCAAGTCACTGAGATGTTTAAATTCCTTAAAAAAAGAACTGCAGCTCTGCAACTCTGGCATAACAATTACTCTCGTCTGTAATGATACCGCTCTAAAATAAACTAAAACATATTTGCAAATGCTCTGCAGGCAAATTTACTTTCTGATATTAAAGCAAGATAAATACAGAGCACAGGAGCTTTGACTACTTTTTTCTTGAAGTGTGGCTGTTTGTGATAACAAACGTACATCTCAATAATCCACAGTTGCTAATGATTTATTTATCATCCGTTTTGCTTTTGCAGGGTATTGCTGAAGATGTCTTCATCTATCTCGCCTGTGCCTAACACTACAGTTCCCTCCAACACAACTGCTGTCACCAAGTCCAAAGAACAAATCCTCATCCAGAGTAAGGAAGTGTGTGTCTGTGCTTGAGTGTTGGTTCATATTTGTGTATGTTTTTTTCATCTTATCCCCTAAATCTGGATGTAATAAAACACACTGATCTTTAAAAATGTCCAGATTAAGCCTCATTAATAAAGACCTGATGTGTCATGCTGGTTAATACCTTTATTAATACCTTTATGGGAGTGGCGCATGTGCACTTACTATGAAATTGCCATCTTCTATTTGTTGTTGCTAAGCAATGACACATCTCCAGGATATACAGGTACAAGATATTACCTGACTAGCAGCTGATGGAATGTGTAAATGGGACAGATTTTAGAATAGACGCACAGAAACAACATTTCATTGTGTCACGGTTCATTCTTCCTCTGTCTCTGCATCAGGTTCTGGGGCTATGATTGCTGTCATTGTCACAGGCATCATCATCATTCTTGCCATTATACTCATCATCTTAAAGACATACAACAGGTGAGATGACATTCCTGCATATTACATGTTGCAAGTTATACAACAGCTGTACTATTTTTATTCACTTCAAAGAGAACAAGATGCCTTCTGAGACTTTGTGGCTTATTTTCAAGCTTGATCTGAACAAGGCTGTCCTATGAAGTAGTCTTTCTGCTAGAAATATTCTCACTTGATTTATAATAATAATTACAAGATCATATATAACACTATTTTTTTTATTTTATAGTATTTATGTCTTTCTTTTAACTATTTATTCTCTCATTAACTGTGTAGTTAAGTATTCTAAAGGTGTGCTGTATAAAAACTGTATTAAAAATTGTGAGTAAAATATAGTTTTAAAAAAAAAGTTAATTAGTGTTGGAGAAGAACTGGACCGGGGCTTGACACTAAATCAATCAAACAGCTGAAAGAAGATTAGATAACAAGAGATGAGTTAATTATGATCCACAATTACACCCAATCACAAGCTGAAGATAACTTCAAAGATGTGAAACCTGACTAATTAAAACTTTAAGAGACATAGAGCATCCACAAGGAGACACTAAATTGGTATGTGAAAAAAATTAAGTGGCGAATTAGATTGTTGAGATGCTGAATGATCTTCTTTGTAGAAAATGTGAGAGTTCTCATGTCTTTGCTCTGGAGTGGAGCCTGTTGCCTAGCAATCCATCGTAATTTCAAGAATCACAGAATAAAACATTTAACTTGTCTTGAGCTTGTACTTAGATACACCTTTTGTAAGTCAATCAAATTACTAATGTTTCTCTACTATAGTGCACCTTCTTAGGCCGGACATGCTGGTTTCTTCTAACCCAAGCTCCTTAAAAAAAAAAGTATCTTATTTTTTATGTTTTCTCATCTTTTTTTTTTTTTGGCCAGGCGGACACATGCGTCTAGAGTTTTAGGAGCCAGAGGAGGCTCCAAACCTCGGCCAAAGATGTCCCAATTCACAGGTCAGGGCAACATGCCTCTAAACACCATGAGAGTCAGCTCGGTGTCGGGGGGCATTATCAACTCAAACCCAGCTTCGGAGAGTGGCTTCCAGTTGCCCAGAGGGGAGCCAAGGAGCATGGAAGGAAATCATATAGAGCACCAATTCAGCATCACCAGCGATTCCACAATGGTCACCATACATGATGTCCCCTCATTTGGAAACACATAGCATACAGACTGCAAAGACTGAAGTTTATTGTGGAAACAGGCATTGAGTGGTGCGTTGTCTTCATCACTGACCACACACTGTGCTGACTGAATCGTGAGCAAATACCTGACCGACATGTTTTCCTCGTTTAGCTCCACCAACTGAGCCATTGCTGGCGATGCCATGTCTGTTTGGTGCACAAGAACTTATGTTATGAACAAAGTAGCGCCAAAAACAGACACAATGGATATAATGAAGAAATTAAATGATGGTAGGATTGAGATCTTTTTAAAGAAGTTAATACAGTGTTCAAGATAAACAAGTCATTATTAATTATTGCTTCTTTAATGCAATGAAGAAATCTGTAATAAAAACTGTAATGGCTGAATAATGTTGGTCCAAAGAAATGGTCCTCAAAATTTCTCTGTTTCCCCTCATACAGTTTTTTTTAACTCATATAGGCCCCCCCCCCCCCCCCCACATCCCTAGCATTATGGATTAAACATATACTACTGTTCTGATGCTGTTGTGATACTTGCCTGCCCCCATGTTTGAGAACCACTGATCAACAACGTCTACATTTCTGTATTAAATAAAACCATGTATTAGTTTATGAGACAAAGTAGAATTAGCATTAAAAGCTAGTCAAATAAGTACGAAGGATGGTAAATAATTATGTAATAAGTACTAGATATACTGAGGAAAAAAAGTTGTTTTTGTATTTGTTTTGAACAGTTTTATTATTTACCAAAAACTGGCTTATATGTCACTTAGTTTCTTCTTTAATTTTGATTTTTTTTTAAAAAAAGAAAAATCAATAAAACACCACTGTTTTTTTAACCATTTCTGAAGTCTAACAGATATTTGAATGCATCTGTCAGCATAATCAGCTGTAGTAAACCTTTAAAATTGGATACTTTGCACTTTATTTTCACCGCTTATTGTATTTGTATTGCTTGTAATTGTTTAATAAATCAATTAAATGCATATGAAATGCATTATTTTTAAACGTGGATACCTGGACGTAGACAGAAAGATTGGGATGGAGGTGACTAAGATTTTACGCCCTCTGCTGGTTGTTTTTGACTGCTCCACTCTGAAGCCATTCAAAGCTGCATTCAAGACGACAAATATAGTAATTGCATTTAATATATTAGGAAATGGTTGTAAAATGTTCGCTGCATTAATAACAGTCTTATTTAATCTAAATACTTCAATCGCCATCAAAAAAAGCATGTAGCCACTGTTTAAAAAATGATTGTTCATTATATCAACTCATAAACTAAAGAAGTCTTGAATGCAACACAAATACCACGGCGTGATAATATGTTTACGTGACAATGGTGACTGTAGGTAAGTGTCAACAACATAAATTGTCCTTTATTGTAATGACAATTCCCAACACGTTACGCTTTTCTTCTCATTTTAATATATTATCTATTTACGTTTTAGCGTTAGCTACTTGTGGCTAGCGCAACGCTAACGCAGCATAGCACATGCTAAGGAAGTAAACCCATATCTACAGGTTTTATCGCCAACCACAGCGTTATGCTGTTTCTGTCGTTTTATTGAACAGTTAAATGTCAGATTCATGCGTTAGAATACACAAACACAAGGGTAGTTTGTGTTTGCAGTCGAGCTGTTGAGTCTGCTGCTGGTGTCAGTGCTGTGGGGATGCACCAACCCTTTCCTAAAGAGAGGCGCAGAGGGGATTGAAAATGTGACAAAAACCAGTAGACTCTCACAGCTACTGGCTGAGATCAAGTTTCTTTTCTTAAACTTCAAGGTTTGTTTCAATATTATATACTGGTCCCTGTTTGGGTCGGCTTTTTGTTCTTATAGCTTGTTCCATCTTCATTCTATCGCTGTGTAGTACCTGATCCCATTCCTTCTAAACCAGAGTGGATCATTGGTCTACTACTACACACTGTCAACCACAGGTAAGGCCCACTTAACTCACATTGTCACTGTCTTATGGGAGCACCTGCCATACTGAAAAAAATAAATAAAATATACATATGTAAGTACTGTGTATTTATATATATATAAACAAGCAATATTAGGAAAGAAATTTAAACAAATGAGGACATTTAAAAGTTGTGATGAAAAGAGAAATCAAATCAATACTTTTTAAAAAATAAGACGTTTACAGGATCTACAATGAGACATCAGCAGATCATGGATTGGTTTAGAGTTAGAAAATACCAGAATAATGAAACTATTGTTCCAAAATGGCACAAAGGAGCTGTAAAATATTCCAAAAGGAACCCCGAATAATCTCTATGTGATATAAAATTACTTGAGAACAGGGACAAGGAAATAAACAGATAATAATCATTTTAAAAATGACTAATATGAAACACAAAACAACCATGAGGAAAAAGACAAGAAACACAATGTAAGTAGGTACAACTAAAGATTGTGCAAGCTTGAAACCCAGTTGCAAAAGTATTTTCTGCTTTGTTTAGACCGTCTGTTTTTTTCTAAAAGTGTCTTCATCCTCCGTAGTAGTAAAGATTACTTAGTAATCTGCTCTGTTCTGTGTGATGAGCACAGGAAAAGCTGATTATAACACCATATATAGCTCAGCTAGACCAATAAATGTGTCAGCAAAGTGTCCCAGTTTTGATTGTGGCTAACCTAAATCTAATTAATCCATAATGAAGTTAGACATGTATTTTCTCTGTTATGAGCCTAAACACCTAAAAATAATGTACAATTATTACAACACTTACAAGACTACAGAGTTAATTTTTTTATCAAATTATTTCTTACATTTCTGAAATGTTCAGAAACTATAGAAGAAAAAGTCAGTGAGTATTTCCCACTCACTCACTGACCATTTAATAACATTCTAAGTCCATTAACCAGTATGAAATTTAACTCATTTAACTCCTGCAGAATGAATGTTAGTGAGAATTCCCACAGCTTAAAAACTACAAGGATGGACTTGCACGCAGTCTTACAAACAGACAAAACAATAATATTCTGGCTGTATAAAGATAGAGAGCAAGCACATTTAAGCCAGCTAGAAACAGGAAGACGTGTGGATATAAAGGAATGCATTGGCCTGAATGACATGCACGGACAATGTGGCTCCACTGGACAGTCTTGATTATTTTTATCATAGTCTCACAACAATGCAAAAGAAATTCCTTATTTGTAGCAGTATAAATGAACAACAAGTATACAAAAAATGGCCCACATTTCAGGTTTCCCCACATATATTAGACACTACAAATAATTTTAATGTAATTTTAGCCAAACATCATCATGAATGTGGGTCTCTGTTAAACTAATAGATCTGGTACTTACGCTGGATGTCTGTTAGTCTCCATTATTATGTTTTTATATGCTTTAAATTCACAGAAAATCCCAAACATGAAAACATTCTCTTTCAGAGTTGTCGCTTGCTGTTCCAGTGGCCAACTCCCTAACCTTCCTGTGCACTTTGCTGACTGGCAAATTACTGGGTGAAGAGTTTGGAGGCAAACGTGAGTCCCCGTTGTTGGTGACTGCAATTCCTCCAACATAAGCAAATGTTGCTTTTGAAAATATCATAGTGATTTCTTCTTTTCTTCACTTTAGAAGCTGTGCTGGGAATGTTTCTCACCATGGCTGGCATCACTCTATGTGTCATAAGCTCCATTGATAATTAAGACACTGAGTGACAGGATATAACCAAGGTGGTGCTCTAATGAAGATCTGGATCCATCCACTCCATCCATTCCTCCGCAAGGAAGCACACAAGACCAAAGCTTGAGCTGCAGCAAGACTGGAATGGAGAAATATTTAGATTCAAGTGGCAACACTTTAGTTACAAAGGCCTCTCTTGGAAGAAAAAGTTGAAAGAGGAGAAGCGGGTTCATGTAGGGTTCACTTCAGAGCTCGGTTGAATTATGGTGTTCCCTGTAAAAACAGCGGTTGTTAACTTTCCTCCATGCGACTGGCATTTGCATAGATTCTATAGAGACAACATGCAGCTAAGACTGGGATTTAAAATGGACCAATTCCTCTCCATTCGTTTGTGCTGCTTTTGATACATGTTGTGTGGGTGTATTAGTAATTACTCCTCTTTCTCATTAGGGTAAAGGAACTAAACCGAGTGATTACGTTGTAAACTTGTCTGAAAAAGTACAGATTAAAAACTATGATGAGTACTTTTATTTTCACAGTATTTATTTGAAACATTACACTGTACAGATGTTCGTATTGTAGTAATAAGTTGCTTTTATTTGCAGCACAACTCTTCATCCGTTGTTCTCCATTACAGATCCAAGCAAAATGAGACAACACAGGCCTAAAACGTTCCTAAAATAAGGATTCTTATGTACACGAGTAGATTAAATCACAGCATCAGACACGACAAATACATGATCATGGGTAGCTGTATATTACACTAAAATATCAAGACGATAATTTAATGTTATTTGGTTTGTTAACACAGTTTAAAGTACTACCAGTTCAACCAAATGCTCCTTCAGCTGCATTGTGGAAGCAGTAATGACTGTGTGGCAGAGACGCTGCTATGAGACTGTGGCCTCCCCCTCACAATGCTTCTCTTCTGGTGTAGCTGATGAGGCGTCCTGTGATCTCTCCTGTCACAGCAAAACATCACATCAATGTAGAAGCAAAAGCCAGAAAGAAGATTTCCATGTGAGAACAGTAACATGACATGCTGCAACTTGCCTGTTCGCTGATCTTTCCCTCTGAGAGGGATGATGAAGGCCTTGACTTTGAAGACTTCTGCTTCAGCTCAGCTTCCTTATTAAAAAGGAAAACATATGTTGCTGTTAAATCTTTTTTAAATAATGCACTTATTGTAATTTATGAGATTTATTTATTTAGCAGTTGCTTTGGTGTGTGGGTGTGTGTACTGGTATTTTAGCTGTGGACTCCTGCTCCTGATCAGATGGTAAAGCCTTTCATAGTGGAAAAAAAGTGACATAAAAATGTAAAATGGATTATTTGATTAAGGATTGTCTAAATGGAAACGCCCACACAATCACCAATTACCTGCTTTCTAGTGCAGTTGTGTTGATGTTCTTTGTTGTGGTGCTGATTCTTTGTCCTTTCTGGATGTTTCTTGAGGAAAACACAAAATTTATGATTTGATCAGTGGCAGGGAATTAAAGGGATAAACACTTCTTTAGCGCTGTAAGATGCCTTTGGCATTCAGGGTATTTCTTTATTTAAGTAAAAGTGTCCTATAACATCACATGTACCAAATTAATAACTTGTTTCTAATTAACCATAAATGCACAAAACAACTCATTTCTGTAGACATTTAAGCACATAACATCAATTGTTATCAAAATGATGCAATTTATGTTTGTTTCTGAATCTGTTCATTATGAGGCCAACTTTCTCTTCCCTGTAACATTCCCAGGAATGTTATCGTCCTCGTTTGCGTTAAGATGAAAAGCACATACCTGCCGAGTGTTTTGCAACAGATCCTCTGTGGTATTTAGGTCTTCATCCTCCACTATTTCTGCAGCTCTCTTTAGGTAGAGAAGTAGAATCAGATTTACATTTATCCTGCTCTGCAGTACATCTTTGTTAGTTCTTACAGTTATGTTTCACCATTTAAATGCAGCAGCTAACCTGATCAACAGGAAGCTCTGTAGCTGTATTTTCATCCTCCTGCACCTCCTCTGCTCCTTGCACCTCCTCCCGTCTCTTCCTTCCTGCCCTTTTAAATATGCTTGGCTGAGCTGTCATAAATATAAATCAAGAACTTTCAGAGAACAAAAATATTTCTAAAAATTTCTGAATGGAAGATGTTATTTTTTTTTCAAATCTAGTTAGTTGGGTTTTACTGGAATTCTAACCATATCCATTGCTCAGCGGAAGTCTTGCTGGTGTTCTGTTCTTGCTGACTTTGACCGGCCTGGATAATAACCCAGTGGTCTCCTCCGCTGCCCCTCTGCTGCTCATTAGCTGCAACTCTTGCAGAGCTGAAGCTTCGTCTCCAGTTGACTTCACTCTGCGACCATCAGACTGAAATTCATGGCTTCAACTGAATATACATTTAATGTGATATGTGAAGAATGACATGCGAATACACACTTCACAAAAATGTTTTGTTGTGTTTTTACACTGGTGTGTAGACTGGGTTATTAAATAAACACCTAATAAACAATCTCAATATAGCATTAATAAAACAGGCAGATTGTGTTTTGTTTTGTATTTTTTTTACCTCTGGGCAGTTTAGGAGAGCTGAGTCACTGCATTGGTCTTCTGGACCACTTCCTCCTTTCCTGTTCTATAAGGAAAAACACTTTTTCTGTATCTGATTTTCACTCTGACAGCTCATCATTCAGATCTGACAGGCTGCAGGTCAGCTGTACGCTGGGGTATAACAAATGCCAAGACTGTTTTCATGACATGGCTGAAAGTAGAGAGAAGAAAATTTACTTCGGCTCTTCTCAGCAGTCTCCTCTTTCCAGGGTAGTATCTGGAAAATACAGCAGCATCATTTTCCTTTTAAGATGGGTCAAAAGATGAGCATATTTACTGTTGATTTAAGTAGAAAGCAGAGCAACATCCAAAGATTCTCACACAGGACCTAACATGACAATACCTCTCTGTGGCTTTTGAAACCAACAGCTCCAAATATGGAAGTTTCTTGAACCTCTCAGTTCCCACAGCAACGTAACAGCGGCCGGTCTCCAGCTCCCCAGCTACAGACACAGTCACTCCTTCCAAAGAGCACAACCTGAAAAGAGGTTTTCACCAGATCTAAGTCTCTGTACTGTATCAGCGAGACTTTCTGCCAGACCGTGTCCCTAACCTGCGCACCGCTCCTGTCCGCAAGCTGACCTTCTCTGTGATCAGACTCAGGATCTTTTCCAGGTCCTGCCGCATGCTCCGAGGAATGATGAAGCGGAATGGTGGACACAGCAGATCTCCATTTCGGAAAACACTGAGCAAAAACATGAAAAATGAAATGTGCATTTAGAAAAGGCTACACTGTCTCATAAACTCATTAATGATACTGAAATCTGTATTTTTAAGCTCAGGAGTTTTGTTATCTTCTGTATGTACAAACTTAAATGTCCAAATTATAGCTACAAGGTAATAATACATTAATCTATTAAATCAGGCTTGATACCAATGTGAACCAGTCTCTTACAGAAAGTAAGCTCAGATATCCCAATATAACAATAAATAAGCAATAATAAATAAATAAATAAATAAATAAATAAATAAATAAATAAATAAATAAATAAATAAATAAATAAATAAATAAATAAGTAAGTAAGTAAGTAAATAATTAAATAAGCATTTGTAGCTTATGTATCTAACTCACTGTATAATGCATGGCACCGGTATAAACTTCCTCCATTTGGCTGAAACGTTTGGCCTCTGCATTACTTTTGCCTGGTGGGAGAGAATGATACAGGTAGATGTTGAACATCCATGTTGTCGCTTTGTTATTAACAATCAAAATTCCTTCATCAGATTTTCATCACTGCATCAACATGTGCCTCAAACTCACTTGTCCCGGATGTGTAATAACTGGCTAACTATTCTGCTCATATCAGCTCAAGTGCTGCAGCCATGGAAACTAACATCACTTCAAGAGTCCTCAGATAGCACATTTACATGCCGTGTTTGGTCTGAAGCATCGTCTTAGGGTTCTTTACCACTTTGCCCAAATATCAGCGTCTGGCTATGATAATGATGTCAGATATAATCAGCTGCGTCTGAACAAAGCAGATATTATTATCACATGTGAGGACATTTCATTCATTTACAGCCGGTCTAAGCAAAGACGGACGCTGGGCATTTGGACTTTAGGCTTGCCCGGACATGCACACGGTCCTGATAGAGTTGTGTGGAGGCTTTGTTTCACCAGCAGGATGAAACACACATACAGGCACACTTCCTGCATTGCTCCGCAGCAACCACAACACAAGCATGTAAGGCTTTAAAACTCAAAGTTTTCCAAATGGCAGACCCCCAAGTCACACACATTTACCCTGCACTGTTTTAAGCTTTTCACAAAACACTGACAGCCTAAAGCTAAGAACACACTCTGCGTTTGAAAAATCACTCACTCCTGCCAGCTTGTGAAAAAACAAAGCAAGTACTTGACAGCATGAGAGGCTCAGTGTGCTTATATGGCATGCGCAGAAATGGAGCTTCTTTATGAATATTGCTACCATCCTCATCACAATATTAGTTTACAGCCAAGGTTCAAATTCTAATAAGGCAGAACATAGATTAGATAACACATCACTTATATAAAAAAACTCTACTCTGTGAATGTAGGATAATACCAAGCTTTAATTAATTAAGCTAATGTCACACAGCAGGCTTAAAAAGGCATCCTGCAAGTTGCAAGTGATAATTTGATGGATGGTCTGGTAATTAGCCCATTATTTCCAGTAAATAACATGACAATCAATAAGAAGTATTCAAAGGTGAACTCCATCACCAGTACCAAAACTAAATACTTCTCAAGCGTAATCACTGCCAACAAGGGGAACTCTAAGTCATTAT
>JBAMHX010000022.1:14858466-14872267 GCA_037177515.1 Pseudomugil tenellus
TATTGTACGGTGTCCTTGAGTGCCCAGAAAGGCGCCTTCAAATAAAATTTATTATTATTATTATTATTATTATTATTGTACAGCTGATGCAAACATAACATGCCACCATATCATAAGGCAAATATGAGAACATCTTGGTAATGGACAATCCAGAGCTTATGTTAGTATTTGTCTTGCCAGGTGTTTAAATGGATCAAAGTTTAGTGTGGTATAGAGCATTCCTCTTAGCTGGTGTGGGGTTAATCAGTGATGGACTGTACTTGTGACCTTAAAAGGGAGCTAAAAGTTAAAACCTTACCTGGGTTTCTTCCCGAGTGGCAGGCTGCTTTTTGGCTCCTGCATTCAGGTAGCTTTACATAAAGATGACAGATCTATTATGTGATGCTACACAACATTTAGATCTTTTTTTAGTTGAAAGCAGTCAAATTAATTCAAATATTTGGTTTCATTTTCAAGAGAGAACATTTTCTATTAAATTAACAATAAATCAAAAATAAGGTGCTGTGATCAGTGATTTAAATTACTTTTGTACTCACTCTAGTTTCTTGAACCTCTCAAAACCAGCAGCGACATATTGTGCTCCTGTTTTTAAATCCTGCAGGTCTGTGACCCTGTGGCCCTGCCTGGGGGTGTACAGAGTTCTGACAGCAAGTGGAGCCCCGATACTTTGGGTCACTTCATTCAGAAAAGCCTCCATAGTCGCCACCTGACGCTGGTTGACCACAAATCTTCGGCCACTGTAGAAGGGGTCTCCATTCCTATACACTACCACACTCTTCACTGGAGGCAGGTGAGATGTAGCAGCAGCGCTGGCAGCCATGTCTGAACAAGCAAGTCCACACATCCATTTAATTAAAATTTTATATTTAATTTAATTAAATATAAAAAAAGTTTGCATCCACAGAAACCATTAATGCACCACGCATACACACGTTCTTTAAGTCATTCGTGTTCAACAATCATACGGAAATGCAAACACATGATCTCTGACATCTAGACACTGATCGATCTCTCACACACCCGGAGAATAAAGCAGGACTTCAGGAAATCCAAAGGTGAAAAGCCAGTCTCTTCTGCTGTGGTCTGTTTTGACTCCTGCTCGCCACACACTGCTCCTCTCTGTCCCCTCTTGCAAAGACACTACCACACTGACGGCAGTGAGTATTTCCTGGTTGCTATGGTAGCATGGCCAGCAGTGACTGGCTTTGTGGGCAAAACCATCGACAGAAACCACAACAAAAGAGATGGGCAGAGGAGGGGAGGATGGGTGGGTCCCTGTGTTTAAAACTGAATCAATAAGATAACCTCTGTGTTTCCCCCCAAAGATTATTAACAAATAAATCATCCAAACTCATGAAACTAGGTCAGGCCAATAAAAAGAAAATTCACAAGGTAACCTTTAATCTATATAAATGTGACGTTATAAAGCTGATAAATGTGAATTCTGCAGTTTATTTGAGCTACTTCTTTCTGTAGGTAATCGCATTATATCTGAGGACAAGAGCTGTTTAATGGGAACGTTTGTGGGATGAATTCCTTGTGTGGTGAATAATAGCTCATTACTTGTGACCCAGAGACCTCATAAGACACAGTGTGTCTGTAACATTTGACCATTAAACCCTTTTTTTCAGCATAACTATTATCTACTTCAAACTGACACATTATCAGGGGAAACACAGCGGCACACAACAAAGAGAACTTTGTAAAAAATACAATTTATTTGTTTCCACATGAGAATAAAAAACTAAATATGAATACACAAATGTACACAAAACAGTATAAATAACATTTGAAAGTAATCCATTTCTTGTTGACTTGTTCTCACATCCTTCTCAGATGGCAATGCTGAACTAGTTTGCATCATCCACACCATCAGGCTACACTCAGTCTATCCTTCAGTGACAAATACTGTGAAAGGGTAAGAGAAAAACAGAAAACAAACATTAATACAATTAGCTCTGTTATAATTAAATGACAGCATGGGAAATTTTTAATATATGCGACCATATCAAGAAAAACCTTCGGTTTGGATTGCTTAAAGACATATAACATATAACAGTTTTCTTGTCAGTAAATATATCATTTTTACGACTCTATTTCAAATCCATCACCAGGGTAACTACATGTAGATTCTTCTTTCTGTGAATTCAGTTGTAAATTACATTTATTATTCTTTATGCCTGTTTTTATTCTTGGAAAACCTGCATGTGAATATGGATTTATGTGGCAGCTACTATAAAAATGGACCTAACCATCTAGTGTCCAGCTGACTTGCAAACATGTAATTAGTTATCAGAGCAGTAAAACTTACAATACATATGCGTTACTAAAATAAGTACTGCTTCTAAATTTAGTACATCTTAACAAATCCAGTAAAGTCAGTTTAATCACAGCAGGTGCTGCTGAGTAAATGCAAGGAAGCATTTCATGTTCTTGTTCTTTGCTCTTACCTTTTTCCGGCTGTCAATGGCTTGCTGCAACCAGAGCAGCTCCATGGTCAGTGTGTTTCTATGGAGACGCAGGGCCTCTGGAGTATAGGGCATCTCCTGTGTTGAGCAGTACTTTTGACTATCTGAAATAAGGATCGTATATTTAAAGTGACTCATAAAGCTTTTGTTCCTTTCTTTGACAATGCCCAGTCCAATCATATAATCAGTTAATTGATCAATGATTAATCAATATCATATTTATAAAATGTAATCATGTAGAAGACTTATTTCTTGAACATGGGAATAAGCTGCAACTCCATAATGATAGACTTTAAACATTAAAGAACATCTGCTTTCACAGCCATTTTAATCTCATAGAGGTGTGTGTAATCAATCACCCTGAAAGGCATGAAGTAATCACAGATGCATATATTTTTTATGGTAAAAACTGAAATCTGAAATCTGAGTGTATAAAACTGAGTAGGATTTAAGAGACCAATCACAAAACAATGCCCCATTTCTCGTCCTCTGTACTAAGTTTGAAAGGGTATATTTGTTTTATACACTGGTTGTACCTGGTTCTACACTTCATAAAAAAGGCTGATGAAGCTGAAAACAATGGAATATGTCAATTACTTTGTCTGATAATAAGCCAACACTAAATACTCCAACATGACACTATTGTAGTTGTAAAACTCATGAATTAGTCATTAATAATAGGATAGACCGAGTATTATATAATGATGTGTCTATTAGCCTTTTTTACCGTGTGGTTTAGTTTTGTGTGGAGCTCTAACCTTTATGAGAGGAAGTGTTCGTGTTTAACTCCAAACTGCTCCAGATAATGGAGGACGTCCCTGTGCTCTCCATCACCTCACCATCTGTATTTATCACAGTGTTGTCTTTCTTTTCCCCTCCATCCAAACTAACATAAGTGCTGCAGGAATCATCTCTCTCAGCCTCTTCTCTCTCCAACGGTACACAAGGATATTCTTTCTTCTCTGATATGGATGCTGATCTCGGGTGAATATTAAGATGTAGTCCTGGCTCGGAAGGATGGATCAAGGAGATGTCAGGATGAAGACAAGGACCACCCTGATAATACAAATTAAACAAGCATTAAGAACAACACAATAAAAATAAACAATGTAAAATAAAAATTAAAAAACAATAAATGGCACGACTGCAAATGTTATTTACAATGCTTGTGAAGTGGGGAATGGAGATGACTGTGTTAGTCCAACTTAGATGAGACAGACTCCCATCGATTTCCTTCACAATTTCCTCAAAGTCTTCACGCGCACGTCGGATCTCGCTCCTGATTCGGTATCCACGCGCACATGCCTAGAGAAAAGCAACAACAGTTATCATGTCTAATTGTTTACATGGGAGGTTTTACATTAATTCTAACCACTAACCAACGCCATAAGCGTGGTCTCATCGATGCTAGCAGCTGTTTCCCAGAGTTAGCAAAGTAGCTAAATAGAACTTCCTTAAATAACAAAACACGTGTTATAAATATGTATAACTGTTACAATACAACTTGGTGATTTGCTAAATGAAAGCACGTAGTTTAGACAAAAGTCCTACCTGTAAATGTGAAATGATCTTCTCCAGCTTGCATCTGTCCATTGCTATGGTTACATGACAGCGCTTCTGCTAAGAGCGGGAGTTGAACTCCTACGTTTCTTTCAGTTCCGGTGTCAAACTTGAAAATTAAAAGTTGGCTTTTGTGTAATATAACAAATTAGTGTATATTTCCACATTTAACCTCTATACATAAAATCCTTAAGAAATATGCTAAACAATTTATATTTATATTTCATTGACTGTATAAATATGTAACCGTTATTGTCAGTGAAGTATAATATTTTGAAAAAGCGCAGCCGGAAGTGTACTTTGTATTTTGAGTTTCACATGGCACTTTTCCCTTAAAGTTTTGTACCACAGAGGAGAATGAGTGGTACTTCAAATCAAAGAACTTTGTTTCAGACATGGGGTGCCTGTGTACCCCAAAACAAGCATGTTCAGCAGGGAAAAAACGTTCAAAAGAACGCTGGACAACGCAAACCAACCTCAAGCAACAGTCCTCAGGTAGCTAAACCTCATCATCCTCGAAATCCTCTATGGACGGAAATTGGTCAAGAAACGCAGTCATCAAAGAATCCGACAAGGGCAGAGGACCATATACCTGAATTTGAAGATGACGATGACCTGATGGTGGTCGCTGTCTATGAAGCGGAAAAGAGCCTGCAACTAGATAATGCTAACTCCTTCAAACATGACAACCATGTAACAGCAGAAAATGCAGCCATTTCTTCTACCGCCTCAAGCGGACAGATATATTCAGACTTTCCTGGATTTGACAGTTCTTCAGCTACAGTATGGATCTATCCCACCAACTTTCCAATTAGGGAATACCAGCTGAAGATCTCAGAGGCTGCCTTGTTTAAGAATACACTTGTGTGTCTTCCTACTGGTCTGGGGAAAACTTTCATTGCCTCTGTGGTTATGTACAACTTCTACCGATGGTATCCATCAGGGAAGATAGTTTTCATGGCTCCCACCAAACCTTTAGTGGCTCAACAGATTGAGGCCTGTTATAATGTGATGGGAATCCCGCAGGCACACATGGCTGAGCTGACAGGTAAACACGTCAATGACACAAAAACAGTGACACACCTTCTCCTTTTTGTCAATGTTAAGGTTTTTCTCCTCTGATTCATAGGCAGTACAGCAGCAAAGCAGAGACAAGAGGTTTGGCGGTCCAAGCGGGTCTTCTTCCTCACCCCTCAGGTTATGATGAATGACCTGTCCAAAGACACCTGCCCAGCCAAGCAGGTCAAGTGTGTAGTGATTGATGAGGCTCACAAGGCGTTGGGCAACCATGCGTACTGTCAGGTGTGAAAAATCTTTCAAAATTGGAAAAGGTTTCCAGATTTTTGCTCATATGTGCACGTATAGGGGGGTGATTGGTGGATTATATCATGACAAACTACTCCACCTTGTTTGCATGGGTTAACGTTACTCTTTATTAAGTGGAAGCAACATTGAACCTTTTCTTTTTTAGGTGATCAGACAGCTCAGCAGTCAGACTCTGCAGTTCCGCATCCTGGCTCTTAGTGCCACTCCAGGAGGAGACACAAAGGTGGGAGGAATGCACTGCAGTATGAAATAATGTGATCCAAATATGAATTGTCTGTCAAATCTCTCCTCCCTGATGTCATCCTTTCAGTCGGTGCAGTCTGTGATATCCAATTTGCTTATATCCCATATTGAGCTGCGTTCAGAAGAGAGCCCAGACATCCGGGCTCATTCCCACCAACGCAGTGTGGAGAAAGTGGTGGTTCCTCTGGGTGAGACCCTTTCTGCTCATCAGGCACGCTACCTGCAGGTAGGCACATTCACTGATTTCCAACATGCCATATCTACTCCAGTAATTTTAGATGTCTCACTGATATCCTGAATTGATTAAATTCAGTTTTAGTTAAATATTCAATCACATTTAATATAAGTTTACTTTGGTTAATTTATTTTGCTCAGCTTGCTGTGTCTCCACTCAGTTGACCATGTGACATATTTTGGGTGTTTTGCTGCCATCATGTGGTTTGTTGCCTTTGTTCTGGTTTAAAACCTCAACTGAAATCATTTTCTCAATATCCCATCTTTTTTTGGGCAATTGGTTTTCACATGTTACTTAATATCAAAAGAGCTGAATTTGTCTTGAAATAATATCTCCTTGCACTCAATAGTTAAACTATGTTATGGTAAACAGAGTAATTAGTGATTATTAATGGACCCTGCCTGCTGGGTTAACTCAACGTGAGTAGTGCTTTATAAATGTGCCAGTATGCTTAATTTGCGTCACCAGGCTGGATAGCTGGAACATGACACCTGCAACTATGTAGGTCTTCTGATGTCTGTCCTCTCAGATTTTTTTTTTATGAATTTGGTAAAACAAAATATTGACATTCTTTCAATGTTTTTTTTTTATCTTCAGTAGCTTTAACATTATCTGTTTCATCATATAACCCACCTAATTGGTTGACATCTGCAACCTTCTTGTTAACCTTCATTTTTCAGTGTCCCCCCCATAAAAGAAGGTGTCGCATACTTCAGCATAAAAGAGCATTAACAGTCATGCAGGCAAAATTTGATGAGTGTTGACCAAATCTTAAAAATGAACCAGTCATGCAGACAGGTGTTTTTAGGTCAGTTCTGTTTTTTTCCCCTCAGTTTTTGACTCATTCTTATTACAAGGCAGTCAGTATTAATCTTTATCACTGTTGAAGCTACCTCCTCATTATGATCTTGGTAGGTCTATAAAAATGTATTGTAAGGTCAGTGTTGAAGTTTACTCCAACTTATTCATCATAAATTTGGCCTCTTTTGTGATAAATGGTGACTAATAGTGTTATGATTTAGTTTGTGATTCAGTGGGTGAAACAATTAGTCCAAAGATCCGGATTTAACACAAGTTTTCACCTAAGTGTCAGTTACAAAATGTAGCCAGGCAAAACCTTAATTACAATCTTCTGTATTGTGCAGCAGGTTGCACCTTAGCATATCTTTGTGATTGTGTTTTTGTTGCAAGGGATTATCATGTTACTGTGTTTAGGTAATTCGGCACCAACTCCTTTTGTGATGGGGATTAAGTTATACATTTCAAACCTATCTAGGGTGTGGTGTCTCGGTTTGATCTAATCAAAAGGAAGGAGTAACCTTTTGAGGTTTTCTGCATGAACAACAGTTGTTACTTGATACAAAAAGATGACAAAAACATTCACATGTAATTCAGATCAGTAAAGGATGAAGGTAAACATCCTGTGTAGCTTTAAAATATTTAAATGTTTTTTTTTTTTAAAAAAAAAGGCTTTATAGATTTATTTACGCACCAATACAGCCAAACTTCTTTCGAGTTGCTGTGTTGTGTAAAGTTAATTGACAATTAATACTGCAAATCTCAAAAGACAGGAGACAAGCACACTTTTTATTGAACAAGGAATACCACAGTAGCGTTATGTTTTTCGTGCTTGAATTTTCACAGTACATCACACTTTTGCAAAACACTACGATACAAACGGGAAAAACAACAATGAAAAAGTTACAGCGAGACTGATAAAGGGAAATCCAACTAACATATGTAATTGCGTTGCAAGTGTTGACACACTTTAATGTCACTATAGTTGAATTTAAAAATAAATTCTTTGGATTTAATGTTTTTATCACCAAAAGTTACATCAAGACTGGGTAACCTCCACAGCCAGTACTATGTTTATTTATTTATATAGATTTTTAAAAAAATAAAACTGGCTAACTTCCGTCTAATTGGGGCTGAATTTATCTTTCATTGTCCACACATTCAATATGCTCCATCTGTTTGCCTTAGCGTTTCTTAAGACACTCCTGTCGCAGTAAAAAATATCTCCAGAGTGATGACTGAGCCAGTTCACTTCCAGTTATAATTTCACTGACACCCCAGTGATAAATGTACATGTCCAGAATCATCTCCACATTCTGGCAAACACCAGGTAAAGCTGGCATAATCACTCGTTTTACTTTTGAATGCATTGCATTGGTAAGTTTAATTTTAAAATATAGCTAAAAAAAAAAACCTTACAGATCTCTCATACTTAAACTCTTCTTAGTTGGCGATAAAAGTTTGAACTAAAACTAAATTTAGCTTTCTTAAATTTTAAACACTAATCAGTAGATTTTCTGTGTACTACTTATTTCCTTGCTTGCATCGTCTCTACTCAGCAGCAGTGTTTGCAATAAATCAGTGAATGCTTACTAACATTGACAGAGTAGTAAGTAGAAAGATCATGACAAAGAGGTACACTGGTAAATACTCCTGTGTAAACAAGTGGTGAAACATGAGGAATGCATCACTTACACCTCAGAGAAAAGACTGTATGTAATCTGTTGTACTTTTTTGATTGTCATTCAGCACTGTAATCAGAGAACTTTTTAGCTTTTGGTTTGAAGGATGCCCTGTAGTTCTACATTCATTCACATACAAACATGTAATGTTCATGTTTGCTTTTAATTAGTATCATGATTTATGTTGCACTTATCTATGTTTGAGGCATCTAGTTCTAGTCTGGTTAATGTCTAAAAGACACAGGGCTTTGAAGCCTGCAGCAGATCTCCCTCTCTTCTGTCAAAACCCATACCATCATAACACACCCTTTGGTTGGGTTAGGCTAGTGGCCTATAAATTGGCTTGTTGACTAATAAATATTGCACCTGTTGTTGACACATATTATGAAGTGTGACAGACATAGACTTGTTGCATCTAGTGAATTATGTAATCTAAAGATGAAGAAAGAGAAGAGCAGCAATATCAAGTTACAGAATGACAATGTCCCTCACATGACTACACATGGCTGTGCAATGGACAGAGTACAGCAAGGCCGCATCTCCGCTGCAAGCCCCGTTTCTCGTAAATAAGCAGACTGCTGCACATTTCTGACACAACTCACTGGTCACCTTGTTTACAGGGTGCAAACACTTAGAACTATCTAAATTTTCAACAAGAGGGAACTGTGCTCAGGAAAGGTTATTAGCCATTTCAAAGCAGGAGGCGTATGTGGTGCTCCACCATAACATCTGGTATGTGTTCATGAGCATATGGCAGTGTGTAAGTACAGTTCTTTATCTTGTGTGTAAAATAAAACAGAATTTATCTCAAATCAACACAGAAGTAGAGTCATTGAGTAAAAGTCACTAAAGTAAGGACTGAGCTTTTTAGGTCTTTTTTTCTTTTTAAATCAAAACTCATCAGCTCTGAAGTCTGCTGGGTTGGTGGTCATTTCAGGTAGAGATGATGACTACAGATGATGATGCACCTGAGGCTATGGCTGAGCTGGGGCAGTGTTAAGAGTTTGAGGTTCAGGAGTCACTGGCAAGATGCTGTGTTGATGTCAACGTCGCTCTAGGAACCAGATCTCATTCTGACGGTTGCTGTGAGCAGGATTGGTGTAGCCAGCCACGATGAATGAGTCGTTGACACACACACCTGGGGAGTCTAGCAACTCAGCCATGGTGTTGATCTGATTAATGATGGTCACTTCATTGGTAGGACCAGTAAAGGCCCTGGAAAATGGAGATTAGTAGAGGGAAAGAATGACATTATGAATTCAACTGATCACCAATGTTGAGTTTATATAAAATTATTTAATTCTTTACTAACCTTGTGTATAAAGTAGTGGCAGGCCAGACCTCTATGACAATGTCGTTGTCATAAGGCTGGGGAGGCTGAGCTTGGTGCTCAAGGGGAAGGAAATATGCCACAGTGACATCATTTGAAATCACAGAATGGTTTTCATCTGTGCGAACCACTGTCACAATGGGCAGTGTCATGCCAAGGTAGTTACCTGTATGAAGAAAGATGGAAACTAGTGTTATAATATGTTAATCCACAGTTGTTTTTAATCTTGGATACTCCAGGAAATGTAGAATGATAGATAAACTGGAAACCCTAGAACCTGATTATGTAAGCTGCTTTCTTTTTGGACTCACCTGTCGAGTTCTGCTGGCAGATGTATCTCATTATCCTCATGAAACCATAGCAGATGCTTTGTTCATATGTGTCCTCACGCATCGTTATACAAGCCCAATGGCCTTTTTCATAGTGCCGTTTCTCATATAGCAGCTCACCACACTGTAAAATAAAAGGCCGTTTTAAACAAAATGTAAGCATAGACTTAAAAAAACTTATGGTAAATGATTATGACTGAAATAAAAATATATTTTGTGGCTTATCTAAAACATGCTACTGTTATACATGACATTTAAACTGCTTTAAGAGCAGGGCACCGTGATTGTCCTTTGTTTGACTGGAGTCTCCAGCAAAGTTCTAATGAACTAATTAACTTCTGTTAAACCAATTAGCCCTCTTTATTTATATGTTCCCCAAAGGAGTTTAAACAGCTCAGGCGACACGATCATCTAGCCAGAAAATATAGCACACACACACACAAATATAAGATATGTACAAATGCTATAGGTATAACCCCCCAAAAACAATTAAATGGGTGCAGTATTTATTCTCTTTGATAAGCTATTTGTCTTAATTCAGTTACAGTAGTCAAAATGCCAAACACACACACTTATTTGCTTGTTATTCGTAATGTTAAATGCTATTCTGTTGGGTTCACAACACTTGTTGACTGCTCTTTAAAACTAGTTTTTTTTGCAGGTATAATCCTTAATGATATCATGGCTCCTTCATAAAAGTCACTAAATTTATAGCTTTTGCTATTTTATGAAATACACTTACAGAAAGGCAGGTTACTACAAGCTCAAGTTATATAGATTAAGTTTCCTAGTAAAAAGGAGACAACACCTTCTCTTTGCGCGCAAGGAGCTTAAAGGGGACGTGTTCTCTTTGACTTCGTCCTTGGTTGTTGCTGCTTAGCTGCTGAATAGGTTCTGCCATATCTGTCAAAGCAGAAAAAAATAATAAAAATAAAACATTAACTGGGAAATGTAAATCATAGTCCAGAACACATATTTTTAAAGATAATTAATGAATTATGTCAGATTAAACAGTCGTGTTAGTTCAGTTGTTGAGCTGTCAAATACATGGTAAATCCATCCAAGTCACATTTTGTCAGTCAATGCCATGAAGGACAACTGGGTCAGAGGGATCTGTGGTACTTGGGTGATCAATCATTTGACAAGCTAAACAGTGGGCTGTGAATCTGCATGCAAAACAGAGTTGGCATTTTAGCAGTATTATGCTTTTATTAGAGGATCCAATTAAATTAAAGGTATCAGTTAGTAGAAAAAGCTCAGTGTGGACAATAAAATCAAATCTGAAATCAACCCACATCTGTTAGTTTGTGCGTGTGTATGTTTTTTTTAATTTAAATCACAGACTAATATTGGAGTGAAAAAACACAGGGAAATGAAATGTATGTCAAGTCATTAATTTCTATGGAAGCGTGTCCAGATCGGCTCAGTGCTGATGCAAAACAGTCACCACAATCAACCCACGCACCTGATTTTATACCTGAGTTTTCAGTACCGAGCTGGTCATGTAGTATTTTTCAGTCTCTGCTGTTGTTCTAATAAGCTCAGATTCACTGTTTTTCCATCTAAATGTACCTACAGTTATAAAAAAAATCTTTACACTTTTTTTTATTTAAATGTTTCATAAACATTTTTTGAATAGAAAAATACTAAATCTGCTTATATGGGTTTTCAATACAAATTGCAAGGTATACAGAGTTTACACCTTAGGTAAGATAAGACCTTCGACAGCTATTTTGCATCAGTCACATTGACAAGTGGGTGTTAATTGTTTTGAGTTAATAATCTACTCAAGTTTTAATGTGTTAACCACATGTAATATCAAATGTCCAGCATGGTCAGTTTGGTATTTACAAAATAATAAATCAGCAAACAAATAACGGGAAGGGGACAGAATATATACAAAAGATAATTTTAGACACCAAATAGAAAAAATCAATCACATAAAGAAGTACAAAATGATCAACATGAAATATAGTGAAGAGCTATTTAATTGTCTCCTTCTGGTCTGAAACATGGAAAAGAATATTCCACCTTATTTGCACCCACATCATTTGCTACTACCTGCGACCTCATTTTACACTGAAATGATTCATGGTGACTGTCTCCTGCATGAAAAATCTAGAGTACAAAAGGACTTGAAAAGTGCCAGAAGGATGAACTGCAAGAATAAAAATTAATTTTGATATGACTGGCTCCTAAGAGCTCTCTTACTATAGCAACCATTCTAACAAATACATGCCTTTTGAATTCTTTTTACTGCTCTTAACTTGTAAAAACAAATTACTAACACATGAGCAATTGTGCTAAAGGATATAAGTATATTAGTATTTGCAGAAATAATTTTGTTTAGACCACATCAAGGATGGTGGATGAATTGTATCCATGAGGATTGCTGGATTAGTTAGATATTAACAGGAATATAACCAACTTTGCAGACAAACAGATTCTTCTCAGGAACTGGCAGAATTATCTGCACACATCTGTTTCCTAACCCTGTGATCAATCCTTACAAAAATGTCAGCTACAGTGCAAGTGTGAAAAGGGATTGTGACAGAGAACTTCCTACCTTGCCCCACTCCATCTGATTCCATCCCAATTAGAGCAAAGGGGTTTACGGTGGCCTTGGCCTGCGTTCTTAGCAATAATGTTATACTGACGCCACAACCTTAGTACCAGTACAAGCAAAGCAGCTAATCCTATCTGAGTCAGAAAGCCCCAGCAAGTGATATTGTTTCAAGTCCTTAATTAGTGCTGTGTGTCTGAGGACACAGGGACGTGGATGTGTAAGCCTTGGTGCTTTTACCAAGAGCTTCATGTAGAGCTTGTTTATGCTTCCATGCACGACTGGCACAGCAGCATTATACCTGTGCATCAGGCGTCTACATTTAAGACTAATGTTAAATAATATGTTGGGTGATGTATCAGAAGAACACAGCTCAGTAGCAAATAATACTATGATCAAATGTATTTCAAAGCAGACATCTGACCTAAATTTGCGTTTTAGACGAGATGATGCATGGTGTGGAAAATCAGCCTTGCAAAAATAAAATACTTGGGTAATACAAGCAACAAGAGGAGATGGCTGCCTTTGCTCAGATCTAATATCTGCAAGCTTATGGGATACAACTTATCAGACAGAGACGGAGGCAAGCTTCCTCCAGGAAAAGGAGGAGAAACACCAGATCAGATACCAGATATTTGATTTCATACAAAGTATAAAAAAATATTCCATAAAGAACCGGAAGGTTCAACACAAATCCCACTCAAGACTTCAGATCAGGGATTTAAGCTTTTATCACAAACAGAAATGACTGTACTTTGACTGTATTCTGCAGCTAAAATAAGGACCAGATAAGCAGAAAAGTAGATGAGTTGTCATCATATATTTACGCATTTCTGTTGTTGCTGACTCCTACATAGCATTTAATATGTACAGTATTTAACTGGGTTACTCAGACCTGATAATGAAAGAATGACAACAGAAGTCTAATGTTTGGAAACATTAAATAAAGATCATTCAAGTTGAATAGAATGAATATATTGATTTATAAAAGCAAGTAGAGTTCAAGAGTAAGATGATAATACAGAGTGACAGTTTTTTTTTAATGCATAAAATCACTAACAAAATTAATGTAATATTACAATGCTAGGCCTGGAAAGATTCACATCGTTAGTGGAAACCTAATACAATTTCAACACCATTTGGTGTTATTGAAATAACGGCAGCACACAAGAGGTAGTGCATCTTAAGATTTGGTCTGCATTTGGATTGGTAGAGCCTTGAAAATAATAAAACAAATGCAAAGCTGTTGGATAGGTTGTTTATTTAT
>JBAMHX010000022.1:14873505-14892094 GCA_037177515.1 Pseudomugil tenellus
TGTGGGACCTATTTTAACTTTTTTATCATGTATGTATATGTATAAATAATAGGGTTGTTATATTCAGTTTTATCTGATATCACCTTCATATAAAGAACTTTGCATAATTAAAGACAGTGCGATAAGCAGACCAGTTGTACCTGTTGCAGTCTGTGTTGCAGTTAAACATAATTACATTTTTGGGGAGTCAGGCTACAGTGTTTTTCTGGGATTGATATTCCAGACTCTGTCAATAACACTGAAGCTTACAACAAACTTTAGGAGACACAAGCGTAAAAAGGTCTCATATCCCTAGACTACGTCAGGTTGTACACACACATACACACTATAAAATCCAAAGTTTCATCCCCAAATGTAAATTGTTAACCTAAAGAAAGAATTAAAATGTGGAAAGTGTGACTTATCTCAATGGGGTATTTGTTCAGCTATATATATCTAACATCTGTTGTTAGCAATGGTTTTTGAAAGTTCCAGAGTTAAAAGAGCACAGTTGTTGTCTCCTGTTAAGCACATGTGGCTTTTCCTCAGAGTCAAACCGTATCGGTAACTAATGTTTTTATGATGAAAGCTTAACAATATATAGAAGTTAAGACTTTACATTTCTTTGCAGATTTGACTAGAAGACCTTACCGTACATGGAAAATAAAGTTCAACTAGTTTAGAACACGAGTGTCCACATTTTTGCTGCACTAGTACAGCCTGAAGGATTCATCCAACACATGTTTTAGTCAAGCAGATACTACAGGAGCAAACCAGAAGCAGTTAAAACTCAAGGCCTCCAGATGTGAACATATGCAAACACATGGACCACCAATAGTGTGAATAAGTGTGGAGCCTAACTCTCTGTTCATCTGTCATAGGTTTCTCATCCAATCAGACTTGGAAAAACTAGGATAAACAAAGAAAAAAAAAGAAATATGCTTTATGCTTTTTCTTGTGTCATTTCAAACTTGTGTTCTGTGACCTGTTACAGGTTTGGTCAGATTTTTTTAAATAAAAAGGAAATTTCCACCTTTTTTAAGATACCATACGGTTAGAGTTATGTTAAATTAAATTTGTCCTTATGGGAAATGTGTCCCTTGTTAGATCCTATAAATTCTAGTTTACATGCAAGATGTATTTACTAACGGCCTGGTATTTTCTGCTAGTCAGCTGAAAAAGTAGGAATATTTCAAAGTAAAAATTGCTTCAATTTCCATTTTACAATCCCTCTACTGCATTAAATTTTCACTTTAACAGGTGATGGGGTTGACCTAAAAATAAACACCAATTCCAAGAAAAAATAAAATCACAATAGTTGTTTGGTATTTGCTTGTTTAATTTACCAGATTTTCCTCCACAATTCTCAGCAAAATAAATGTTTTTCCATCTATTGAAAAATTATTAGATTTTTTAAAAGGTAATCACATATAAAGCAGAGATTTGTTTTCCTTAATAAAAGATAAAGCTGCCTGTAGCTAATCATCTCGAGAGGACTTTTTTTGTGTGTGTACTGCCACCTTACATTATATTTTAGTACCTAGACTTGTTATTACTACTTGAAATTTCAGCAAATAACCGTGGACTCTTTAGAGGTGAGCCAAAGAAGCACATCTGCAAAATGTTAACAGTTTTGAAAGGGTTACTGGATATAAAGCATTAACATTTTCATCTACAATGAGATGTTATTTCATTTTTAAGTATTTTAGACAGGTTATAAACCCTAATATGGACTTTATCTCGTGGTGTTCTTGCAGAGACTCTTACAGTGGTATGACCATGCTGTAGACACCATTATGTATCCAAATATTATAAGACTATAGTTTATTCTTTTAAATCACAACTTATCAGAATTGAACATGATTTACTTATTCATCCCGTTTTACAAGGTGTTTGTTTTTTTCTTTCTTTCTTGCATTCGCCTTTAAAAATATCTAGGTAAGACACATGGATGCCAGAAGTTGGGAATGTCCTAGCTGGAACTGGTTTGTCTGTGTGCCTAGCTTGAAACTAGGTCAGTGTACATGGTGGGACGGCTTGAGAAAGTTGAGTTAACTATCTTAAGTCAAACAAGTTCTCAGTTTTTTTCCCTTTAACTTGTCTGTGCGCTTCATCTGAAACTTTACACACCGAAAAATAGACCAAACGTAAGAACAGTTTAAGCTAGCGTCAACAAAGTAAACAAAGTAAGTTGGCCTGCTGCCTTACTATTCGTATTTGCTTCTTTCTTTTTTACCTTCGGAAACTTCCACTTGGTGTCCCCTTGCTACCTCCTGCCAGTAATGTAGCATTCGGTCTGAATTTTCGTCTTCCTCCATGGTTTCTCCTTCTTCTTCAAGACTACCATTACCCGAGTCAGATAGCTGCTCCTCGGAGAAGGACTCCAGGTCCTCCAGTGTGATCATCCCGTGTCGGTCGATGCCTCCGCCGCTGCCGCCGCCGCCGCCTCCACTCATCTGGCAGCCGCCTCGGTCCATTTTGTCAGTTGTACGACTACTAAGTGTCCACAGACGAAAACGCCTCGAAGGGATTAGTCTGCAGGATAAACTCGGTGATAAATCTCGCTTCGATGAACGCTTCGTTAAAGTTCCAGTTTTTTTTTTCTTTCTTCTCTCGCACCGCTGTGCTAGGGTTGTCCGGATTAGGACAGTGGCTACTTTCTGGTCAACAAACCAGCCACAACTAATCTCTACCCGACGCATTTAGCCATGGTTACATAGGTTGACTTACATCTGACTTAAACGAGTCATAGTCCTCACTGAGAACGCTCTAAACTCACTGGAAAGCAGGATAGTGGACGTCTCTTCCCCGTGCGGAGCTGCGTGACACTTCCAAGCCGAAGGTGAATGCGATGTTTATGAGGGAGGGCCACAAGGACACGTGATGCTGCAGGCTCTGACTGACCCCGCCTCCTCGCGCTGTCCGAGATAATAAATACCCGAGACCCCCTGCGCGGGCATCGACAGTTCACCCAACATTAAATTATGAGAATCCAAGATGGCAGCCATAATGAAAGAAGGGTCTTTATGTGTCTAAAGTGTTAAACATTTACACTCAAAATCTTGTTTTTTTTCCAGCGTATTATTTTAGTTTAACCATTTCTATATGTACCCAGGTGCAGATTTAGGCTTTTGTTTTTTGATATTCATATTTTTTTATTGCCAAATGCTATAAGAAATTAGAAAGTAGCAGGAGATTTAATAATATGTGGTTCAGTACCGTTTTTAGTAAGAATAATATGCAAATAAAACAAGTAAAATCTGAAAAAAAGAATAATTATTATGATCCAAATTATTTTCATCCAGATTTTGTATTTGGAATGAAGAAAATGATTTAAAACATTATTATATGTCAGTTTTTTTGTTTTTTCAATAATCTAAATATCTATGAGGCACACCAAGGAGTTAAAAATGAAACTCAGACAGAGGATTATTAACTAACTTGAACTTCATCGCTAGGGGACAGCCTATGCAGGATTTCCTCTGATCTGTGTCACTGCAACAGCCAGCCACCATGCTGTACCCTTCAGCACGCACGTAGAGAGAACATTATATAATCCACTATAGTGTGTGTGTGCCTGACACACTGACAACACACTACAAGGAGGGGGACCTCATTGGCCCCCTCTGTGGCTGAATCTACTACCACTGGGTTTCTCAGTAATTTCTTTCATGTGTATTCATTATAAATGGTCACAGACAAACTGAGACTGCAGTTTGAGTCACAACAGCCCTTTTGCAACAACAGTGATATAATTGGTTGGCACAATTTGAACTTCTCTCTGCTTATTTTGCCAAAGTAAAGTATTTATTCCATTTACAAATGTCTGCTTTTTAAGACAAGCTTTACAATGCAGACACAACATGAAGTCCATCCCATTGTTGACGTGCAGGAGTGAGAGTTGGGCTTAACATGGGCTTATTAATAGCTGCAAGAGACTTTTCCCCCCATTCCTCTCCACACTTAGCTCAATGAGGCTGAGCTAGTCAACAATTTCCCTTTTTTGCTTTTGGTCATTCTTGTTTATTTGTGAAATACTCTATCATATAAAAAAAACTGGTTAATTATCAGCATTTTAATTTTGACACACAAGCAGTGGGTCAAATATGTTTTATTGTTATAATAATATTATAACAGTTGCATTATTTTTTTCATACTATTTAATGCAGAACTCTAAGAAGAAGAATAAACTTTGCAGAATTGTTTAATTTGGTCTATCTTTGTGCTCACTTTATGGAACAGCTATTTTAATCTTTGGAGCTGTACATTTAAAAACCATCCTGAGCCAAAGAGCAAAACTAATTGCAAGTCAGAGCAACTGTACATATGACAGGGTGAAGTGATCCTACGGGTTTAAATCTCTGACAAAAAAAAGGTCACCACTTCACTGGAAAAGCAGTTTAGTATTACCGAGTTTTCGTTTTGCACATTCTGTTTCATTCCGTTTTCCAACCATGCAAAAAGAGTGACCTCACTAATCTGGTTCTGGGTAATCTCATAATCTGGACCTGACCACTGTGTACACATTTCCACATTGAGACTCCACCTGTCTGTTAACCGTCTACAACCAGGCTGCAACCAGACAGTGCCTGTTTGTTCCTAGTGTATGAGGCAGGAAGTCAGTTTTGCCAGCGGGACTAAAATCTAGTGAGGATAGACTGTTGGCCAGATAAAGCAGTGCAGAGACAACTGTGTTCTTCTGTGATGTGGATTAGTTGTGGAGGTAAAAATAAATTTTTACCAGTAAAGATGACACCAGAGAAATTCTTTTAGTTATCTTAAATAAAGGAATTGACATTTATATTAATTTAGCAGATATTGTAGTGTTTAAAATAGTTAATCCACATATAAATATTACATTGACACAGAACATAAATAACATGCTAACTTGTAAGTATCTGTATTATTCATTGTGTTACCATTCCATAGTAAGTGGCTGGTTAATGCCATTTTTTATATCCCCGAAAGTGGAGTGTCGGGGATATGATGGTTTCATCATAACTGCTGCCGACGGATATCCTTCGTGTGAGCGTGATAACTCAAACAATTTTCACAATTGCATTTTGATTCAGGATTTATAGTTTCCTCACTGGGTGGCGCTTTATGCATGAAAAATCATATTTTTGCCTATATCTCTGGAACTATTTGCAATTGGATTTTGATACTCAGTATACCTGTTGAGTTCCCCAAGGGGACAATCTGTATTGAATTTCATAATTATTGGATTTATAGTTTCCCCACCAGGTAGCGATTTATGCACGAAAAATCTGATATTTGGATACATTTCTGGAACTATTTCTGTCATTGACCTCAAATCAAGTGTAAATAAAAGGTCATGACCTCAGGATGCATCCTGTCCTGACATCATACCGGGCTGGTTCAAAGTTTCCACACCAGGTGGAGCTTTGTGACTGAGCATGCGCGTCTTTATATTATTGTATTGTGTCTAATCGAGGATTGGGGGCGTTCAGGGATGTACCCTTAGCCTGTTGCTTCCAATGACATAGGCCTTGTTAAATTTGAATTGATTATTTCCCCAATCATGTAAACCTTCAGTCTGCTCTTAAGTAAATTCCAGTTGTTTTCGCTCGTTCCCTTGTCCTTGTCGTCTCCCTTCTCCCCCTCAGATGCTGAAAAGGTATAGTAGTATGTTTGTGTCAAGATGGTGCTTTAAAATTATAATCAAACTCAAAGGGAAAATGGTTCTAATTATGTATCATTCCCTGTTGTAGCTGGTTAAAAAAGAAGAAGTAGTAAGTGGTGTTTGTTTCTGGTAGTTGTAGGTCACGTCCGCCAAAAGTGGAACAAAGTAAAGGCAAATAGATGTGTTTTCCACGTAAACTTGAATTCAGACTATTTCCACGTAAACGCAAAGGAGAATAATTTAATTAGGCTTTTTTTCTAAATAATTGATTCTGAATAAAAAAAAACATGTAACATAGCCATCGGATTAACAGACAAAATGACAGTCTTATAAAAGAAATAAGCTTGAAAAGTTATTTCTGTGCTCACCTTTTCCTTTTGCTTATAAGTACAGATACCAGTGCTCATTGATATCAAAGTCAATATTGAGCTTTAATATCTAATTTTAGTGTCAATTAGTATCTGGTTGTTGATCTAAAGAAAAATTTGGTGATCTTGTCACCCCATGTCAATGTCTGTGATCTCAAAGTATGACATGTTTTAGTCTGAATCAAACACGAGGAAATGTTGGGAGTGCCACAATGGCATAGTTTTCAGTAATCTATCCCATTTTGCAAATCTTTTGTCTACCCCCACTCTTGTTCAGACAGATTTCCAGCAGGCCTTGTTTAAGTCAGACTAATTACTACCATTATGGGATTACAAGATTGTTAAATTCTTACTAAAGACATTTTGCTTGTCTTAAGGAAAGTCTAAGTGAACTGGGATGTTCCAAATTCAAATCATGCATTTGTCTTGACTCGCAGAATGAGGTTTTGCAGCACGTTAAGAAATTCAGTTGACAGTGTGACGGCACCTGCAGGAAATGGTCTGCATGTGCTGTCTAATTATGAAAGTGGCTGCACCTGGACCTCAATTCAGGCCCAGAGTATAAAACCTATCCGGCCAGACAGAGCTGGATCTCCCAGGACAGGGCTGGGAGGTCATCGGAGCAGGCGCAGAGTTGGGGGTTTCAGCGGACTGGACCTTGTTGATTAAAATAAAGTCGTTTTGGTAAACTTATCACTTGTGTCCGCCTCCTCTTTGTTACGATCTCAGAGTGGGACGTAACAACAGTCCGTACGTGACTAAAGTGTGGACACACTTACCCATTAAAAATGAATGGGTAGGTGTAAATTGGTGAAAAATAACAAATTAACTGATTTCCATTTGTGCAGTGAAAGCAAAGTTAGTGTAAAGTAAATGTTATTGACTTTTTAAGTATTTTTTTCAATACAGATTTTTTCTGTTATCTGTTACCTTTTTTTCATTTCTCACACCAGTTTTACATGGTGATAACCTTCTGTTGCTAAGTAAAAAGGGTTATGTTTTAACACCGCTCAGTAGCCGATAAAGTAGTGGCAGAAAAATAGTCTGCGTTTGCTGAAATAATTCTCCTTTCCAACTAATGTTACAATAATAATCATGTAATTACTTCAATGTAGGCTGCCAAACTTAAACAAACTGAGAAACTAACTTATATCTGGTTACTAAAATTTTAATGGGTTGGATTATTGTGTTTTAACTTTATCTTGTGTGATTGTGGAGCACAAACCAAACCAGATGGCCTGGCTTTCTTAGACCCATGAAAGAACATTTAGGACCAGCTGTTTATGTTTTCTGAAAGGTAGGTGTAATTAAAGGAGGATATTTAACCCTTTGCTTATGTCTTCTTAAGCCATTTGAAGCACACTCATATTTCACATCAGGGAGAAAAAGCAGGGATTGATTTGGAGAAAATGGAGCAAATCCTCATCAAAGTTTATGCAAAAGTGAACACAGCATTTTTAATGTTTAACCACAGTTTCCCTCTATTATTTTAGTTTTTTTCTTCTCATTCATTGGTGTGAATAGTTTTTCTCGCAATTTTAATCTCTTAATTCATTGATGGGATGCTTGAATGGCCTCAGGGCCAGTAAATTGCTTGTCATCTGTTACAAAACATAATTTTTATACACTGCTTCCCTCCAATGGGAAACCCAATTCTTCTGTTAGGGCAATCTTTTATTCTGCTTAGTTTGTAGCGCAACAGCTCCAGCTAGATGAAATAGAAATGATAATGACGGAGACTCTTCTGCAATTGTAAAGGTGAATAGGCCACTTTCATCTGTTTGTCCTATTTTTTAGAAATGAGGACAGGGGAAAGGGTCAATGCAATTTAGTGTTACTAGGACGCAACACTTTCTTTCAGTTTGTACTAGTCTGTTTTTTTTTACAAGAAAAAGAAGAAAGAAACACTTGTCCTTTTAAAATGGTCTAATACTACATGTAGTGTGTGTAATTGAACAGGAAATACTCTTTTGTTATTGTCCTATGTGCAATATGTGTTTGTTATTAATCTTTCTAGGTGTTGGAGAAGTTTATGTCTCGTCTCATTCAGAACCGGATTATGGCCCACAAGGACCTGCGAACTCTCACTAAATACCAGCTGATTCTTGCCAGGGATCAATTCCGCAAGAACCCACCACCATACATCAAGGTTGTTACATTAGCCTTATCAAAATATGAAAAACAAGTTTTTTATAGTCTTTTTAGCGCACAGTTCTAAAACATATGGAACCTCAAAACTAAAAAACAATTACAGTTGCATATGTACATTTATGCTCTTTCTTTATTTGAGCCTTCTTTCAGTCAGTCTGTTTTTTTTAAATCTCTACCAGCTTTTCTGAGATTTTACTAAATAGTTTTTGCAAAAATTTTACTGACAAACTTCAGGATCAGCAAGTCAATGAAATATCTCAAATGTGTGGAAAGAGTACAGAAGAATGCAACCATTTCATTTGCATTCTTCTGTACTCTTTCCACACACAAGCAAAGCACAAGAATCTACCAGAACTTAAAATCTTGCACAGGATGAATGGTTGAAAATTTTCCAAACTAAATCTGAAGGACTCTTAGCTGCTAAAAGCTGTGTTGCTTGCCAGAGGTCAAATTACTAAGTACTGACCATGCAGGAAGTCCAAATCTTCCTGCATGGTCATGTGGGAACTGTAGAAAATTTTATTGTGCAAGATATTTTGGAAAATACAAGATTTTTAAAATCACATTTTCTAAATTACTTCACTGTTCACAGTTTCCCTCTATAAGTGTATGAGTATATTTTCTTTATTCTGCAAGAATTTGGTGTATTTTTGCATTGACCGGGTTGTAGGAGCATGAGCCTATCACAGCTTATATCATACATGAGATAGGTAACATCCTGGACTGGTCACTAGTCTAAAACAGGCCCACACAGAATCAACCTATATATTAATCACCACTTGATCACTTGATGCCCAAATATTAAAGTTATCAAATAGTGTCCAGTGTGATGTCATAATGTATTGTACTTGCATGTTGTTATGCTCACTGCAGGGTCCGCAGCAGGGGATGCTGGAGGGCGACTTTGCCCTTTGTATCAGCCTGTATCATGGCTATGAGTTGTTGATGCAAATGGGCCTCCGATCGCTCTTTTTTTACTTCCAGGGAATCATGGACGGATCCAAAGGTCAGTCTCCCTACCTCCAGTGTTTCAGTGTATTGTATTGCCCTATATCAGGGGTAATTAATTTGGTCCTACCAGAGCCACAATCCAGCAGGTTTTCCATGTATCCATGCTCCAACACAGCTGACTCACATTGTCCAGAACCTGATAGGTTGTTAGATCCATTTAATTTGAATCAGGTGTGCTGAAATCCATGGAAAGCCTGCTGGATTGAAGCCCTCATCGAACTGAATTGAATACCCTTGTCCTATATTCTTTCCTGAATCAGAGAACAATTATTTGTCACATGGCCATATTTGTATATTTCAGCCTTACTTCAGTTATATTTTCCCATGGACCAGATTACCTGTCAGTGGCCATGGGTGTAATGTAGAATACCCATATGTCTTTCAAAGGGAGTACATGATGTAAGCACAGTTTGTTTTGTTTTGCTCAGAGATGTCCAGAGCCAAGAATGAACTGCGGAAAACTCCCACGTTCATGGACCTTTACCTTGAGATGGAAGCAATGTTTATGAAGCCGGCTGCTGGTACACAAGTTCATTCATTCATCCTCATTTAAAAATAAACAAATGAATGTGTTACAGTATTTTATCCTGAGTTCTTCTGTCATCCAATGCAGCTATGTCTTCTCTTCTTTTTGAATAATGCAAAAAAAAAAAAAAATGCAAAACATAAATGAACAACGTTGGTTTTATAGTGTAATGGTAGTACTGCCTCTTTTTGACCACCGTCCTCTGTTGTGACATCTCTAGGTTCTGATGAGCCATTCATTTACAGTCACCCCAAACTAGAGAAACTGGAGGAAGTGGTGCTGCAGCACTTCAGAGTGTGGGCTGAGAGCTCAGCAGGCAATAATGGTGATTTTCTTATTATAGCAGCGCTATGCTGTGACTCATATGTAGTGATTGTTCTAACTCAAATCTCAAGTCTAATGTCACAGAGCTACATTATTAAAGGAATGTTTTTAACTTTAAGGTATTTTTTTTAGTTTTTTAAAAAAAATCAAATGCTTGATGAAGTTTAATTATTTGAGGATAATGGGATGTAAAAAACTCAATGCAAAAAAACCAATATTACCAATATCCATAAGATTATTAAACTTACGCTACAAATCAAATAATCACTTTATCACTTGATGTAAAGGTAACAGGCAAAACAATATTTGATTAAGGTCTCTCTTTTTTTTTTTTTCTACTTGTAAGTGTGTTAGTTTGGAGATAACCCCAACAAAGCATTCAAGGCCCACTGTGCTTCTGCTTGTTGTTGGAATTCAGCTGATGGTTACTGAAGGATTTTAAAATGTTTTACTGTCTTTTTTTTTTCTGATGAAGTTTGCGTTTCAGGTCATCAGGATATTCCCACTCGGGTGATGATCTTTTCGTCATTTCGGGAGAGCGTACAGGAGATTGCAGCCATGTTGAACCGCCACAGTCCGCTGATTAGAGTCATGACTTTCATGGGTCAAGCTTCGGCTGGCAAGGGTGTCAAAGGCTTCACCCAAAAGGAGCAACTTGAGGTAAAAAATATTTCTTTTTATAAGAAATGTGTTGGAGATGACATTTTGACTTTAGTCTCTAATAAGTACAAAGGTTAACATCTGTTATTCTCCATGTTGTGGACTTGAGGCAGATGATGTTTGAAAATAAAGCCTTGGCTTTTAATTAATGGCTAATGATGACATTTGAAGAGCCCAGACGATGCTGCAAAGAGAAATTCTTGAAATTATAGTGTTATTCGAAAAAAAAGATAAAACAGCACTTTTGATATCATGAGAAATAACTTAGTTTGGTGGCACATTATGACTAAACTTGTAGAAATAAACTCCTGAAGGATTTTAAACTTGCTTTGTTCATTTTTATGGTTGTCAGTAAAGTAGGTGCAAGAGTTTGAAAAAATATTAATGATGTTACAAAAAAAACAAAGTTGGAAAAAATCATGTCATTTTGTTTCTCGAACATGTGATTGAACACAGTTCTCTACATACTAGGCTGACAGAGGGCAGAAAGTTTTCTTGTGGGGCTCTGAGAGACATTATGTGATTGGTCGGACATTTGTGGTGGGTGTGGTTAACGCCACTTGCACATTTTTACTGATGTGAGGTTGAACAGATAGTCAAGCAGTTGATCGAGTTGGTGAGAAAGTAAGAACATGTTTACAACATTTAAATACACAGACACAACACATCTCACCACGAATTAAAATTCTTGTTAATCATGAAATAAGTGTGTCAATCTTTTATTACACATAGAGGCACAGACATGCCGCCCGGAGTGTTTCCTGCCTGTTGCTTCACGTTGGCTATGAATGGACCAGACCACATGTTTATGCTGCTTCAACAGCAAGAACAAACTTTTCGTGGAGGATGTGACAAGCTTTATTGTGAAAACTGTGACTTTATTCTGAACCCTGTTAATAATACTAGTTTAAGAAAAAAAAACTAAATAAAAAAATCGACATATTCAAATTGCGTTATTGTTCTTTTCTATTTATATTTATATAACCCTTAACATCACATTGACATTCGAAACCTCTTCCAAAGGAGTCCTGGTCCAAGATAGGCAGAAACACATAGACATAACACAACAACACTGTAAACACAAGTTATCCTGTTAAAACACACAAAAGAGAGATAAAAGAGAATTACCTTAATAAGGGAATCATGTAAAAAACAAGTGCATGTTGTGGATTCAGTCTGCAAGAATGTTGTTTTTGGATTTAAAAGCACTTCTTACAATTAACTCAGTTAGTTTCCCGTCTCTCTGCAGCAGAGTCCAAGCAGAAGGTGCAGAGTGAACAAAAGCCTTTTTTTAATTAACAAAGAATCTAGCTTCTGCGTGTCAGTACATGGATTCCATCGCTTATCTTTGCAATTATGTTAATCTTTTCAGACAGGACTGAAAATACATGCTTTTATCATTTGTAAGTGGTTGGCAGTTGCATATCCATTCACAGATTTTTCCATCCGAATGAGGGTCGTGGGGGGCTGGAGCCTATCCCAGCAATTAGCAGGCGAGAGGCAGGGGACACCCTGGACAGGTCGCCAGTTCATAGCAGGCCCCAGTTGCATATCTACACAATATATTCACTGTGTACACTCACAGTCCAGTAGTCTCTTGGTTAAGAGTTTTTGAAGACAACATTAGATGAAAATAATTGAATTCTCTTATCGTTTATCCTCTTGTGCCTCTCCACTCATGTTGCAGGTGATGCAGAGGTTTCGACAGGGAGGCTTCAACACACTGGTGTCAACCTGTGTTGGGGAGGAAGGGCTAGATATTGGAGAGGTGGACCTCATTGTGTGCTTCGATGCACAGAAAAGTCCAATCCGCCTTGTGCAGCGAATGGGACGTACAGGCCGCAAGCGGCAGGGGCGCATTGTAGTCATTTTGTCTGAGGGACGGGAGGAAAGGGTGAGTATTCTGTAATGACTTCCTGCAAAACTAAATGCTCCTAACATTTTTTCAAACCAAACCGCACACTGCTCTATAAAGTGGCCTTTATAATAATCCAACTTCTTCTTGTCTGCAGAACTACAACCAAAGCCGGAGCAATAAGCGCAGTGTAGACAAGTTAATCACTGGCAAAAAATGCGGGTTCCACATGTACCCAAATAGCCCACGCATGCTGCCTGACGGGGTGAACCCCACCCTTCATAAGATGCACATTACATGTGGACAGTTTGATCACAAAGAGAGCAACAGGAGGTCTGTCAGAGGACGGAGGTCCCACTCTGAGGGACGGGCTTCACTCATCCATCCTCAAAACCTGAGTGAGTGGCGACACAGCATTTTACTAGTGATGCCGTATAACTATCTGGATAACGTGAACATGGGTTTCATATTCTTTATGTTTATCAGTTCTACACCGCAACACAACTTCTGATGGTTTTCTGAGCAGCACAGAATACTCTCTGTGGGCGTCTACCATGAAACTGGAAGAACATGAGGCTCATCCAACCCTGAAGCAGTCTCGATTCTTGTCAATACCCAACAACGCCACACCTCAGGTTTCTTTACTGCCATTATTTTTCTTTCTAGCTCATGCAGACCTCACCAATATAAACAGAAAGCCTTGGCATTAGGCATGCAGTATGATCTGAAATGTTTATCTGTTTATTCTCTAACATTCATATTTGGATTAGATCTGTTTGGTTTTTGACACTGTGGCAAGTCAGTGATGTTTGTGTTGGGATGGCAGCTGCTATGATTTAACATCCTTCTGACTATGATTGTAAACGTGTTCATGAAAACTAAACTTTGTTTCATTGTGACAGGAGGAAATTTCGAAAGACAGAGGATGCAGAGAGCTGTCTTTGTGGGAATGGAGACACTGGCAGCACAAAGCCCTTCCCACCCATACTGTTGATCATTCTCTCCGGTGTAAACACTTTATTAAAGTGATGGAGCTCATAGATGGGATGAAAGAGGAAAGTGAGGTAAGCTAAAGGACAACTAGTTCATGTATAATTTTGTTTTGTGATCAAACAAACAAAAACTACTGAACCTTTTTGTGCTGGATGGAATTTGTAAGTATAGAGCAAATCTTTAAGCTATTTTTTTTACTGATCTGATAGTTTCTTTTTTGGTTTTTTTTTGTCTTGACCCCTTTTCTCCAGCTATGCTCAGCCAGTTAGAATTCAACCAACCTTGCAGGGCTTTAAACAATTGCACATCTATTTGTCCTATTTGAAAAACATAGTCATCTGTGATGGGGGGCTGAGATCCACCCAGATAAGTACCCATTAAAAGGTATAAAACAGCTTTCAAGTCTGCACCCAGAACTTGTTTTCCCATAAAACCACTTGAGTTATACTTTAGGGACCATGCTTTGGATCATTGTCTTTTGAAGAAATGTCTCAGTTTCACTTATAATAAAGTTATTATTATTATGAGAACCGAAACAGTATTTATTAATATTACTTTCCCACTGCATGGTGCTGCCTCCACAATATCACAATAATTTCTGTTGTGATTGTGATTATGAGAGATTTTTTTTAGCCATGTGCAGTGTTTTTCTTGATGGACAAAAAGTTTCCTCTACTACCATGGTAAATGTTTTTTTTTACTCCAATTTTCTGTCATGCTGGCTTTGTGGAGTGTTAAACTTACAAACGTTCTGCCCAGGTGCATCCATCCATGGTTCCTTATGAATTATTTTTTCTCTGATAAAGCCCCTTCTTATCTGATTCATTCATTTGGGAGATGTGGTCTGTCTTTGCAGGTTTGTTGGTGTGCTGTGTTCTTTCTGTTCAGTGTTACTTTGAGGGATGTTCTATTTTCTTTTTTGTTTATATTTTTCCAATCTTTGACTGTATTTCACCAGATATTTGTCCCAGACCTGTTGGAAGAGCTCCTGGTTTCCTTTTTAGCTTACTTGGTGCTGCTTCTGCTGTTATAGAATCCACAGGTGTTGACAGGCATAAACTGAGATTAAGGGACACTTACGGTGCACAATGCCTAGTTTAACAGAACTTAGTAAGTGCCAGGTAGATTTACATTTTTAGACATGGAAAATATGAAAAAAAATAAACACATTTCAGTTATAGTTATTCATTTTTATTGCTACCAGAGCAATTTGGATTATTTTGAGTACGTTCATTATATAAACTGAAAAAAAGGTGCTGAAATTTCATTTTAATTAAACAACACAGAAAAAATGCTAAAGGACATGAACACATTTTCTTGGCATCTTGTAGGTAGGTTCTTGGTGGTGGGGAAAATGATTTCATAAAGTGATTCCAAATATCTTGCATAAATCCGGTTTGGTTTCATAATAGAAAGACAGTAGTGTGCATTTACCCAAAGGAAAACCAAACTTTATAAACGCACAAGGCTGAGAGGAGTCAGCTGAGTTGCTTGTGAACATACAACTGTGGTTTGTTTTGAGTTACTAAATTTATCGTTTTGACGTGGAAGACAAATTCCTTGCATGATAAACCGGCTCCATTGTGGCATTAGTTAAAATAATCATTTATGTGTTTCTGAGCTGTGGTATATTCTCTCATCTAAAATAAATTTGAGGAAAAGAAAAAATAGTTTGAATTATTTTTTAAAACAGCACTAAAACTACTTCAGCTCCTGTATTTTTTTTAACCTTCCAAGAACTTAATTCAACTTTTTTTTTGTTTAGCCCAGGTAAGTAGACAGAGGCCAATGATTGGTGCTGGTTACACATCTGTTTGTTAGACTGTCAGAAACAACACAATAATGTATAGAGGTATAAAATAAAAGCTCATTAGATTGATTAAAAAAAAATCTTCATATCTTAGTGAACAGGACTGCTTTTATGATGCTCCACATATTAATAATTTTATAGTGTTAATATTGTTCCTTCAAGTAATGAAAGGGGCTAAAACAGTGGGATGTTTGCTGATGGGCAAGCAGCAGCTGAATAAGTGGTTTTAGCAGCTGCATGACAACAATCTCATTGAACCAGTGAGTTCATCAGTTCTATAGTGAGGTTATCAGGTCTTCTGGTGACACAACAATTATCTTTATAATCCAGACAGGATCTCATGGAGGGAAGATGGAAGATGTAATGCCCCTAAAAAGAGTTTTATTTTTACGTGATGTACACATAAAGATTAGAAAGGTTGTTTCAACATACAGTTATTCACAGCTATTGTTGTCAAGCTGTCCTTAATTACATTTAACTATTATCTTATTACTAAATATCTATTTTTTAAGAACATGATAGTCTCTCTCATCCGCCATCTGCTCATTGATAAGATTCCAGAGTTTGTCCAGATACCTGTAACTAGGTCAGAGATTATGGTATGATGAGTTCTCATTACCTGTGTTTTCCTCGCTGTGGGTCTTCACCATCCAAGTAGGAGAAATTGATCCTACATGTAAAAGCAAAAACAGGATTATAGGGCGAGTTGGGAGCTATCGGTCTCCCTGCTTCTGTTCAATTCAGGTCAGAGAACACTGTATATTTTTCATTCATTTAATCAAGCTTACAAACGTGGCAAAATGCCATCATTTAACCTCCAAAAGTACATAATAAATCTGTGCTGTAACAGTTAAATCTTACAACAGTAAATAAACCTGCCATCCTTTTGATTTTCCTGTGTCAGCTGTGGGTTGCACAGAGATGACATAAACAAGCATTCACATCACCGAAGCTTTGAATTCAAGCCCAACACTCACTTTATTTTTTCTGCTGGTTTGATCTTCACCGTTTTCTAAGGAAAGCATTCTGGATGTTTTGCTGCTTTACCCCCCAGCACTAGACTGTGCTCAAACTGCATCTGTTCACTTTGAAGTTAATCAGTTAGTGTACATGGGATTTTTAGAGCAAAGCTGCTGGAAAAGGCACTTTAGGAGTGGTATGAGTGAGGAAAATCAGTAGAGTTGCAAGTGAGATTAATGAAGCTTAATCACCACGATTTACCTATTTCAGAATGTCACTTTGTGGTTATGCAAGCCGTCAGTACGTGCTATTGTGAAATATTTTAGCCTCTTAGTTGATACAAAAATTAGAAATAAGGTGCATACAATAATTAGAACCAACCTTATAGTTACCCCACAACAAGCCTACTTAGTGCGGTGTGAGACCAACATTAACTCTTTACAGAGAAAGGGACCTGAAAAACATAACTGCAGAGCATGCTGTGGGTGTCTGTAGGACCACTGTAAACACTATACTGGGATTAGTAGAAACGTCTCTAGAATAAAAGCCAATGCTTACAGGAAGGCAGATAAACTTGTTTAGAGTTTACGTTGAAGTCCGCTCGAACATTTGGAACATTAAAATGGAATTTTTTTTACTGTCATATAAAACACTGTTTTATGCAAGCCCAACAGCTCACAGCACCCCAAGAACGTCCCCCCTGCAGTGCAGCACGATGGTGGTCGCATCATGCTGTGGGAATGTTTTTATCGGCACTGAGAAAATGATCCATGGTGCTTATTACAGAGACATTCCTGTGGAAAACTTGTCAGTTTTGCAGGAATATGAGACTTTGATGGAGAACAGCAATCTTGAGCTTCACTGATAAAGCACCACTAGGGTGGGTTAAAGCAAATCTTTAAATGTGCCATAATCACCTTGTCTAAACTCAGACGGTGATCTGGCTGATAATCTTTGCAATGTCTTAAAGACTGCAGCAGTTTAGAGAAGTTGGAGCACTTTTGCTTTAAAAATTGGCAAAAACCCCAGAGTAGCTGGATGTGCCAAGCTCGCACAGACCCACCCGGGGAGACTTGCAGATGCAGAATGTGGCTTTACAATGTACTGAATGGAATATGCACGCATCCCATTGACTTTCTCTGTTTTAATGTTTTTCTTTGTAGTAATTCATAATTTTACCTTTCTGTCCCAATATGGTCCCTCATACAGTTCTTTGACTGATCTGATTTTGTTTGTTTCAGAAAGTAGGTCCTATAGTTTGAGGAAAATTGCTAATCTAGTTATGTTAAAAATTTAATGAAAAATTCCTGGAGGGATCTGGATCTGCACCAAGGCTGATTTGTTCCTTGCCAAATTGAATCAGCTTCTGTTTTCAGAAGGAAAAACCATGTTTGAGAGAAAACCAAGAGTAAAACCTCTGTAAAAACAGTCACTGTTGCATTTATTTCCACCGTCAAACAAGCCAAACAACACACGTTTACTCCCAATAACTTATTTGTGCCACTGTATTATTTAAATTCCATAAAGCATACTGTATTTACTCCAGCAGTGATTTTCTTCCCCTTCAGTTTGATGTCATGGGCTGTTTTACAACATGATTTAATACATATTGACTCTAGATTGAATGCTTAGCTTCTAAAGTTATCAAAAACACTCAATGCGTCAACACATAAACAGCCTCTCTCTTCTGCGTTCTGCTTGAATCCTGACTCTTAATGGATAACGCAAACTATGGCTTACTTGCTTTATCTGCATTAGCAGAGGCCTTTGCTTTTTTGACCTCCTGCTCAGACATCGGAGATATCCTGAAAAAATAAACCTCCTCCTGAAAGTCCTGACATTATTTCTTTCAAAACTCTTCTGCACATCACTCCCAAATCACTGGTCACTTCAGAGGATTTTGTGTCCATTTTCTAGCAAACAATTTTGCTTTCCTCTTTTTTTATTTTCTTTTATAAATCACACCGTCTCTTTACAATGAGGAGACACAGGACAAGCACGCAGGCCTCCTCGCCTGTGATTATGTAACCGTTCAGAGAACGGTTACATAAGGCCAGGAAGCTGGAAGTAGGTCGGGCTGGGATGATCCAGATGTATAGCATGCTAGGCTGAAAAGAGAAGAGTGGGAGTGGGAGATAAAAAAAACAAAAAACAAAGGATAAATGGATTAAAACAAAACTTAAAACTGTTTAAGAAAACAGAGAACTTTTGACTGCATTTTATGATTAATTCTATGGAGACCCATATGATTCATAATTAAATAAATGAATACAACATTTTGAAATAAATATATGACCATGAAATAGTG
>JBAMHX010000022.1:14892194-14911195 GCA_037177515.1 Pseudomugil tenellus
CACTATTTCATGGTCATATATTTATTTCAAAATGTTGTATTCATTTATTTAATTATGAATCATACGGATCTCCATATAATTCCTTCACATATGAGCAATACTAATTGCACTTGTGTTTTACATGTTTAGCTTGAAATTCAGTACGCCACTGCGGATGAATAGCTTTTAGATGGCCAGTTTAAACTTATTCATCTTTAAAGGCCTCCAAAAAATTATATTTCTGTTCAAATTAATTCTATTTGAAGTCAGTAATATCAGTTGTAAGAATGTTGTGGATATGCTGATAAAACACTACTGACCCATACAGCATCTGAGTGAGCAACAGTTTAAATGTAAAAAGTTGATGTTGATGGGTTACCCTAAGAGGAAAGGCAGCCCAGCACTTGTTTGGAAACCGATTCATGCAGACTGATAAATACAAACGATGCTTTCTTTGTGTGTGCTCATGGGCATCAAATTCATATGATTATTGTGGTGAAATGAGATAATCGGCAGAGAGGAGTTTCCACTTTGCTGCTCCCTCCAACGTGCAGTCTGAAACTGCGTGAACTGTGTGATCCTTCCAGGCTCAGCATCACTCGCCCTGTTCTTGCCATCTAGGTTATTTTTGCTCTATTGTATTTTCCATCTACATTTAGATCTTCAGACATAATCTGATCATTAATTAATTGAGCACCTTTGGGTTCAGGTTAATCCGGTGAGAATCAAATTCTCCATCAAATTTTATCAACAAGCAGTGTTGATAAAGGATTATGCTAAAAGGGGAGGTTTTTCTTAAAGGGAGGGAGTATATAATAGATTCCTTCAGTGTAAAAGGGTGATTAAGTCCTTTTTAAAGTCTTTTTTCTAAGATTATCTGTACTTAAAAACCTATTATTTCCTCAGATACATTACAATACTTCAAATTTGCATGAATATTTTTTTTTCCTCCAATGGGGAAACATGTTGATTGCTGAACTTACAGCATCATCTTTTCTGTTTACTGATAATTTATCAAAGTTTCTTAAAAACAGTCAAACAAACAAAATGGGGTTTCTTACTCTGCATATTCTCATGGCTATAACATTCATGGCTATAACGTTTATGGCTATAATGCTACCAGTACGTGTTGGATGCTCCTTCAAGCCCCACCCAAACTTACTGTTTTATCTCCCAGTTTCACATTACTGTGTTTTAAAATGAGTTAAAGCGCTAAAGTGGAAATAAAAACACAACACAATTCATTTCAGTTGAATTTATTCAACTTGAATGTAAACACTTAATCGCGATTGTTCTTTGTTTTTTAAATATACCAAAAACATTTGCATGGAGACCATTTTACAATGCTTCATGCTGATTGAATGATGAGTATTGATGATGACGATGATGATGATCACCACTGTGTGAATAACTGGATGGACAAATAGTTAAAATTTCATCATCTCTACACGGTACTGTTAAAGATGGAGGATTAGGAAACAAAGTAGGAGGAAAGGCTGAAAAAAAGACAGCTTGAAATGAGAATGAGCTTTAGCTTATCAGTGTCACAACTTTAACTAGAAAAATAACTTAATGTCCACATGAAAACAGTTTGCTTAATGTAGAGATAACTATTATTTTTCAGTGATCAAAGTACATAAATGTTATTAACAGACTGTGAAGGTAACAAACATCTCAGTGTTCGCCAGCCAGCTTGTTTGTCTAGTTAACGAATTAAGCGAGAGAGAGTTTAGCGTGTGCTGAAACAATAACCACTAGAAGTGGGCTCAGACAGCAAGGTTGTCTGCCAGAACCAATGTTCTAACTCACAGCTGTGATAAAAGTGGTCCACACTGAATTTAGACGGGTTATTTAGGCTGTAGTCCACCTTTCCTGTTTCCCACATTCTGCTCAGCTTTGATCAACCGTTATCTTTTATCATGTTAAAGCATTTTAGTTATAGCCTCGAAACGTAACAGTTTTCTAGAAAACCGGTTCAACAAGAGCACATTTGTGGTTTTGAAACCCAAATAAGTAAAATATAGTGCTACGTGAAATAATGATCAACCTTGTTGCCAAATCTAGACTGAGAAACTGAAAGCATGTGCCAGTCTAAGTATGGGCTTATGAGGTCAGAAATAGTACTCCATTTAATGCTTTGTTGGTGATTAAAACTTCTGAACTGTACTGTGCAGTAATTGGGGTAATTTGTTCTCCTAAAGTTCAGAGCCTTGTAGGTATATTTTGGTTCAGTGCCTTTTTACCGGGTGTTGATAATACAGTTAAATAACTCAGACAGAATGAAAAAGAAGGCCTGAGTTACTTTCTGCAGGTCATACACAAGTGGGGGGTTTCTCTGTGTGAAGCCTTTTTCATGCAGTGCACCTGGTTCTGGTTGATTGCCTTTCATTCGCACCAAAATCTTCTTTTTTGTTCCTTTGGGTTCATTGTTCAAATTCCTTCTGCTGGTCGTGGCACCCTGCTGAAGCTGGCAGGATGCCACTCTGGATGAATCACTTCCAGGTCAGAAGTTTTCACAGATGGCAGGTGTTAGGCACAAACACTTGGGGGATATCTTGGATTTAAGAAGGACGTGGCATCAAATGGGAAAACAGCCTAAATTTTGGGGAAAAAGCAAACATTTAATTTTCAACATTAAACCAAACATTTAATTTTCAACATTTTTTAAATAAAAAAGGGTTAAATGGGAAACATTACACCAGCCCCATGTGTAACTGTAATTCCAAACCTCTTCATGGGACACTTCCTGATTAGATTAGTGTATGAACATGAACAGACCTGCTTTGATCGATGAAGTAGCCTCAGCTTCTTTAGTAAGAGGTTGTCTGTCCTCAGCTTTCCCGCAGAGGGATTTTATACAACTTTGTGTGTGTTCAGGGGGAATGCCGTTACGAAGAAGAGCTTCTTCCATACTTCTACGAGGAAAGCATTGCAAAAAACGGACAGAAGAGGCAGAAAGTGACAAAGACCTGCGGTAAAACTACCAACATCACGCCCAAACCAACTCGTTCATCTTGGTCTGAACTGCTTCGTATCGATGAGGATTTAGAAGAAGACACTGTGAGAAGAGGCGGGTTATTTACCACATCATCTGCAACTGAACTTGTTCCTGTGGAGCATGATTGTGACGACAAAGCGAATCTCTCAAAACCCAAAGCAGGCCGTTCTCCATCAAATAACGATGGTGAGGACTGTGCTGTCGTTAGTATAGAAGCAGATCACAAAGGAAGAGATCCTGTATATCCAAACTGCATCTCACAGCCGATTGATGAAAACGATGAAGAACTTCAGAAGATGTTCTACATTCCCAAGTGGGATTCAGTCCCACAGTCCACCGAGAGAGTGCAGAGTCTGAAGTCCATCCTTTCCAACGTGGCTGAACTTCTCTCTCGATCTCCACCTTCTGTTCCTGACATTTTACAAGTGGACAAAGCTGCATCATTACGTCCTTCCTCTCCCCTTAATCAACCATTTCATGTCAGTTTTACTTTGGATGTAGATGATGATGATGAGGAAGAGATGACTGTTGGAGCTGATAGTGTTGCACCCTGCCCAGATTCAGAACAATATTTTGGGTGTGAAGAAAGCAGTAAAAATAAGCAGCCAGTCACCGCTACTGTCCTCAGTCCCACCTGGGATGAGGTTTTTGAGGATGAAGAAGTAAATTATGATAATAATATTGAAGACAATGACAAAGAAACCAGTGACCAAAGGTGTGACTACTCCACAAAGGAAGAAAAAGTGAAAACTAGAAATAGTTATGACCGCACAAGCAATGAAAACAATTGTGTGGACAGCAGAAGAGAGGAGGTAATGTCACATTCCACAGATGGTGGGAAAGACGGTGGATCCTCTTGGGGCATCCCCCAGATGGATGACAGCATCAATCTGTTTGAAGACGATGACGCCTTCCTGCAGATAACTATTCCAGATATCCCCACTCCCCAGGCTGGTGTCACACCCAGGACATCCCCTAATGCAAAAAACACTGCAACACTGATTCAACCTGCAGCAAAGCACCTCCTAACAAATCCATGTAGCACTACACAATCAGCTGCTTGCACACAAAGAATAGAAACACGGAAAGCATCAGATGCAATGCTCATAACTCAGAGCAGTCATTACACTTCAGAAACAAAACTTGATGTACACACCTTGGACACACCAAGTAAAGCCTTCACAGATCATTCAGACAACACTGCACCTTATGTTAAGTCTCCTACAGAACAAGAAAATTCGGATTCCTTTAACAGCTCCTGTCCGCTATTCTCTGTCAATTTTGACCTCGGTTATTCACTGGAAGACTCTGAGGATGAAGCAGGAGTACATGTGGAACCTTCCGCTTGTATGCCAGCATCCCCACCACCTAAAAAGCAGCCTGACTGTATTGTGTCTTTACCAGCAGTCTCCAACTCTTCAACACCGTGTAACGGCCTCAACAGCAAATCCAAGCTACCCACTCGACACGCGCAATCAGACTCAACAATGCCAAAAAGCGAGGCGCTCCCATCTCCAATCAGACCGCAGGGAGTGAGGCGGACACTCGTTCCCAGTTGGAAACGGACACTATCAGAAGCGGAAGGTGGCATCGCCATGTCAAGCACAGAAACTATTCCAGGAAACAATTCTGGTCATGTCAACGCTTCAGGTTTTTACAAACAAATATGATGTTTATAATTTCCTTCATTGGTTAAATCCCCATCCCCCCCACCCCCCCCACCCACCCAATTCTCGACCCAGTTTTAATCTGCTGTCAAGACTGCCTGCATGTTTTGTGTCTGCTTCTCTTTATCAGAACATAGCAGTGAGAGTGAAGAAGAGGTCGTGGTTCATAAAAGAAGACGTCAGATCAAGGTTATCCCAATGTCGTCCCCAGAAGTGGTGAGAGAGTTTTGTCAACATTAAATAATATAATGTTGAAAATATTGCTTCATATTTTAAATTTGAAAGTTTTTCCATGCATTTTAATCATGAACAAAGACACATTTATTTTTATAGCACATAAGTTCTTTACATGAAGCATTAAAATCATTCCAGTGGGTGCAAAGAAAGCATCAAGAAATAGGAAAGGACAGGAACAAAGGGCAAAAATCACAAAAAGAAATGTTTTTAAACTCAATGTTCTTAGATCAACCAGAGGATGTCAATGAAAAAATACACAGAAATGAATAGTATTAGTTTATTTCTATCACAGTTAAGTATAAAACGAGGATAACTGATGATGACTGATTCAGACAGATCATTTCCAAGGTGCCCACAGTTGTCATGACAACCACCTTGGGAGCAGTGAGGAAGCATTTACCTCCTATGAGGTTAAATTTTATATCAAAATCAAAATAAGTCATAAAACATGCCATTTTTGGAAAAATACAACACATTTTCTCTTTTTCAGTTCACTAGTGATGCGGACTCCCCAATGGTGGTGAAAAGAAAACGTGTCCCTGCTCTGAATTCAGTAAGACTGTATGGACAGTAATGGATTCCTCTTGCTCGCTCTGTTAATGCTGAAACGATTTCATTATGACCTTTTCTACAAGTTATTCTTATCTTCTGTGATTAAATGCAGCAGTAGCATTAGCAGCATTTAACTGATTGGCTGTTTTGGGGTTCCAGTCTGATGAAACGCAGGGTGAAGCCGTTTCTGACGATGATTTCCAGACTGAGCCAACATTCACGTGCAGACCGGCAGCGCTGGCAGCAGAGAGGCGGCAAGTCCAGCTGGCCAAACAGAAGGTCTGCACACCAATAGATGGTTTTCTACACTGCTGTCATGTGAATCTTCATAATATAATTTACTCTATATCCATTATTTTCATAGTACTAAATGAAATAAAATAGAAGCTTAGCATTTTCTGCAAGTAAGATACCAGATTTGTTTTCATGACATGTTACAGCTTATTTCGTTGTGTAAAAGTTTAGTTTGCAAGAGGATTTTTATGAGTTCTGTTCCTTTGTGTCATTTTAAACATCCCAATCATTGATTTGTAAGACAAATAAGGAATCAAATCAAAAGTTTTATACAGTACTGATGTATCAAATTCACTGTATAATTTTTTGTTTAGCTTTATTTTTGCACAATACCCTCCTCTACATACCAAAACCATTGGATGGTGCAGACTGGTTTATCTGCTTATTTTTGTTAGTTGAAATGAAATGGTGATCAGTTTTATAAGTTTGCCTCTTCATGTAACTTTTTTTAAAATAGGTTTTCTATTTAAACATTTCCATTTGATGCATTACACCAAAAACAAACCCTTAAAACATCTGTCTCTTCAAATAGTATCTTCACATAAATTTTTTTTCCAGTTAAGTTTATCTTGAAATGTGAGACCACTGTCGCTTTATGAAAATGTGAAGTTATTAATCTTTTTATTTTTTCTAATTTTAAAATTTGGATTTATCAATGACAGCCTTGACATTTTCTATGGTTCTGTATCAGAACTTTTTATGCCACAAAGGCCGTCAATTCCTGGATGAAGAGGCAGAGCTGTCAGAACAGGAGGGGGCAGGTGTGTCATCTGACGAAGACGACGGAGAAGACCAAAATGGCTCTCTTGATGGTTTCGTGGTCGACAACACGCACTTCTCGCAGGGACTGAATGGTAGCTTGCTTTGATGCTTGGTGGACTTTTCAAATGTGTTTATCTTCCGCTGAGATTTTCGGTGACATGGCAGGCCGAGTGAGTCATGCTCTGACATTTACACTCTGGTTTCCTGTCTGTTCTCGTCTCTGCCAGAATCAGAGATGCAGGGAGTTTACCTGAAGTCTGTGAGGAGCCCTGCTGCCCAGGGCAAATTTAAAATGTCATACAGAAACCATCATAACATGGATATTTTTTCCCAGGTATTTATTACTTTATTCTTTAAAAAAAATATCCTGCAGAGTGTTTCATTGTGTTCGTTCAATTCCATGTTCTTAATCTTCACAAGGTGCCTGAGATGGATGAGACGTATGCAGAGGACAGCTTTGTTGTTGGCAGTGATGTTGAAGAAGTGGACAGCAGTGACGACGAAGCAGAGAATGTTGAACTTATGCCCGAGGCTTCATTCGTTGATGGGAGAAGGCAGTATGCCACCAGACGCCGTGTCTTTCTGCACAAAGCCAGAGCAGGAGCTGACTCAAAAACCAGAGCTGAGAGAGGAGCAGTGAAAGTCAAATGTACCCGGGTCATACGCATTAACGATTCCAGCGAGGACGAGATGGAAAAAAAGAGTCCCATCTCAGGACAGGGTGTTGTCCCTTTGCTTTCCAACGCAGAACAACCAAAACCAAGTGGAACCAAGTCCTCAGCTTGTGCAACCATAGCGTCTAAGGTGTCGTTGCTGAGAAAAACACAAAGGAGCTCACTGGCTGACGAGCAGCTAAATGAGAGGTAAAGAAATTCTCATACTTTAGTTGCACATCTGTGTTTACACAAAAACCTCTGCAACTACTTGTGTTTTGTTTCTCATACAGGTGTCGCCAGAGGTTAGAAAAGCAGCATCTTCTCTCAGAAGAACTTGACTTTGAGGAGGCGGAGTCATCTTATTCCTCAAAGAAGCAACTCCAGGTATGGCCCTGCAAAGAGCTGCTCTTTAGGATGATAGCATGCGTTAAATACATTAATCAGTACGTATGCTAACTCATCCCTGTACAACTTTAACATGACTAAACTGAGGTTTTTCCTTTTTTCTTCTCTTTTGTGGTCTCCAGGCATTTTCTGACACTTCCTCAGTGCCTCAGAAGTGCAGCAATCAGGACTCATTGCTAAATGTATCCATGTCTCCGCCCGGGTCTGTTTGCATTCTGGTGGACAGCCGCTGCATCAGTAGTGGAATGGGGCTGATCACCTGTCTGCGACAGCGTCATGCAGCTACCGTCCACGTCTGCTCACTGGACAGCAGCTACTTCATTGTCAGTGACCGCATGGCAGTAGAAAGGCACAGCCAATCAGATTTGGCCACCATGCAGAACAGGAAGCGACTAGCAGACAGAGTGAGCAGCTTACAGGAGTTGTTTGAGCGTGTGTGTCTGATTGTGGAAAAAGACGAAAGCATGACAGGTGGGTTTGTTTAACATACTGATAACTTTGAAGGATGATAATAGATGATAGCGATCATTGTGCAGTACCATACACATTAAAATCTGTCACAGTACACGATTATATGCTCTAAATATTATTTTGGGGGTTTGGTATATGTTTGATCTGCGTGTTGACTGCTATTGTTCTAGGTGAAACCTCACTGCCACAGTACAACAGCACATTTGTTGGTCTGGTCCAGTCAGGTGTTCGTTTGCTGCGGAGCGACGGTGCTGAGGAGAGCGCTGGCTTGTTGGCAAAGCTCGCTAGACTGGAGCAACGGAAGGGTCACTCCATCACAGTGCCATTTGAAGTCAAAGGTCAGCACAGGGAGCAGGCTTTGGCGTTGTACTTAAGACTACCTTCAGTTAACTATGTCCATGCGCTAAACCTGAGCCACAACTTCCCGTCTATTGCTCAGCTAATAAACAGGTAAAGTGAACATGGTGTACGCCGTAATGTTTGAATGGCTTTTTTTCTTCTTCTCACATTAATGTCTCGTTTCTGTAGCCCGATTGAAGCTATAGAGGAAGGCGGGTCCATGAGTCGATCTAGAGCTCAGAACCTCCATCACTTCCTGCGCTACTCCTCTGAATCATTCCTCATAAACACATCAAAAGGAGGGAAAACCAGCTAGCACTTTGATGGAGACACTGTAAGGAAACACACAAACTAAAAATTCCTTGTTTGCAATTCATCCATTATGATTTTTTCCTGTTTATTCACCTCAGACGCAGTGTGCTAAATATATTCTTGCCTTTTCTGTTTCTCTTTTTGTAGCTCCATCAGGAATAAGGTACAAGTTGCTATGTGACTGAAATGTTGATATTGCACCTCAGTGAGACAAGCTCAGGATTTTAGTTCATTCTTTTTGCACAATAAGGTGAAGAAAATTATCTCTTAATATGCTACATAAAACACTTTTACCTGTTTGTATAGTAGTGCCTCAATTATCAGACAGGAATGCTGTCAGATGTTACGAAGCAACAAGACCATAATTCAATCAAGCCCTTGATAAAATAATGTGGAATTTTTTTTTCTTTATGTACAGCTGCAACTAAAACATGTATAATTTAATAAAATATATTTGTACATGGTGTGTTGCTTATCCTGAGCTGCGTGGAGACTGTAATAGCTTTGTAACACCACTAGAGGTCAGGCTTTTCTTTTTATACTATTTGTATTCATATATTCATGTTTTTAAGCGTGACAACCATTGACTGTACATAGGCGACAACTCACTTTTATTCCTTTCAAAAGCACGTTTATTAATACTTGTACCAAATAACCTTTTTGAAAAACAAAAGTGGTATTTATTTAAACAAACTCTTGTAGATCTACATAGGGATGTTTGATAAAAAGTATCATACACAAAGCACAGAACACAAAAGCAGCATTAGATATTTAAAGCAGCCATTTTTTCCACTATACAGACATATCAATTACTATGACTTAAAATTCAATACAAACCCAGACAATTAAAAAAATACTGGGTTAAAGTTTAACAAAGCCTAGAAATTCAAAGTATATACATGTTGTCTTTGGACAACCATGTGCAGTTTAACTTTTGCAGTCCCAGGTCACATTTGTATTTTTCATACAGGGAAAGTAGTAGCTTCTGCAACTGAAATATTTGCATTACTAATTTGTAACAAAATTGTATGTCAGAATATCCCTCTTATTAAAATCCCCATCACATGACCATATTTTGTCCATATTCTTTAGGAGATTTAATATAAGTAAAAAAAAAACAAAAGCACCAGATGTTGTAAAACAGTTGTCTTCAGTCATAAAAACAGAAGCTGCAAAATGGTTGCAAAATCTGCAGCTATAAAAATTATTTAATTTCTCTTGACTGTAGGTAGCACAAGCTACTGTACAGAACTGGTCTGATGGCCCCCTCTTGTGGGCAGCATGTAGGATGACGGGGAACATAGTTGGAACAAGAAGAATTTTACAAACCACACTTAACAAAAAGAACAAAAAACAAAACAGGTAAACTTCAGCACAAATTTTTAAATTAAATTTAGCGTTGGTAGAAAATCTTCGCAAATCTGTTGAGTGTTAAGTGAGGAATTTGATTGCCATTTTGTTTTCAACCATATAAGTAAGGTGCTTCATTTTGACACTAACAGCCAAGATGACACAGCAGCAAATGAGACTAAGTCCAGTTCAGTTACGATACATAAAAAAAATTAAGTCAAAATTATATTTCTATAATACTGCAACACCTGACCTAACCGTTTATCTACATTATATAGAAGACGATGCTACTCTGTAACCTCATACACGACTTAAAGCCTTCGAGCAGCCTGAACTTGAATCTTAACTTTTCAAAAAGTTCAAGCACATACACAGTTAAAAAACATTAGGTATGATTTTAAAAGGGGTCATTTGCACTTTATATTCAAAAATTTGTATCAAAAGGAGTTTGAAATCCTGTTTAAATATTAGCGAACAAGGTTGGTCTACAACCAATACACTATAAATTACAAATTAAAGCTTTAATTCCAGTATAACAGTAGAGGCAGATTGTAACTCAAATGCATGTCCAACTTTGTATTTTTGGTAATAAATGAAAACAAAGTAAAGCATATAATGGACACAATATTTTTTATGACCTGCAGTTTTTTTTACTTCATATTTTAGGGACAGCTGTACCTTTTAAAAGTAACACTTGAAACCATTAAACTTTTCCAAATTACAGAAAATCTTAGATGTACAAAGCATGCATGGTCAAAAAGAAACCATATTTACAGGTGCAGCTTTTATCTTGTAATATATATTCTTTCAACACCGTGTGGCTGTTAGCCGAGGCTCCGTGGACGAATTCTTCCCTACAATCAGTTCTTTGTCATTTTTATACGGCAGTTAAAAGATCATACTCCTGCCCGCACGAAACATTGTTTCAATACCACATGAATTCAGGCTACATGCTGGTTGGCTGTGGCTGTTGCTGCAAAGGCTGCAGCTGGACAGACTGTGGCTCCGAGTCCTGAATACTACACTCTCCTCCCTCTCGCATGTACATTAAAAACAAAGTCACAGTAGCAAAAGTAGTGGCATTCACTGGGAATGCGCGGAGCAAAGTGGACGTGAGTCCACGGGTAAAAACTCTCCACCCTTCCTTCTGTAAACTCTGTCTGACACAATCCATGATGCTGTTGTACTTGTTCACACCGCCGACTCCGTCTGCCTGCAGACGGGACTTGATCACATCCACCGGGTAGGTGGAGAGCCAGGATGCGATGCCAGACATTCCTCCAGCAAACAGCAGCTTCGGGATCATGTACGGGTCTTCTGGCTCACAGCCCAAAGAACGCGTCAGCACGTCGTATGTCAGGAAGTACACGCCAAACCCAGGCGTCTCACGTACCAGGGTAGTTACCATGCCACGGTTGATCCCCCTGAATCCCTCCCTCTTGTAGATTCTCACCAGGCAGTCCAGCGAGTTCTTGTACATCTTCCTTTTAGACTTCTTCTCTCCAGTCCCCTGCATCTGCATGCGTGTTTTGGCCAGCTCCATTGGGCAGCAAATGACACACTGGATGGCTCCGGCAGAGGCCCCGGCCAAAAACTGATTGAGAGGTGTGTCGCGCCCTAGTTGCCGCATGGCATTGCCTTGGACGCCAAACACTATGGCATTGATGAAGGTCAGTCCCATCATTGGAGACCCGATACCTTTGTACAGACCAAACATCTAGAGACAAGGAGAAATTTCTGGAATAATTATCCAGTTACCCACCATGGAAAAGCAGCACATCAGAAAGGGTAAAGTTCTTCATTTGGTTACCAGCAGGCTTCACATTCTGGGACAAATTACAACACTCCTCCATAATAAATGACCGATTACATGTATATGTCTGAACACGCAACGCCGTAAGCTTCTTTTAGTCACCCTGACAGAGAAACATCTCACAAAACATTACTCATGTCTTACAGCCTCCAAGCCACTGCAGGAAATGTGGAAAACAATTACAAAACCATAAAGCAACTGTTAGTACTGATGATTGTTAAGGAGCATTTTTTCACATTAAACGTTTAGTTGGATGAAGTTAAATCTGCAAATCATTCAAACAAACCTTTTAAAGTTTGAATAATATGATGAAGGGCAGAAAATCCAAATGAACCACATGTCACAGCTATGATTCCAAGTATACTCCACTTAGCTCAGGTGGCAAGATGTCCAAAGCTTTATTTAGAAAAGCCAGGAATGAGGTCCTCACTGACCCTGACTAATAGAGACCACCTCCCTCACAGTCCCCCCCACGTTAGGAACATGCTGGCTCATGCCTGTACTCATAGATCAGGCTGTAACTGGACACTAATTAATGCAGAGGCTGCACATGCACATGGTGGGAGGTAAACAAATAACAGGTGTCGCAAATGCGGCCAACTTTACTCGAAGAACGACAAACTAGTGGAAAGCTTACCGACTCCTGCCGTACGATGGACTGGAAACAGTGAAACGTCCCGCGGTACAAAGGTTTGTCCACATTTTGAACTTGAAGTCGCACCTATGGGCGACAGCAAGAACGTTGGTCACATGAAGGACTACACTGACTACAAAGCAATATAGCAATACAGTGTTACAGGCAAATATGCAGACTTTTATGTTCGTTTTTTTAATTTAATGACTTCTTTCAGGGTTATATAAAAGAAAAAACTTAATGGATGCAACATGTGGGAGAGAAAACAGAAAAACCGAGCCTGAGGTTTTTTAAACAAACATACAAAAAAAGAAAACATTTTGCTCATATTTCTACATCTCAAGACATGACATTGGATGAGAGGGGAAAAAAAGGAGACCTTGACCATACTTACTAGGTCACATTTCCGTGGAGAGGCTGTTTATTCCTCTCTCCCATCTACAACACAGTGACACTGTTGCTGTTAAAGACAGCCGCCCCCAGCCCCAAGCAGACAGCGGCTCAGGGAAAAATGACATTAAAAGCAAGGTGTAAAAGAACTACAACCAAACCAATCACCATCTATGTGTGCGTCTTCAGTGGAAGCTGAAAACTATACAGTTATTTATAATATATAAAACCTCTTCATTTACATTTGTTTAACTCCTGAGTGAATGATGTGTAACAAACTGTAGTTAACATTTGGTTGGTTTTATAAGTTACTGTTTCAAAGCTTTAAATATTCAGATTTATTTACAGAAAACCTGCAATGTTTAAACCACACATAACTCCAAAGTAGAGCAGAAAAAATGTTATGTGCTCTGCTGCTTCCGTATGCATGTTTGTGACTTTGTGGTTGGATAAAACTGAAGACTAGAAAAAAGGATGGAGTTACTAGGAAGTGATGTTCTACCCACGTCCCCATTTGCACAAACAGAAAACATTAATAACATGTTATGCCACCAACAGTGTTGAATACAATATTTTTAAAGCTCCTAAAGCCATAAAATGTTCCACTGCTCTTGCACTACCTCCAAAGCTCTGAATCCTCCAACAAGAGTAAAGGGCAGAGAATGGAGCAGATACCCACCTTAACAGTATCAAATGGATGTCCAACCAAAACACCAGCAGCACCTAGAGAGAGAAAAAGCAAAAAGCGGACACGTTTTATCATCTGAATGTAAATGTAGGATAGTTAACTCAGAGTGAATCACACTGTAGAAACAAAACCACCTACCAGTTATTTTTTAGATAATTCACATCTTACATATTAACTTCAATACATCTGTCATTGTCTTTGTCAGAGAAAAGCAACTAATAGACAACAAATCCAGGCGGCATGCAGGGATACCATACAGCTCATTAATAACTCGTCCAACGCCCTGTTGCTGTAAAAACACTCATTTCAGGAACGCAGTGACTTATAATATTGTTCCCCTTGCAAAAGCAAACACCCTCCCATTGTGAGATTGAGCAAAAGCCATCAGCTGGTCAGTGCACTGGACCCAGTGACGTCAGCTTCACAGGACCCTGACCTTGACTCATGTCAATGATTCGAAAACTAGTTAAATACAAATGTAGCCACTGCAGATTTTTGCATCAGATCAAATGCAACAAGTGTCTGTGTTGCAAAATATCAATTAGTTAGGATTAATCTGAATGTGTCTGGTAGAATATACTTTAGGTTTGTGGGAACAAGCAAGCTGTTCCTCCTCATACGTCAGCCAACAGTGCAAACATACCCATAAGCTGATTAGTCATTCTACAGAGACATATTGGTAATAGTGAGCTTAAGACACCGGTTAAATGCAGAGATGAGTAAAATAATATGGTAGGCTCTGGTTTTATTTGCAGTTAGAAGGAATTAGTTAGAAAAGCATCTAAGACAAAAAGCCTAATCTAAATTAAAACTAAAAACTGTTCTTGATGTAAAAGTTCAGAATTACAAGGCCTTTAGAAAGCACTTAAACACTGGCAAGGTTTGAGTTGAAACATTGTTAAAATAATATAAAGAAGCTTTAGTTGGATGATAAAATACATGCAAGTAGCAACTCCCCGCTGAGGAATGAATGATACTGATCACATGCACAATTACAAAGGGGAAATCTGACATATGATAAAACGTAACCTAAAAATGATGCATTTCCATATCATACGTTTCTGTATAGGATGCAAGTTGGAAAGAAAACAGATATTTAATCGGTTTATAACACAAAACGGAGGGGGGAAAAAACGCAACTTCCTGTATGGAATTTCCTACACTACATCCAGGTCTGGACTTCAACTTCACAATGTTACAAGTGCTCATTAAAATGTTCACTTTTCTCACACAGTGCATGTTTTGTGAATCAACTGGTGGGTTTTTTTCAGTCAGTATGAAAGCACCACAGCAACCGGGCTTCTTATGTGTGCCACAGCAGTGGAAAAAAACCCGCAATGGCTAATGCTAGCGGATGATGCTAATCGTTAACTTGTTGCTAGCTCACATCACTTACCTCCTACACACCCAGCAGCGAAGTCCAATGCCATTACCCTTAAAAAACCTCACAGTTAGAAGGTGTCGACTCAACTTAACTGCAGTCAAACTTCAACTTTCAGGCAGAGCTTACAGTGAGTGCTGTTTAGGAATCGCCTGGCTTGGTGTTCAGCCAGGCTAGCTAAGATTACTTTCCTTAACGATGCTGGTGATGCGTATATGGCAGATAAGAGAGCCACTCCGGCTAATGGAAGTCACTATCTCAACTGATTAAACCGACTTAATTTGTGTCCTCACTTTGACTACTAGAGTTGCTCTTCCTGCCTGCCTAACCTTTCTATTTCTGTGCGGAAGGCGGAGGTTAGCAGCATATAAGAAGAAGCGTGTTTGTCCTTTTTAAGGCGGCCCAATCGGATTACTTGTAAGCAGACAACTCCCCTAGCGGGTTCTGTCCGCCCCCCACATCCATTGGCTCCTGCAGGTTAAAAGAGGGTTTATAATAGTCGCAACTGATCCCCTTTACCGTCAAAATCAACAGTGTTATCATGATGATACTCCTCTGCTTGTATGAGTTTAAACACTTAAATTAGGAGACCCACACAGCATGGATGGTTTATATTGAGCCGGATTGATGTCACAGAACCAATCACTAAACCAATACATTTAAAAATGTGTAGCAGGATATATGTAAAATCTTCTATGAGTAGTTCAAGGATTTCAAAAGAAAAAGGGAGCCAAATTAAACACATGCAAAGTCAAATTAAAGCATTTGGGGTCTTTAGGGATGGATTCGTAAAGGTGCAAGAGATCCTGGAAAATCCTTGAGTATTAATGTGCTAATGTGTTAATGGGTTTGAAAAGTTGACATGTAGATCTGTCTCCATGTTAAGAAGTAAATTACTTGTTGCCCTCAAAGATTCCTTTATTCATTTGATTTACATTTTAAATACTAAATCATTAGAAATAGGTCATTTTTAAGTCACTATTAGACCACAACCCAGATGAGTTACATCTGTGCAGACTTGAAGATAAATGACAGATTTGGAAGCTTTGTTGTGTTTATCAAGTGATATCAAGAGATATATAATACAAATACAATACAAATATAATACAAATTAAATATAATAAAATGTCTTTGTTGTCAGAGAGAGATAAGAGTGAAAGGAGTTGCAGGATTGTTTAGCTGACAAATATAAAAGGTGCATTATTCCACTGTGCAGGACATTTGTGGTCTACCTGAAATAATCTTTATATGCAAACCTGACCTGCAACATCATCACCAGCCACAAAGAAAAGCCACAAGTGTAACTTTGAGTTACAGTAACTAGTGTTGTGATCAGATTGTGTTAAAATGCAACAACAATAAAAAAAAAAAAAAAAAAGAATGAAGGGTTTGTAATAACCAGCAGCACAGAACATTCAGATGTCTCAGGGAAGAATAAGTTATTCTAAATATCTGCATATTTGAGACACAAATAATAAATACGGATCCTAGAAGGATCCTAGAAGGATGATCCAAAGAAAACACCAAAATCCTCTGAATTGAACTTAAAAAAGTTCCTCTTGTGTGAACTGTCAAAAAAGTGATATATGTTCACAGAAATTTGGTATCGTGTTCAGTTAACATGCACAGCGTCTCACTATCACTTATGATACAAGCATAACACCTGTTCTACTACACCTGTGTACACAAAGACACACAACTCTGCTTATTTAGCTGTTTTTATGTATACCATGCATGTCTTCTCTTAAGTGGGAGATCTCATCAACGGCAGACAGACAGTGGTGTATTTTGGCTTCTCTGCAGTGTTTGACACATACTTCAATGTGGGTGAACAACTGCACAGATTATTTCACTGTCAAATGCAAGAGTCTGGACAAAGTAGATGATGTGCTGTTTGTGTGCATTTTACTAATTTTCCTGGTTACTGTACTAACATAAAACTGATCCCTTGTCATTGAAATTCTGACATTTTATTTCAGTTTATGCAGTAAGTCACCACTATATGCATGTCATAAACTCTTTAAAATTCCAACTTTTATGTCTGAGGTCTGTATGTAGCCGTTTAACTAAAAAAGAAAAAAAATTGAATTTTTGTATATCTTCTATTTATTACTGTGATAAGTCTAAATTATTGTAGTGTAGTTCTCTGTTTTCTGGTGTCCATTAGAAAGCAGAAGACAAGGATCAGATTATGTACAAAATTATTTTGGACAAAATTTCTATAAAATGATGCAAAAGTTCTCAGCACCTGTTCGCATCAGATATGAAATGTTTGGCTTTATAGAATTAAAGTCACACTACGCAAAAACTTTAGTGTTTTTTTTCCTGGACAATACATCCATAAAATACTTCCTATTCTTCCCTTTTCTTTAAGTATTATAAAATATCCGAAGCTAAACCAGTCATCGGTATTGCGGTGCTTTGAATATGAAGAGAACTACTACTTTCTATTTTTGTTGTTGGTTTTTATGGCCAGTTTTAAAAATGTACAAGTTTAAACAAAAGAGTATTTTTTAGGAATGACTGTAAATTTATACTTAGATTATAAGTTCCCTGGGATGATAAATAAAGTATTTTTCTTTTGACCTTGTTATTACAGTGTAGTAACATATACAATACTGTTCCGACACTTGATGAATTTTCAGATAAATCATAATAGTTTTAATCTTGGAAGAAGTAAAGTACATTCTTAGAAAAAAGCCAAAATACAGTTCTATAAAGGAAATCATAAAAAGGGATGTGTAACAGTGTAAATGTTGATGATTCAATAAAGCCCTTGTCTAAATAAAATTTTAAAAATCAGATACTCTATATTTTGTATAGTGCGACAGTGAGTCCGCATGACAAACAAATAAGCAACTGAGTGAAATGCAACCATGATTACCCTAATCATTTATACTTTTGCCATTTACACTTTTTAATAAGTCGAATCACAGTGATGAGTGATGAGGGGAAATCTTTTGCTTCAATACCATTGCTTCAATCACATATACGACTGTTATAGTTCATTTAAACTGAATCAGAGCCTTATAAATGCTAAAACAAGTCATTTTTCATGTTCCCACAATCCATACATTTTAAACACCATATATATATATTGGTGAATCCCACAACCAAAATTTTGATTAAAAAATCTGTTATTCGCCAGTAAATAAGACTTGTGTAGTGGACATTCCGCTTTGCAGTTAATACAGATCATTAAACATGTTTCAGAATCCACGTCTGTCCATTACTTTAATCTTACAACCCTGAAATAATTGCAAATATGAAAACTTCCTGAAGATAAATGTATATTTGATGGATCAAAAAGTAAACAAGTGGCATAATGATTTGCATGAAGGATGCTGACACCACGTTTAGTTTCACATAGAGAGAATTATTGTTCCACCACCCCCTATCACCATGAATTAACATGACTTTAAATGGGAAAGGCCAACTGATTAACCTGAATCTCTGATTTTCAAGTAACCTACTAGTTAAAATTTAAAGGCCTGGGTGTCATGAACTGCTTCACGAGCTCATCTGTGACTTGTTTGCGTTTTTCTTGATGTTCGGCAATCATAGGCTGCAGGGTCTCAATCAGAATCTTCTTCAGATCTCCAGTTAGGAGTGCTCCACTTATGTAGTCCTGCAGAGAGAGAGGATATCACAGCGTAAGGGAGCAGAGAGGAATGGTAAAATATTCAAGATGAACAACTCAAAAGAGAGGAAAAAAGCCTGGAAAATACAGTTTTTCTCGCTTACTTGTCTGATTTTCTCCAACTGTTCATCATCTTCAAAGAAGAAGGTCAAATACATGAACGAGACGTCTATATCTGGGTTACCACCGTGCTTTCTGTGCTCTTCCACCGTGTCTTTTCCTCCTGAAAATGCGTGCTTGTTGACCTGCCAGGAACAATTCCAAATCAGATAAGACATTAAAAAAATGCTATATTACCATCTAACTTTTAACAAGTAGTATGAGACAAACACATCACCTTGTCCTTGATCTCGTTGGGTGTGTCAGTAAGGAAGATGGAGGAGTTGGCATCACTGGCGCTCATCTTGGTTTGTGCCCCCTGCAAAGCGGGGAA
>JBAMHX010000022.1:14928004-14941595 GCA_037177515.1 Pseudomugil tenellus
TATATATACAGGAAAAGGTTAATAATAAGGCTGTTGTTGTTTCTTTTTCTTTTTTTACAAATTTTTGCTTTTTTTGTGCCTGGTGATCCATGAAAACATAATGTTAGGAATATTTTGAGCTGGTCCACTGTGCTGACTATATATCTGTGCAGAATTGGACTGGAAACCTGCAAAGTATTCAGAACATGCACTCAAATCAAGAGGCAACACATTTCAGAAACGTTGGAGCAGGGACAACAAAAGGTTGTAAAGGTAATTTGCATGAATCAGAAACAACTGAAGGAGCATTTGAGGAATTCTTCTAATAGTTTTGGGATAAATTTTGCTCCCATCCAGACCACGTGTCTGAACTGACCTGCCTGCAATCCAGAGATTTCATGAAGAGAAAATATTTGACAAATCTAAGAACAAAGACTACGGGCATCCAACAAGAATTGGAAAAAAATTCCTCTTAAAACTCCAGCCTCTGGTTTCATCCCTCCCCAGATGTGAAGTGTTGCTGCCATCAAATTCAAAATGAAGTATTAATTCACTTAAAATAGTAAAAGGTCTGTTTAAGTTTTGTTTGGGATTAAAAAGGTTTTATGAGCTTTGCCAATGATTGCATTCTCTTATATTTACACAGTATTCCAGCTTATTCTAACTAAGACTTTGTATTTTTCACTGTGTAGTCTTAATAGTTTACTTAAATACAAACAATCAAAGTTTAAATAACAAAAGTTGCTGTTTGTCTGTACTTTTAAATAATTTAATCATATCTGTTTTAATGCACAGGGAAACTGCAGACGTCTGAGCTGTAATGCAGAAGTTGCTTTGAACATTTAAAACGGAATTGCTAAATAATCAGCTTGCTCTTATGGGGTGGGGTGTTTTGCGGCTCTACCCTACTTGTAATTTGTGCAGAAATCAAATGCAGTCTTCTGTAAAATAAGAAAGACTATCGTGAAAAGAGAAGCTCATCGTTGATTGAGTGGCAGTTCCAAAAATTCTACATCTTTTATATCGTTCATCAGACCCCAGAACAGGTTTTCACTTCACCTGATTGCATCTTCAGTATGCTTAGAGGGAGAAAAGACAGCTGTGGACCAGGAAATTGTCCATACTTGTACTCGTGCACACTGTTTTTACTGACTGAAGGTTTTTCAGAAGTGTTACCAAGTCCTTCCTTGGTGGGTTTTCCACAAGAGAATCGTGTCTTTTTGTGATGATGTGCAGCCTCAGGGCTCAAACATCACAGACGTGTATTATTTATTTCAGTGTGTACAGAGTGGCAGAATCTCAGTTCGTTCTGTGTTATAGCAGCAGTTTCTGTCGGAGTGTGTGTGTTTGAACACCCTGCTGTGCAGTTTGACGCATGCAATAACTTATGTTAACATCTTTAACATAATTTGTTTTGCCTAAAGATTATGTCTATACAAGATAAGTCTGTGTACAAAATGTTTTTGTTCCTTTTATTCTTTTTATTAATATCTTAAATCAGAAAGCAATTAAATAACTTTTAATCTATAAACATGGACATCTTTTTTTTAAAATGTATTTTTAGCTTAAATCTTTAGCCTCATTGTGTTTGCTGCCCCTTTTGTGGCTCTACAAAGAATTTCAAGGTGACATTGACTAAAGATCAATTCATTGGTTTGCTTTCTTCCTGAGCACACATTTGGACAGAAATAATGTGAATCATTCATACACACATCCGACTTCAGAAGGATGAGTTCCTAAGAAGTTTAAAACATTTAATTGGGAATTTTTACACAGTTTAACGTATTAATGTTTTCAAAAAGAGTTGCCAGAAATAATCTCTTTCAATCCAAGTGTTAATGGTTACAGGAAAAAAGAACAAATATATCAATAGAAAATGACCCAAAGTGTAAAAAATGATTGACTGAAGGAAATAAAAATGGTTTTGAAGTCTTTGTGCTTCTCTTGGTCAGCACATGGCAATGATAACTTGCTGCTGTGTGCACTTCCTCTCTCAGCATGTGTATCAATACTGTCAATAAAGCCTACGGATAATAGCTTGGCCAGCCCATTAAACACACAGGCAGCTACAGGAAAGGAATCAATAATGAATACATCACCACAGGAACAGCCACCATGACCTTATACTGGAACGTCACTAACCACAACCATAAACAAACAGAAGCTTATTTGATCACCATTGTTGTGCTTTAAACAGTAAGACAATAGTACAACAACAGACTTTTCTTTTCTTTCAGTTGTTTTCCATCAGACATATTCTACCTACTACTAATATTTATCTATATTTGGACTCAAATAAATCTTTTTGTGAGAGAATAAAGACTTGCATGTGCACAGTAGGACTGCATTCCTATGGCAGCCTGGGATGATTAAATTCAATTTGGCTGCATTTTAATGTGGGAGTTGGGAATTGAGTGCAGTTCTTTAACAACTGTAGTTGACTGCAGTAGCTGTGGTGCTGAGAAGAAATCCGCTGACATTCATGTACAGAAAAGAACATGAGTAATGAGGTACAATCATAATTTCAGTCCTGATAATTTAAAAGCCGACAGACATAATTATAGTTTGGAACTCTCACCATAACTAGCGGATTTATACTGACAACTGTATGAAACCCAGAGCAGCTTTAAATAAAGGGTTTAGCATAATAATGATATTAATATTTGAAAACTTAATAAGGTTCCTTCTATTATTCTTACAATATATGTAACTAAGATGTTTTTCATGTCAGACTGTAATCAGAAAGAAAATGATTGTCTCCCTCTCCATGGTAATGTAGAGTCTCTCAACTCTAACAAGGAAGGCAGTCAGACTTCTTGTGTTCACTTGAGCTCTTCTTTAATGGTCAGGACCTCTTATTTCACCACAATACCTGACAGAGTACTGTACTAATTATAATTTTAGAATAATTTTCCTCGCTCATCTTTGCAGTTATTCTTCATAAAAGCTGCATTGACCAAGAATGACAACTAAAAATGGTGGTAACATGTTGATAAGTTTGCTTTTGAATAAATTTATTTATGAATAAACAGTGATGAGCAGTATCAGATATAAGTGGTGAGCAACTAAAATGAATTGGTTTATTAGCTATTTCTTTTAGCAATGCTGTGGTATTAAAAAGAAAACCAGCATTTTTAGTGTCAGGTACATGAAGAGGATCATTTTCTTCTGGTTTAAAGTCACTTAGCTGGTCTTGCTAAGAGACTGCAGTTATGTTTGTTAAGTTGAACGTAGAAAACAGTGATTTCATGGTGATACTACCACAGCAATGCTAACTTAATGCTAACATAACTAACTTACAATCCTGAATCAGGTTGAATAATTTTAAAAAATGTCTAACTTAATGGAAATTCTTCATGAATAACTTGTAAGGCTGCATAACATTCTGGATTGCAGCATCAGATCTGTTGGGCTCTTAGTTTGAGATTGTAAATTCAATGTTTGGTCTGCGCTCATGTGCAGTCTGATTGGTTGACATACTTGACATAAAGCAATATGGAAGACTACATAACAGGTGTCAACTAGAAAAAAGAAAGAAGCTGTTAACTAATGCGCAATCCCTGATTGAACAACTGCATGCATGACTTTTCTGCCGGAACAGAGTTTAGTTGCCTAAACATCTGTAATTTCTCAACCAAAGCTGCCATTTTTAATAATTATACAGTGTTTTTTTAACAATGTCATGAATTAAATGAACTGACAGTTGGAAGTTCTTCGTCATTCCAGTTTGGACGTAGAGCAGACAGGATGTTTAATGTTTGAAGACCTGATAACTAGGAAGTAAATAGGAAGTAAAATTGTGCACATAATAAATAAATACACATAACTACATAATAATAAACAAATAAAAGAAAAAAAAAACTGCAAAAATATTAATTAAAACACTGAAGGCACAGTAAAGCGTACAGGGTATATCAGCATCCAAACAATGTGCAAACTAGTTCATGCACCAAGTGTCAAGCTGTGATGAATTAAACCATCTGTTTCTTACCAGGTCTGGGAATGAGATAAATGCCACCTCAAATGGCAGAATAATTCATTTAGCTAAAGTAGGACAAAATAAGGTGAGCTTTCGCTGATGATTATTATTATTTAACACAATTATCCATTAACTTTAATAACATTGAACATACTAACATGAATTTATTTTCCACCCGTTAAGTTTCTGCCACACTTAACAACTGGATTAAAAAGGCTAGAAATGTTCTGAGCTCAGCTTAGTTCACCCAAACCGTTTGCTACAGTTCACAATTCACCGCATCAAATGTTGTGGGGAGGTTCTTGAAATATTCCACAAAGTACTGACGCTGTTCTAAAGGTTAATAGGCTCCTTCCAGATATTCAATGTGATGCTGGTCCTGCTTGTGGCTGAGTTCTGGGATCTGGGCTTGTCAAACAGGCAACTCGCTTAAATTGCTACTGATAACACGATTTGCAAAGGTGCAAATAATTTTATTTTTATGATTGTTGAAAACCCAGATTGTAATTGAAATTGAAATTCGATTAATTGCCCAGCCCTACTAGGAAATGAAACACACACACAAACAATCCTTACTTTTTCCTCCAAATGCCTCCGGCAAACATAATCTTCATTTTGAGCCTCTTTGAAAGCATCATTGTGCAAATCTAACCTGCTATGTTGCCAATGTTCTATTCTTTGGTTTCAGAAAATAAAACAGACTTTTGCTTTAAAAGGCAAAAAGTGTCACTTGTCTAACTTGGATAAATGCGTAAATGCTCCAAACCCTTGTTGGGTTTATTGAATGTTCTTTTGCTGTTGGATCACAGAAAAACTTCAAACTTCCTGTGAAGACTTTTGCCACATGGCTTCTTTTTAGTAGTTCTGTGTCTTCTGGGAATTCTGCAATAATGTCCCAACAAAACATTTGACTTTAACAACTCCTGGTCTGTGGAAAGAAAGTTTAAATAGGTCCAACATTTTATTTAACTTGATTCTTTCTCCTTTAAAGGTTTATCTTATGTGTGCTGTTTTGGTTGATTCATATGATGGAGAAGTTTTTTATTTGTTGGTTCCGTCTGTGGAGCCATATTCTAATAGATCAAGCAACTCCATTTATATAACCCATGACACTGGTAATAGCTTGAGCAAAAATGAAGAACAGAAGAAAAGACAAAGAAAATAGTAAAATATTTCAAATAAAAAAACCGCCAGATCATCTAATTTGGTTTCATTCATCCTGCTGAACAGATAAAATTTCTTATTTTTCATGGAAGTAGCTCCATCTGGTTGGGGTTTTATAACTGTATGTGCAGTGACTGCACTGTTTTGGTAGATCATGGAATGAAGAGCAATGGCTGTTTCATCTCTGCTTTGCCCTACAGGGCTCATCCCCGTCCTAGCTACTGCATATCTTACATCCTTGCTCTGGATCATGTGTGTGTTGTCTCTACGGAGTGATTGCAATCATTTCAAAAGCTTCAGCGAGGGAGAGACCCATCACTGCACTTCTCCCTTATCCTTCCTCTCACACCAGCTAATTAATCTTGCTTAATTGAAGCATGGGGTGGCTCTGTTTATTAGAAGGTGCATGTTGACTTTTCATAGTCCTGCCAAACATAAGTTTTAAAATCTCAGTGACAGATCTGCGCTTTGGATAAGCCAATTAAGCGGAAAGTGCAAGTCTGATGAAATGGCCTGCTAAAACTTCGGATCAGATTAAAGCATACACATTTCAGAGCAGACTACTCGACCCCAAAGAGGCCGACGGCTCATTTTTGGTGAACCTTATTAGCTGTGAGTCTTTGTTCTACTCCAAAATAAAAAGACTGGGAGGGAACTTTCTGGGATAAATGTGGGATGAAGTGCATTTTTGTGGGTTAAATTTTTCACTTTGTTTTGATTGGTGTCTTTGTTGTTTGGTGGATGAATTAATAAGGTGCTCCACTTTGCACAGCCTTTGAGCTTCTGGTTCGCAGTCTGGCTTCATGTTTTCTCAGAAAATTAATTTTTGGTCGCACCCTGTCGGGCTTAATTTTGTTTAGTCCCCGCAGTGTTCTTGTTTTATATTTAAATATAACATTTTTAATTGATTTAGATAAAGCAGCCTTTGGCCAAAACAGAACGTTGCACTCTGCTTTCTTTGCTCAACTTAACAGCATCTTGGTGAATTTTATCTTTTTGTCTTGAGTAAAGTTTTTCTTACAGGTGGACAAATGCGGCAGTATTGCATTCTGCTGTCTAAAAATCCAGAAGTAGGAGGATATTTTAGGGATAGAGAGATGTGATAAAAGCTAATTGGACCAGCCACCAAGTGGCTTGGTGCTCGTAAGTTTCACCCATTTGTTGTCTTTTGTAGATGTTTACCACCAGTTGTACCACCAATGCATTAATAAAATATTTTTATTCAAGATCTTGTCATATGTAAAAATATCAAGTTTTTTTGTTTTTTCTCTCAGGGAAACTACTTGAGACTCCTAACTCTAAAAAAAAACAGTACAGTGTGTACAATATAAACACTAACAAAGTGATTAGCAAATGTCACAGTGTATTTTTTTTTGTTTACAATAGTTTGTAGAATAATGTACATATTTTTTTTTTGTCTTTTTTTATTTTGATAATAAAAATGTCCACCATGACTTATCAAGGCTGAAAATAAATGTCACTTTTTCATTTTTGTTTAGTAGCCAAAAATATATTTTTTCTTTTCTTACTCTTTGATTTTTTACCTGGCTGTAGGGCAGCAGGCAGTGAAACTTGACAACCAATTCAAAGTGATGTGTGTGGCCGTGCACCCCAGCTCCCCAGAGGTATTCCTGTGTGGAGGTTACAGTTCATTGGTCAAAGCCTGGGACTCTCGCAGCAGCAAGGTTAGACGTATTACCCTCCTTACAGATATACCATTTTCACCAAATGATGTTTATATATTGTAGATCTAATGCATGTCATCTTTAAACATATATATGTGTCTTGTTTGCATGTGCTGCACACTTTTCAGCTGCATAATTGTGCCATCAAGATTCCAGCTTTATGTGAGGAAGTGCTGACGGTTGTATCACAAAATGGTCAAAGCACACTTTCATTTAATTCAGGCTGCATGACTTGTTGACATGAACTTGCTGCGTAATGTTGCTGTTTTGTTTGATAGACTCATGATCGTTTTGTTCATTTTCTCAAAATCTGAAAGCGTGCATGTAATTTGTCCCTCTGCCAAGCTGAGTCATTTCCCAGCAGGGTTTTAGCGTTAGTTCAGTGGAGATGCTTCTGCCAGTTGGTGACAGAGCATGGAGCAGAAAAGAGCTTGTCAGAGCCATGCTGCCCAGGCTGACTGTCAGTCTGACGCTTGAGCTGCCTCTCTGTGGGATAAAACTACTCCATCAGATTGAAAAGACTTGGCTCGCTTTATACAAGGATCAACCATTCAACCATTGATGTGACGTCATGGATTCTGCAAGCTGATGAGATATGTTCAGGGGCGTAACAAAGAGGTGGCCATAGCCCCTACCAACTTAGCACTGACCATGTACAATGACAACCCAACACAACCAAATATGAATAAATCAAGATGAAGTTAAGGAAATGATTTTAACTTTGATTTAAAAGTGTCATTTGGTGAAAGTTTGATTTTCACTCTGTGTGTTTTACTTGTTTGCAGCATTACAGATAAATTTTACTTCTACATGTTAACCTGAGCTTTTGTATCAAAGAGCTCGGCTTGGTATATATTCTTTGAACTTGGGTATCAGCGATCGTCAGACACATTGTCTGACTATATGCTGCTGCAGTGGGACCTGGGTTTCTTTTGATGCGTGGCAATAATTTGCCTGATTTGAATAACTCTCTTTAAATAAGGGAAATTATCACAGTCTAAAGAGTTAAAGGGTTGATTTCTTAATTCAGTCACTTTTCTACTTACAACTACTGCGTCTGTCGCAGATCCTTCGTGATAACAGAATAACTTGAACAATATTCAACTTAGATTTGTCTGTTTTGTGTATGCATAGATATCATAGAGAGGATGAACTGATTCCATTTTGAGCAATTTATCATTTTCAGTTTGGCCACTAGAGGCGCTCGACTTTAAAACTGTTTTGGCTACATCTCTGAAACTATTCATCTGTTTGACCTCAAATCAAGTGCAATTGAAAGGTCATGACCTGAAGATGTGTCTCATAATGACATAGTTATATCTGGATGTTTCCATAATTGTATATATATTTGAGGATCAGGGAGATTATGGGTGGTTGTGGCATCCGACAGCGTAATTTTTAGTTTAAATAAGTAATTGCTGTTGGTTGTTAGTACTTTAAATGAATGTAATTTAAAATTTGATAAAAAGGTTGAAGCTGTCAGGTACTTTTAGAATGTAATCCCTGACATTTATGCTGTGGATTTGATTTCTCTTTTTTATTGGAAAAAAATATATAGCATGCTTCAGATAAACATTAAAGTTTGTTTCCTTAAAAAAAATTAAAATATCCCTTAGTATTTCTAATTAATTTTAACATCAATAAAGGTATAAAATGTATGTTTTGCTGATTTTAAAGTGCTCCCATATGTTGAGCAGTGTTGGACACACTGTCTTCATTGCACAATAAGTCTGTAGGCAACAACACAGTGGGCCTGACATCATGTCATCCTGCCTGAAGGACAGAGGTCCAGATGTTTCTCTCCTTCGTGTTCTTCTGTCTACTGAACTGTAGGATTTATGAGGTTCCCACAGTAACACTCCACAGCTTGCAGCATTGCACTCATTCACTCATATGTGTCCCTCATGCATTTTAAAAAGCTTGTGTGAATGTTGTGTGTATCTGTGCATAAACTGATGTGTGTGTGTTTCTAGGTGGTGAAAGTGTATAAAGCGGGTATCCAGCAGACTTTGGATATCCTGTTTTTGAGAGGTGGACTGGATTTCATAACAAGCTCAGACTGTGTTAGCAGAGACTCTGCAGACCGTACCCTCATCGCCTGGGACTACCAGACCACAGCTAAAGTCTCCAACCAGATCTACCATGTAAGAAATTGTTCAAAAAGTATAAAAATAACCCCTTACTCTGTGTCTTGCAGGTCTGAGTGATATAATAAAATGAATATAACCAGCTATATAGCTGGAAAACTTGATGTAACTGTAATATTACCTCTCACTTTCCTGAGAATGTAGGAACTTGTCAATATGACCAAGTTGGTAATGAAGTGTGTGAAACTGGCACATTTTGACAGCTACATAGACTTGGAGGAAGTCGATTCTCTGCTGAGTGTCAACTATATGAAAACTGTATATTACATGGTCTGTGGTTCTTCTGGACTGAAGGTTCTCCTTGAACAGCATTTCTGCTGGTGAACATTGCATCATTACAAAAAGTCACATCAGTCACTTAAAATCTCTAAACTCTTTTCAATATATATAAAACATGAGCAGATCAATAATGAGAAGATCAATCAACACCACATAATACAAACTAAATTACTCGTCTTGTATTATAAAGCATTTAGTTACATTCTTCACCTTTACATGTTTACCAGGAGCGTTTCACGTGCCCGAGCCTAGCTCTTCATCCACTTGAGGAGTCCTTTGTTGCTCAGACCAATGGGGACTACATGGCAGTATTCTCATCTCAGAAGCCCTTCAGAATGAACAAGAGGCGGCGTTTTGAAGGACATAAGGTCAGTAACAGCTGTGGCCTCAGGGTGGAAATTTGCATGCCTAATATTTACAGACTGCTGTTCTCCATCTTTCTAACCCCTATGAGTAGTTGCTACTGTAAAGATAATTTAAAAATGTTTTCATTACCCCTTCAAAAGACATAAACACAAAGTGTGTTACACAATTTCTGCTGAGGAATGCCCATTAATGAAAGTAAGCATGATTTGGAAACTGGAGAGTTTCCTGATATAAACAGGAAAAAAAACTCCCACATTCCAGGTATTCCTCACATTCCTCACATTTTCCCTTCATGTTGGTGCAAAACACTACAAAAAAGTTATTTAAATTCTAAAGCTATAGAGTAAAATGGGTGCAGAAAAAAAATTCCAGTGCAAGTGATGTTTTAATTTTGTTCTAGGTGGAGGGATATGCCATACAGTGTGAATTTTCTGTGGATGGAACTATACTTACCTCAGGGAGCTCCAGTGGCTGTGCTCACTTCTTTGACTACCACAATGCTCGTATGCTGCACACTCTCCAGGCCCACAGCCAGCCTTGCCTGTGTGTTTCTCAGCATCCCATCCTTCCTGCAACTGTGGCTACCTGCGACTGGGTGGGTGAGATCAAGATCTGGCACTAACAGTTTGGTGTGAAGAAGTGAATACAGATAAAAAAAAAGAGCTGCAGGCTGGCCCAGAAAATAATGTTAATGACTACATATAAAGTCAAAATGTATGCACAAATTCCTCTTACTGAATATTTTTGCATGCGATGATGAGAACTTGGCACAAAAGTGCTGGAAGTCAGCAAATGTACTGTCAACTGGTGTCTTTTAAAAGCATCCTGTTACACTTACACCTGTTACATATTGTGTATATTTATAAAAGTAAAACACAAAACTTTAAAAGTTATCCTTTTTATCTGTATATGTCGGTAAGAATGTTATTGGTATTTGACTGATATTTTCACATCCTTTAATGCTGTTGGAAGTTAAACTCAGATTATTTGGGAGATGGTGGGAAAGTGGTTTGAATGCATACAAGAACATCCTTAGTGCTCCCAAATTTAGATGGAGAATTCTTTTTTTATCCTTCAATGTTTTATCAAAACAAATGAGAATGAAAACCCTTCAATGTTTATTTTTTGAAAAAAGAATAAAAGCTATTTTTCATAACGCTGTCACCATTCACATCAGTTATGGCTATCTTCTTGTTTCCCTGAAAATTTTCATTTAATTGAAAATACCAGCTTAAAACATCACAAGGAGACCGCCAAAGGCTTGAAAATGAGGCTGTCATCTGTCAAAGCGTTGTCAAGTTCTGCCTGTCAACAGAACACTGAAGCACGGAGATAGAAACCTGTCTGTCTACTCAGTAAGCAATGGAAACATCTTTAAATACACAACATTGTTGTTTTCTGCACAGTAGAGTGACCTAACAGATTGCTGTGTTATTTTTCAACACATATAACTGGTTATAGTTATACTGAAAATAAACTAATTCGAGATATAAGTGTCTGAAATCTATCTCTAACAAGTAATCCACCAAAGGTAAGTGTGCACATGCACACTGGTAAAAAAAAATGTTTATTATCTTCATGTTATTTGTTCACATGCAAGTGAGGTAAAGTGAATCAATAAAGCAGATGAGAATAAACAATAGAAAAGGAAAACTTTAAAAACATCAAATCAATTAAGAGTTAGGTTTGAGACAGTAAAAAAAATGTTCGTCTAAAAGGATCTTAACTCAATCAACACTAATATAAACTTTAAAAAGCAGTAGTAGTAAAAGCAGTTTTTAAATAATGTCACTGACTAAGCCCCAGGTCATAAACATAACAGAGGATTTCTACTGATAATGAACTTTGTATATTTGATGTAAAAAAACAGGCAAAAGAGAACCTGCATTAATTCATAGTTCACACAGTTTCATTCGTTCTTTCATCATCAGTAAATGACAAAAGTAAATTCAACATGCTAATAGGAAAAAATAAAGTATTGTATTTTGTGCACTATAAAGCGCACTTAAAACCATTGATTTTCTCAAAAATTGACGGTGCACCTTTTAACTCAACGCACCTTATGTGCGTATTGAGGAGCAGTTAATGTGAGACGGCCAACACACCTTCACTAACTGGGAGGCAACACCGGGTGAGTTACGCCACCATATGTGAATGGATCATGTCTGGGGTAAAATGTCTTCTTTGACTGTTGTCCGAGTTTTTGCAAAAGCTATTATCGTTGCTGAAAAGCCACCCGGCAACAAGACTGACTGATGATTAAGATAAGGAACCCAGCGTGTCTGATGGTGAAAGTATCCAGCTGTTCAATTCCGATATGGAAGATGAGGACTTCGATGGCTCTGTGACAGAACATTGACTAAAAATTATGAAATATGTGTAGAATAAAGTTTATCTTGCGTAGAATTTTTTTTTTAAGAATGCACCTAATAATACTATGCACCCTATATATGGCTTAAGTACTTAAATAGACTGCGTAATCAGAACTGCGCCAGTGTGGTATGTAAAATAAAATATGATATGTAAAATAAAATTCCTGGAGGTCTTCAATGTATTTCCAAACACCCAGCTTTATTAAGTAAATAAACATACAGCAAAAATATATAACCATGCATCAGACAAACATGTTGACATTTAGACGGCTGGTCCTGGAACAGAGCTGGAGGTAGGACAGGACAAAACCACATCAGCTTCTTCATTCAGGGTCAAAACATTCAATAAATATAACATCAACTCAAACTACATAAAAATAGACAGTGTTATAACTATATATGTAGCGTCTCTTTTTGTACACATCCACAAAAAATATCAATTCTTTTGTACAGTCGTGAAATTTCATTCCAAACCTTTTCCAACCTGTTGATGCCTCAGCAAACCAAATTAACCTAAAGTTTCACTATCGTGAAGTTGACAGGGTCAAAATGTTGAAAACAGCTTTGTGTCAGTTATTAGATTTGCAGCAATGGGAGAGGTAGAAGTATGGTTTTCCAAAACAAGAATACCTATTCCTATAAGCTGACTGAAATGCTGCAATTGGGTTGTTACATTATGCCTGTTATTGTTCCTCGTATCTATGAGGTTTCACAGGCAGAAAGCAAATTTTGCATGCACAGATGCTGGAACATTAGCTTTTTGCACTCTTCAGAATGAGAGTAGCAGATGGTCACTTGGTTGTCGGGCAGCAGACCAACCTCTGCAGCCCCTTTAACATAAGGTGATGTCATTGTAGGATTGTTTTTCTACTCACACCAACAAGGCAAAATGAATGCTACTTTCTTTACACTTTGTTTCTTCACAGTGTTTTCTTTAAAATGGCATAACTCATCATGCTGGTGTAAAGCGAAGCATTGGCTGTACAGTGTAGTAAAGTGTGTAATTTCCTTCATTGAACTCACTCTCCGTTCCATTGTTTGTGTGCACATTGCTGAACTACCAGCTCACCTGGAGAAATACCAAAAGAAACCTGCAATTGTTTTGATTTGTGCATCTTTGTGCCAACTTTTTAAAAAGGTTTTTAACAAGAAATTTGGTTATACTTCTATAATTTCTTAATGGTAAGGAAGTTCTTCTTTGCTTCTTTGTGTGTGTGTGTGTGTGTGTGTGTGTGTGTGTGTGTGTGTGTGTGTGTGTGTATGTAGCTGTAAGTGCATGTAACTCAGAGGAAGAACGTACACTATAACAATAGGGCTCACATATGGTAACATTACTGCAGATATACAGTATGTACACACAGTTGTTTAATGCTGTAAGGGAGACCATTCTACCCACGAAATAGGATTAAGGCAATTTCACAAGTGTTCTGGTGTAACAGTGTGGTGCACTACAACCGTCAGCAGAGTTTGATACAAAAATATGAAAAAAAGAATCCAACTTTGTAAAAAAAAACCAAAACACTGTGTGTGTGTATGTATACATATACTCTGTTTTTATTTATTTGTAAATCTGCTCATTCCGTCTGTGTCCATGCGTGTGTGTGCATGTGTATATATAGA
>JBAMHX010000022.1:14958280-14991915 GCA_037177515.1 Pseudomugil tenellus
TATATATCTATAAAACTCAAATAAAATAGCTGCCGTGTATACTTTTCCAGAGGTTTGTTTGTTACAACTTGTAACAACACCTTTGACTGTTACATTATCTAACCTGAATTTTTATTTTTTGAGGGTGGGTCAAAATATATATTTGTTCTGATATTGTTACACAGTCTTATTCACTTTTGAACAGACAGCACAATGGATCAAAGTTCTGACAAGTTTACACTCAGTCAGTCTAGATACTGTAAGTCATGAAGATGGGCCCTGCAGTGGAGTCGATTTATCTCCTGCACAGGTTCAGGTTTATAAGTCTTAAAGCTGAGAGGAAAACGCTCGGGAAACCTGTCAACCTGATGTGATTGGACAGATGCTGCTGGGGTGACCACAACAGCAGTTAGCTGTAATGGTTTTTTAACAGGGTTGCATGACAGCTAGGACCAATTACTTTGGACATTGATTGTGCGCCCTGTCTTTGATGGTGTAATTGCTCTGAGAGAGCTGAGAGTGGTTCTTGTGCTGAAAAGGTGAGCTCAAATCGATTACAGTAGGTTTCTCCGTTCTCACTCATGAGTGAGATGAGTGAGGACGGAGACCCTGCTAACAATAATATATAATTATCACTGTACTTGGAAATGCTGATGCATTTGTTTATCACCAATATATCTTACTTTCTGCCTCTGTGATTTTAAACTTTAGGTTGACAATTTTTTAGATGCTTTTCAGAGTGTCCGGGACATTTAATAGAGTGTGATAAGACTTTCATTTTAAGCATTTTTAAAATATATATTTACTCTGGATAACAAATGCCTTAGATAGAATAAAGTAAAATAAACTAGTGTTTTAAATAGGTACTGTTTAGTTGTTCTAATGAAAATACACATAGCAGTGATATAATTCCAACATGACTCCTATGATTCCTATCACTGTTAAATACATAAACTATGATAGTGTCACTTTAATGAACCACAAATGTCCTTTTGGACTTACAGGGTAAATTATTGCTTAAAATGAATTATTTTGCTTGACTGACACAATAGATGTAACATGAAGTTAATAGTGATGGTTTCTTACCGTTCTGCACATCTTGTCCTCCAGATCCTGGTTGATCCTTTGAAGAGCAGAATAACTGCTTTGGATCCTGAAAAGAACATATCCATAAATATTGGCCTTTAAAAGAAAATACATTAAAACTAACTGCAATATTCATCCATTATATACCACTTATTCCCAAACGTTTGGGGCTTAAACATAAAGAAAATGGCTGTTATGTTGAAAACCATAGATATGATCATAAAAACGTTTTAATCCCCTTTAAGTTTTATTAGTCAGTAAACATGCATATCATGGCGGTATATTATGTATGTTTTGTTACAGTCGCATATGCTGACATATCATGAAATAAAATTGATGTGTAGCTTCCTCTTCTTCTCTGCTTATTGCTTTTAGTCTATCAAAAGGTACAGCTGAACAGGAGCTTACCTCTTATTTGTGCTTTATGGTCTCACCTCTCAGCTCAGTAGTATATTTTCACATTAGCTCTAAAGGCCTATGAGTGTGTTAATAAACCAGTTTTAATGGTCCCATTAACCAGACAGGTATTGAGAATATGGGCAAAGGAGACCATAAGCTGAAAAAGACTATAAAACAAACATCCAAAAGAAATGGGATAAAGTGAAGAAGGTGCACATAAGAGAATGAGTAATTGACAATGAGATAGCTTGGTTGGTAATAGGATATAAATAACCAGTAAAACCTGCCATTGCGAGAGGCAATGCTGTATGCTTTTAGTCATTTCAGAGGAGAACAACCACCCTCACTCAAAGGTTGCAGGATTTGACAGACATTATTCAATTAGACTCAAAGTAAGAAAATCCCCACAGCCCTCATCTGCAGCCATCTTTCCAAGTTATACGCTGTTAGTAATAGACAAGAAAGTTTACTTAAATCTTGTGTGTTTTCATTTTTATTTGCACTACGGCCACAGAGAACACCCAGTACTGTCTCACCAAGAGGGCTGAATTACTAGCAGTTAATTAGTTTGCTCTGAAGTTATTGTCATGCTGGTAAATTGAAAATTAAGCTTGAAGGTCACTCATGTCTTTGCCGCCATGCTGCAGCTTTTCCTCCTTAAAGACATTTGCAAAGTTATAAAAGACATAGCAAAATCAATGATTTTACCACAGGAGCAGCACATCACCCAGGACTAAAAGGGAACACAATTTAACGGGATGGAGGACTGAATTCACTTTATTAAGTGTATAACTGCGTGACAAGTGTACAGTTGAAACTGCCTCACTAATCATTTCATGCTTAATAACATTTTTATGATTATTACATATTTTTTTATCTTGTACATATAAACCTATTTACATCAGATAAATATCCCTCCAAGTCCTGTTGCATGTCACTGGTACGTGTTTTGTGTTCATTGTGGAATGACATTTTTCATTACTTTCACTTCAACCAAATGTCCAGTTGTTAATGTTATGTTTATCTAAGCCTGGCCATTTAGTTTTGAGTGCTTAAACACATGTGCTTGGCCCCTTAAAACTAAGTGAATAAAAGTAAAAGTTAACAAAATAAATAAAAGAAAAGAATGAGCTATTTTATTCATTTTTTTTTACCTTTTGAAACTTATAGATTTTTAAACAATTTCAAAAAGTTTTTTTGTTTGTTTATTGTTTTGGGCCTAAGAAATGACGTCTGTTTAAGGAAGCAAAAATATTCAGAAATCAAATATTTGAATAAAAAACACAACATCCATCCATCCATCCTTCTTCTACCGCTTATTCCCAAACGGGGTCGCGGGGGGGACTGGAGCCAATCCCAGCAGCCAACGGGCGAGAGGCGGGTTACAGCCTGGACAGGTCGCCAGCCTATCACAGGGCCACACACATAGACAGACAACCACACGCACGCACACACTCACACCTATGGGCAATTTACAGTCCCCAATCAGCCTATCCCCAAAAAACACAACAGTCTTATTTAAAAATATCAATATGGGTCACTGCAGCATCCAAATTATAACTTAAATGTTATAAAGGTCTGTTCAATGAAAATAATTGGTCAGCACATATGAAGATCATCTCAGCCTGGGAAACATACTGGTTTTGCTAGTTCAATCAACTACAAACACTATTATTCATTTTACTGGTCATGTGAAAAAAAGTTTATGCATGAAAAAGATACACATACCTGCGAAGTTTTTCTGTGAATTTTTCCAGTTCTTCCTGGGCCCGACGCAGCTCTGTCTCGAGGTATTGCCGAGTGGAGTCAAACTCTGTTTCCACCATCTCTAGTTTGTGGGTTGTATATGACAGGCGCTTACGGAGGTCGTCTTTGTGGTCATGGAAAGAGCTGAACAGGTGACAGAGAGAACTTTAACAGCTGGAGTGAAGTGGAAAAAGTCACAATAGGGATGCACTTTTATTTATGTCAAAGATAGTGAGATTCAAAGAGGCAAGCAGAGAAGAATAAAAGAAACAGCAGGGTGTACAGTAACATTTTCATTTGCTTCTGTGAGAAGGAGGAAGAGGAGGGGAAGGGATGAAATGGAGCTGGGTCATAATTTAGTTTGCGTGAAGTCCCAGGCCAAGCATGGAGGTCAATGGTAGGAAGGAGATGAATTACTAATAATTTCCCATTCCCAGGGAGGGAATTGAAATCCCATTCCCAGTATTCATTAGTGTAGTTGTGAACTTCATTACACTAAACACCCATCAAATCTCTGAAAGAATTTGGCCCTGATATCTCATAGGATCCGTCATAGATTTGTACTCATAGAATATGCTGTAAGATCTGTGATAGATGCGTATACAGAGAATATTCTACACTCAGATTTGTGTCTAGATTTGTAAACAGAGTGTATTCTATTAAAGAATCTGTTGTGTATCAGATCTTCTCATATATCCCTGGAAACATTTTGGATATATGAGAACTTACATACTGTTGGATTTCTCTGGATATTAGGTCTTTTGGTCTAATGAGAGACTATGAGTGAATTATAAAAGTAAGGGCTAAAATATAAAGCATGTCTCTCTATGTCAATTTCCTTTGGGAAAAAATTACAAACAAGAAGCAAAAAAGAGACTGAGAGAGAGAGAGAGAGAGAGAGAGAGAAAGAAAGAAAGCCCAGTAGAGTAGAAGTTTCAACACCACCATCACCAACAGCAACATACCACACTCAACAGTTTGTTTTTTCTTTTTTGTTTGCACATTAGATGCAGGTTTATTTTTTTCAGGGATGAAAACACTCTGACAGGGATGAAGGAGGGAATGGATGAGGTAATGAAAGGCTAGAGATTGGGAGCAGAGGGAGTGAGTGCTCTGGGGGATTTAGCTTTTTGCCAAAGTGATGGATACTTGACTCATGGAGAGGTTTGATGTCTCAGTGCAGCCAACCAACATATACAGTGAGTAGACCCTCTAACCTTAGCCCAAAGACCCAATTACAAATCTGACACTAGAGATAAAGAAAGAAAGAACGGTGGAATCGGCTGTGTAAATATTTGGGTGTGGCAATGATCCAACCTTAATATTTTGATATCTCATTTATGAGCTGATATCTCTCAGTCATTAAGTAGCAAGAGGTCGATATATTATTGAAAATGATAATGGAAATCAATGGATGTGTGATAATACCTGCAGATTAGATACAGTTACACTGTGGAACCCAAGCAGGCCATGTAGAAGATGTTAGTTAGCAAGAGTAATGGGAGGTAAACAGCATAACTTTATAACTGTAAAGTTTCCATATTTTGCTATATTTGTCGTTCCACAGTCTATCCTGTCTACATTTAACTGTGAACGGTTTCCTACCGCTTGCTCCTAGCTTGTCTAGCTCATCCGCATGCACTAAGCGGCCAGAGAGGCGCTATCTTGGCATGCAGGGATGTGTCTGTTGACAAGAGCGCAGCAGCAGCGATTTGCACACTTCCTGGGGGAGATGGTATGCTAAAGTTTTAAGGTAGGGGCGGGTGGACTCTTCACTGTGCTGTGTCGGAGTGGTGGCGTCAGCCGTTTGCTCTGCTTAAGCTGCACACTTTTTTCAAAACAATAAAGCTACAAAACACATTGATGGTAAATAAAACTACTTCGGGAATCGTTTTAAGGTACAATGAACACTTATTGAAGGTTAAAAGCTCATAAAAGTTTATTTTCCATATTAAAACATTTTTCATAACTGAACTATGTTAAAAATTCAGTTATAAAGCAGTATAGGCCATTTGTTTGGACCATTCAGAAATCTAGGCATACATGCTCCTTATTATCTAAAAGAAATATTACTATAAGAATTGTTATAATGATATTAATTTTCAACTGAAGTGAACATGCTGAGGCAAGGAGTCACATAGACAGGCTTGAGCAGTGCCAAACTGGAGACAAAAACACTGATAGAAGCAGCATTTCATTCCTCTGATGAGTTAATAAACGCATTGACAAGGCTGATATTGTGTGGGGCATTCCTGGAAAAGAACTATAAAACCATGTTGTTTTCAGCTCAATATTAGAGCCTGAACAACAGAGGAATAAACCAAGTAAACAGTTTAAGCATAGCCACAACACACAAGTAGGCAGATTAATGTTTTTTTTAAAACCCCCTTTATTAAAGGCGAGTTTTTTAACACCTTAGGATGTGCATCGGATACTCTTTCGTTTATTATATGATACTGCCCAAACACTCTAGTGGGGATATCTTGCAACAAACAATTTTAAGCTTCTTGTTTGTCTTGGCACAAGACCAGAGGCAAAGCATGTTGGGAAAAGGTGCTACAGACCAAGAAAATCGCAGACTCATATATTGAACATTACTTCCATGTCACACTGAAGACATATGGACACTCATAATATTGACTGTATAATTATTGTCCTGTTTTGCTTTGACACCTATGTGTTTACAACATAATGCTCCAGTGCACACCAGAAGCTACATTCTGAAGCCATAATGTACCAGGTCCTCTTGCTTGTTTGCACAGTGCATGAACTGAGAAAACAAAATTTTGTATTTGTGCATTGAACTTGTGGTTATTTTCTGTAATTATCGGTTAAAAGTCAGGAACGATGACTGCATGCACTATCCCAGATTCATGACATTACTGAGGATAGATGCATCATGTTTCATTGCCTTGTAACGAGCCTCTGTCTAGCAGGAGACACTTGTCTCCACATCTTCCAAATGTAATAAGAGAAAGAAGGCCCATTTCATAGCCAGCCAGAAAGATGACTCAGTAATTTATGTATCCAGCATGCTGAGTCTAGCAGGTCACCCTCGATTAGCCTGCTGGAGCAAAACAAAATCATTACCTGCCTATTGTCTAACTGCAAGAAATGCGTTGTATAAAAACATGCCAATGAGCCAGAGAGTAAAATGACTGTGGGCTGCTATTGCTGTATAATACCATCTTAATTAAGTCTCAGCACCTACCGCTGTTTTTGTTTTAGTGTTTCAGTTTGTATTCAGCATTGGCCAAAGTGTTGCTGAAATGCAAAGCAGTGTTTGCTTGAATGTAGTTGTCAGCTGACATCTGAACAGACATGAAGATGAATGATTGGGAATGGGAATGAATAGGTGCAACAGTCTGTTTTTCATTGCTTTTTCGTGGTCATAACCTCCCAGTGAGAATCCATATTTGAGTTTAAAGGGATAAAATGGATTCACCAGTAATGAGGATGATATTTAGAGTTTTCAGAAACTCTCCACTCTGACTCATCTTACCTTCGTTTTTGATGCTTGCAACCATTTCTCTGGGTTTTCAGGGCTGTTTTACCAATATAGATCTTTTTCATAGTTTTCTCTGTGCCTCGCCTCACATGTATGTGTAGCTGTTGCTTCTGCTGCTGTTGCTGGTCGACTGAATGTTGAAGCGGAGTTTGAACTCAAGCTACAAACCAATAGTCAAGGCTTTAAGTCTTGCCTGGGGAGGCAGATAGTTGGCTATCTGTGATGACCCTGGCAAGAGAGCAGAGAAAAACGGCTTTGAAGTCCCACAGATTGAGCAGTGCATTTGATTATGATGACTCCAGAGAATTTGTCCATTTTCTGAAAATGAACGTGTTGAGGGAGCAGAACTGGTGGATCAATTAAAAAAATAAAAAATCTCAGTTTGCAGACTTAGGAGAATGCAACAGAGCAAATTATTGTGAATCAAGTGGAACTTTGCATTCATTGTGTAAAGGTCTGTGGACTTTTTTCACCTCATTTTCTCAGAACATTCGAAAACAATTCTCCTTACACAAAAAAAGTCTTTAACATGTGTCATAGAGATGATTTGTCTTTACCATTATTGGTATTTTTAAAGTGATTGTTTATGGCTTTCAGTTACTGCATGCTTGGACCAATTGAATTGAGACATAAAGTGCAGGACCCTATGGAAGAGGATTATCGACCAGCTGGCTGTAAAGGTTATTCCTCAATAAATCAGTGTTATGATTAATGTGTGTGTTTCCATTTCCCCTGCAGTGCTGGGGCTTGAACTCAGGTCTCCGGTTTTGAAAGAACTTAATAACCTGTCACTAAAAGGCATGAAATGCCCAAATAAACTCCCAAGGTGTGAACATGTCTCTTTATGTAGGCACATTTGTCGTGGCTTGATATGGTCCATGACCATGTGTGTGGTCACACGTGAGCCATGTGAGCTCATTGTGTGAAAAAACCTGCAGAAAAAGAAGCATTTGCTAAGAACAATAATTCCAAAAGAGCTGAGCAGCATGTTTTATGAAACATGATAAATTATCTTATTTCTGCAGAGATTTTCTTGTCTTAAAGAAAACCATTCAGAGTGCTTTCACACTACAAGTCACATTTACACACTAATGCAGACAACACATATACTAAAACAAAGTCTATGCTGTCATTAGCGACAGCTAGGGCTATATCCCAACACCCCCAATCCTCCTATTCCGCAACCCTTGAATAAACCCAATACAATGATATAAAGCAGCACATGTTCAGCCACAAAGCTCCACCTGGTGTGGAAACTTTGAACCAGCCTGGTATGACGTCAGAACAGGATTTCTCCTGAGGTCATGACCTTCTATTTGCATTTGATTTGACGTCAATGAGACAAATAGTTCCAGAGATATAGCCAAAAATGTGATTTTTTTAACGCATAAAGTGGTGGGGAAACTATTGATCCCAAAATCGTGAAATTTGACATAGGCCATCCTCTTGGAGACTTAAACAGGTACGATTTATTAAAATAAAATTGTGAAAATTGGTCGAGTTATTGTGCTCACACAAAGGATATCTGGTGGCGGCGGTTGGAGCGAAACCAGAATATCCCAGACACTGCGTTCAGGTATATAATAACAAGTTAAGCACTGTGTTTTTTTCTTTTCTTTTTCTCATTCACACACTATTGGATCTGAGCAAGCCTGGGGAATGAATGGCTTGTTACAACCTTATGTAGTGAGCGAGTAGGAATCAGAGAGTGTAGGCAACTTAAATACTTTCAAAAAGTGCATTTTGTTACTTAAATAAAAATCTGTACCCCAGCACAGTGATGAATATTAGAGGAGTATTCTTCATACTTTGTGTTTGATGGAGAAAGAAAATAGAACAGACACGAGAAGTGATGGATCAAAGGAAAACTGTTTGGAAATGGTGTCTTTGTGTCTGCTGCTTGTTCTCTTCTGGAGATGTTATTTCAACACATATTGAAAAGACTGGATGGGGATGCTATTTTTTAAATGACAGAATGGACTCTGGTGAAAAGTTTAACAGCTGCATCAGTCAACAAAAGTGCAATGACAACGTCCATGCATCTAGGAAGGTTTTAAACAGTATGCACACAAATAGATATCATGATGCCTTCATTGTTTCTTTATGTACAGTCTAATGCCATTTGTGTTACACCTTTTGCTTTTTAAACACCTATCCTAAATATCCTTAAGAGGCCAGAAGCTTAAACAGAAACTGTTTGCTTGGAGGAAAACTAGCTGCGCCCACAAGTACCAGGATAGCAGCTCAACAACAAAATTAAATGAATGCTTTGTTGCTTGCCACCAATACCAATTGCTTCTAATCACCTTTCATCGTTTGCTCAGAAAACAATGGCTGTTTCTGGGAACGCATTTCATTCGGATACTTTAGTTGTTTTCTTATCTGCAGGTAACAGAGGGAGAGAGCAAGAAAGAGCAGGCGGATTTCTGCATTTGTAAGGAAAGTGGCAGCAGAAATGTTTTCACGTACACACATTGACACATGCACATGCTTCCTTTGCTGTGTATATGGAAAACTCTACCCATACTGTATCAAAACACCTGCCACGAGAGGACAAACAGCAGTTCCCAGTGCCTCAGGTGTGGTTAAGCAAACACTGTGAAAAAGAAAAACAAAGAAGCACATGACACCAAAATATAAATGAATTAAGGATGCTGATCACTCTTCACTCCAAGGACCACAACAAGTTGCAGTTTAAAATCCAAAAACGCATTGCACTCTGCCACTATATATACTCTCTTTGCCTCAGTAGTAGCTTAATTCAGAAAAAAACTTTAATGTTTAACTATCTAAAGGTCAATGGCAGTCAGCTTCTATCTTGCATTTTTCAATAAGGAGCCCTACGGAGGCTGATTTACTGGTAATGAGCCACAGCAGGTTGGCAACCAAGAGCTACTACCTGCCACATATACTATTCACAAGGACTAAATAAGGCCATTAAACTTTAATGGCCACAGTCCCATCTCTCCCTAAACCTGCTATTAAGTGAGCAGCACACGCAGACACCAGCGTTTATTGTTAACGCTGAACCTTTATGTTAAAGCTTTGCAGGATAGAACCGTGTTGTTGCGTTAAAATGAAAACACAACCAAAATGTGGAAGAACAGTTAGACTAGATTAAGGAACTTAAGATGAGGGCAAAGTGAGCAGCATGTTTCTATGTGTCCTCCAAAATCACCCAAATTACATTCGCATCTTTCTTTTTCTGCTGAATATTATGATGAAAATGAGGACCTTCTAAAACAGCTGCAGTGATCGTTCTTTATCTAAAACTCTGACATGGTTGTAAAGATAAATCTAATTGTGCCAAACATTTAGTCATTGTTGGTCTTTTAAAAAATAAAACAGCTACTCTTCATTTTGCGACAGAAGTTATAATATTAAAAAAACTTTAAAAGGACATAAAAAATAGCTCTTACATTCTGTACGAACATTTGACGTGGAACATGCATTCATGCAAAGCGAAGAAGTTTTTCTTTTAAAATAAATGTTTTTTTTTGTTTTGTTATCTTGTTTTTTAGGGACCATAAAACTTTGGCAATAACTTTATTGTAGCTGTTCCAACTATGGCGGGTTGGGGAAATGTACTGCTGTAGGTTGCCAGTTTCACTGAGTGAGTCAGTCAGTCAGTCAGTCTGTCTGTCTGTCTGTCTGTCGTACTAATAAAGTTGTCAATTTAATAACGTTTTTATACAATAAATGTTCCAAATTACTGTTTCTGTTTATATTGATTAAATATTTTCCTGCTTATCCACTGAATAATAATACATTATTTGTCTCTACAGCTACATTATGCAACAGGCTGAGTGTAATGATGTGTCTCTCAGTCCCACACAATCCTACAAACAAGCAACAATAATCAGATGGACAGGATGTACAGAAGCAGTTTGCTGAAGGGAGGATTCTCACAGCAAATAGTATACGTTTGTGTGAGATGTTCAAGGCTGTCTTAAGATGTCTCCATTGTTAAAAGCAAGAGAAAGAAGAGGAGTTCAGACCTCACAGAGATAGCCACAACAAGTCAGCTGTGGTATACCTCTAATGGTAGCCTGACAGAGACAAAAATGGTCTTGCTTAATAATAATATTTATAGAAGCATTTTACATTGTAAAATAGGCACACTAAGTGGAGTGCATATTTTATTCCACTTATTGCTGTCTTAATCCTAAACAAAAGGTATTCAGAAGATACTAATGAGAAGCTGATGTGATAGCACTGCAATGAGTTGTACAGAAAGTACACAAGAATTTAACAGTTTTGCCTCATTTAGTCATTTTTCATGTAGTGCAGTTTCTTTCCACTGACTCTACCTTCTTGGTTATCAGTGGGTCATACAGATATTCAAAGATTAATCTGCTTAATCATTCTTCTATCTACTTGTTTTACAAATGAACTCCTTGTGTAACATTAAAACAGGTTATAAAAATAGGACATGCTGGACCTATTAGAGCAACACCAAAGGAGCAGATTTGTGACGTTAATTATGGAGTATGCTGCAATAGCTTGGGTCAAGTACACCTGCAATAAACTGAAGTTCATATGGTAAGAGAGACCTGGACACTGATTGAAACATTACACTTCTGCATTATTACAAAGTTACTTGGCACTATTTTAATATATAACAAAAAATAGTGAAATATGTATTCCAACAATGATGCTGCAATGTTGAAAAGAATAAAATATATATATTTATTTGTCCACACAATTGCAATCTTTGTTGACGTTGCTGAAACACTGTTTTGTCATTACAAATTGCTTGATGTTTCATGAAAATCTTTTCAGACAAAATGTAATCTTGTGATTGAAAGAAGGATAGCTATACATCAAACTATTAATTGTGATTCTACACACATCACAAATTTGAACACAAAAATAATAAATCTAATTCCTGAATACTGGGCCTGTTTGCGCAGCACAAATATGATATAGTAGCAAAACACAGCGCTACAGAGCACAGGAATGTTGTTCACCTATAAAACCACTTCATGTTACATAATTCTTTTCAACCAATCATTACAGCACATAAGGAGTGTCTTGAAATCCACTGTTAGTGTGATTATGTGCATGTAGGCTGAACATACAGCAGCATGCATGACCCTCCAGGGTGCAATGAAGTATTTATTGAGGTGTAATGGGTGCAATATGTGCACAGATTGTTCAACATGTAGCTAGTTAGAGTGCTGGATGTTTGACAAAACAACTTATGCATGGTACAAGAAGTTTTTTGGGCATTCTAATACACAATAGAGAGTTACATGAACAAATTAGTGTTAATATTTTAGGGGTATCTTGTGAACCGAGCAGCTAAACATGAGAACTCAATACTGGAGCAAATGCTATCATGACAACAACAATGCTGAACAGTGCTAAATCTAAGAGGGTACAGCACTGGTTAAAACCTGTGAGTTGAATAATTTTTATCTTTAATGGCAGCAAAGGTGCAACACGTCATCCTCCCCTGACATTTAATACATAGGCTGTGCTTATAGGAGACTTGAGGTCTGCTGTTTAAGTAAGCTCCAGAGGGTTTCACTGCTCAGCTGACCCTGCCCTGTTGGCTTTGACAGAGCTGAATAAATGCTGGTGGCTGGCCGGCGTATCTAAAATAGTCTAGGGAGCGATGAAGGTGGCAAGGAAAGAAGACAGAGAGAGGTGGAGCCTGAAGATTTACACATGTGAATCACTGGGGTGCAAATCTGAACATATAGGAACATGTACTTATGAATAAACTAACCCCTTCCACATGCTACAGTAGTCTGTTCTCACAAATGGCACTGCATAAATCCCTGATCTTTCTAACTTGAAAGTAACTAGGCAAAATAATGAGCATAAGGAGGTGGTAAACTGCTACGGGCTAACCTGAGAGGAAATTTCATATAGCATCTGCTTTTGGAGGCTACATGCCTAGCTTAGGGAAAGATGAGAGAAGAACAAACAAAGCTTCTTCGGGCATATTCCTCAAAGCAGAAGTGAGGCAGAGCAGGCTACTGATGTCTCTAAGGGGTTGGTGGTTTCGGCAAAGTGGATCATGAATAGATGGAATATTGTTAAGAGACCTTATTAAAAGAAAAAAATCTTTGGGTATTCATACAGTCTTAATCACCTTTGTGTCATTGCTTTATCCACAACTAATCCCGACCACTGTGGCTGTGATTTCACATGGCATTGTAGAATCAAAGACTCCTCTACACTGGGACTCATATGCTCTTAAAAATTGAGTCGACACATCAAGAATTTTTAGGTAATTTTTGGATAAAAGTACAACCCTTGGGACTGTTTCTGTTTAGTCTTCCAGCAAGTGATTTTATTGCAGTTTATCTTTTTTAAGCTTGAGTCCATAGTATGGTCCTTTGAGCTTCACTATTGCAGCCTTCAATTTTGCTTTGACATTGACAACTAGATTGTAGCCTGTCAACATTCCCTCTGTCTGACTGGAACTGGAGTGCAGGGCCCACAAATCATCTAAGAAAGTGCTATATGTATCCGTAATCTCAAAATAAAGAAAGATCTGTATCTTCTGCAATCCAATGCACAAAGTAGAAAGTAAGCAGAAGATAAAAAAAATGGTTTAATTTATTTGCTTCAGTAATAAAATAAGTTGTAAATTTCATGCAAACAAACTTAGTTGGTTAATGTGCTGTGCAGTTTATCCTGTCCTGTTCATATTGCTGACACTGCATGGGAAGATTTTATCAACGCATTGATTGCTGAACATGCAAGCAAAGAGCAAAGTGATGATAAGCTGTGGCTCATCGACAAGAAACTTTTCAGAAAACTCATCATGCATGACGATTTTTCAGACACCCTTCAGCCCTTTTATATCTTTTTTTTTAAAGCTATATGACATTAAAACCGCCAAACTTTTTACCAAAACCGGAACTTTTTATATTAAAGAATTGATTTGTATTGTTTGCCGATTTTTTTAAAAATTTTGAATGTTGTATAGCTATTTTAACTCTATATGCAGCACAGCTTAAAGCTAGAATTGCTATAATAATTTTTGAGTTTTTCATTTCAAGAAGTGATACATTAATTATTAGATAACATTGCTCAAAGTGCCAAAAGGGTTAGCACACATTGTGCACTCTTCTCTTTCCATTAATGAAAGCTCCTTCCACTGTGCAGGAAGTTCCAAACTCACTCAAAAGACCCCACATTTCCCTCTGGATGGCACCTGATTTGAGGTGCCGCTTGCTCTAATTCTGTAACAGAAAGCAGGGAATCATCTCCAAAATCAATGTTTCCTCACCAGCTGGAGGTTAAAACCAGAGGTGAAAGCAATTAACTCCAATAAGTTATGATCATGTTATGCCGACATCCTGATTACAAGGCCCCTCAAGAAGCATTGTTCAAAGAAAGTCTCACAAATGACTCTGTAAAAAGACAGATCGGATTTAACTCTGTATATGCATTGTCCTTTACTGCTCCGTCTCTGTTTCCCACAATCTAAAGAGTTTGTTTAATGAGAACAACTTTTTTCTCACGATGCACTTGTTTAGCCATAATTGCCTCTCTGTGGTATTATCTTGCCCATGAATATAAGAGCCAATTCAGGGTAATGAAAACATTCGGCACCTCATTATTCTCACAGCAACAAAATTCAGCTGATTCTACAGAGCAAAAGTAAATAGACCAATAAATACAAAACAACAGCAAATGTACTTCAGCTCAAACAAACCGTCTTGTGCCTCCTCTTTGCTGCAGTGAGTTACAACCAGAAAAGCTTCAGTTTATCCAACATGTTCCTCCCAACTCTCAAGTCATGCTGTATTGCTAAATGTTTAGCAGGCTATCTAATGCTTCTTTTTGTTACAGCACTGAACGACTATGCATCACATGGACAGCAAGGTACAATAGCAACAGAAGACTTCAAACAGACATGTTTTTTTTAATAAGTATGGCAAAGTAACCACACACAGTCATCTCAGAGTAGCTACTGAATCCAGGCATGCACTTCTATGTTCTCTTGCCTTACCGTTTATGTGCTTTTCGCCTCATTTTCAGCTGATAAGCTCACTACATTCATGTGCCTGTAGATCCCCTTAGAGCAGCATGCATTTAGAAGAAGAGTCTGACTGGAGACAGGCTCGTAGGCAGAGAGAGGGGGTGTGGGGGGCACAGAGAGAGAAAATGAGAGAGGGAGCTATGAATTGAATAGAGCAGGAGGAAGTATGTGCAAAGAGGAGGGGTTTACAGGAGTGATAGAGAGAAAGAGAGGGAGGGGAGAGGTGCGGTGGAGGTGTCAAAGCGGTGTAAAAGTGAAATTAGCTAACCTTGTGTCATGTCGCATTTCCCCATCAGATTCCTGCCAGGAAGAGAAGAAAAAATGAAGAATTATTAGATGTATTTATCAAGCAGGTTCATCTGATACTGCCACGCATGCTGTGGAGAACCTCCTATTGGGTGTTTAATGAGCTCTCAGAGTGGTTATGTCTCGGGAAACAAATATATCTATTATTTCCCTCTTTGCTATGTCAGAAGTAAAAGCATTATGGGAGAGCAGGAGAGGAGCAGAGTAAGAAATGACAGATTAACGGTGCAAAAGACAAATTCTGTGCAGCAGAAATAGAGAGAAAGTGCCTGAAGATGAGAGGTATGCTTGGGTACTGTAGTTGTTGAAAGGACGTAAGGGAAGCAGAAAAAAATTAATGGCAGAAAAAAGGAGGTTTTAGACAAATAAGTTTAACTAAACAACAATGACTTCTTACTTTCTTCTTGGCTGAAATTAATCTTATGTCTTGTATCTGCCTTAGCAGCTATTTGGCTTAACAAAGCACAAGGACTGGGGGGGAAAGGGAAACTATGAACCTAACACAAGTGCTGCCAGTTTTCTTATCTAACCTTTCCTTAGCACCAAAGATTTGGGGTGGCACCCATTCCTTTTAGTGTTGCTTCATCATATTTCCCCAAGAGGGAAATCCGGTCTTGTTTCTGCCCTTGTTTTTTACACATGCATTATGCATGACAAATATTTCACAAGATGATCCATCATTTACATTTTCACTTAGCTTTAATGCTGTGGTCCTGAGCAAATGATCAAATGCAGATTCATGACCAAGACAGAGGACGCTCAAAAAAAAAACAAAATAAAAATAAAATAAATAAAGCATTTATATTCATTCATGATGATAAACTTTACACAAAAGCCAGATTTCACCATATCCCTTTGTGTGGTTACTGCTGCAGAAAGGTGGAATGGTTGCAGCTGATTTTGCACTTGCATGTTGTGCACGACTCCAGCCAGCCTCAGAATTTATTGTTAGGATTCAGAAAGGTCTAATAATGATGTCATAAGTCTAACGTATGGTTTATGGGAGGGCAGTGTATTTGTGAGCATGTGTATGTTTTGGTTTGTGGTGTAATGTGGGTGTTACAAACACTGCCAGTGATACAGCAGGATGACTCATACTGCTACTGAATGAGACAACGCTCAGTAATCCCCTCTGTCTATCCCTCCATCGCTGCCTCCTTCTGTGCAGAGGGCAAGCCTGAAGAGAGGGGGAGGAGTGGATTGGCATTCCTGGTAGGTTCCACTGAATGATGATCAGTTACTACTGAAGTGCCTGCATTCAGTAAAACATGTCACGACTTTTACTCGACTAGCTTTGAAAAAGCCTAAAAGCAAAATGTAAACAAATAAATAGTGTCTCAGTTATGATGGTAGATGCTGCATCACTGAACAGTTTTAGTCTGATATGTTGAGATGACAGAAATGGTTCTAATGTATGACAAATACTAATAATGATGATGATTATTGTTGTTCTTGTTGTTATTATACGGATCCCTTGAATAAAAATAAAAATAACTGCTAAAATAAAATGTTCATTATAGTCTGTAAATATGGCTGGTGTTATTTAGCTGCTGTCAACCGGAGTTCTTGCATTGGAAATAACATGGGATCGGTCTAATATCCAATGGTTTGATGCGTGTGCACTGAACATCAGCCACAATACTATTTTTTACTCGTGCACAGTATTGCATATTGCTAAGTCGAGCTGTGGCTCCTGTAGCTAGACTGAGCATTTTATTTATGTAGTTGTACACTGGAGGAATAATACTGTCCTAATATTTCTTAGTGGTGAAACTAAGTGAAATGTATACAGCCAAATGACTTTAATATGACGGTTTCTGCCATTATGGCTTTGGCATTTTATGGTAGATCTGTTTGATCATTGAGCTAAACAGCAAACAAATGTCATGATTTGGACAGTGTGTAGATGTTTTTTTGTTTCCTGATTTATTTTGTTGTATTCCTGTTTTGCCCTTTGTGTTGTGTTTTTTCATTTCAGTTAATGTTTTTGCCTGAATTAATTAAAAAATCCATGGGAGACCATCTCCCAGTTTGAGTCCAGTTGAATATATTCAGGAGAGGGTAAGTAGACTTCCAGAAAAAAATGTTTGGCCCAAATGTGGCCTATATCAGCAGTTTAGTTTGGCTCATATCTGCTTTTTCAGTTCATCTAAATGTGTCTGCTACAACTCACCCATGTGTAACCCAAAGGAAATTACTGTCATTTATGTCCGAGCTAGCTCCTCACATTTGAACCAAATCTGGTCCACATGTCAACTGCTGTAATTTCCATCCAAGTAAAAAAACATCTGGATCATACGTCCTGGTACAGGACCCAAGTGCAGGCCAGAAGAAGGCAGGGTATGGGTATGATGCTCAGTCCAGGAGAGAACTGAAACCAAGTGGTATAAATACAGAGAACACACGAAGAAACAGGTGGAATTAATGAGCCAAATATAACCAGGTGAACTAACAAATAGGAAACGGGAAGCTATACAGGAAACATGAAAGGAGGAAATTACAAAATGAAACAGCAAGCCAAAACTAAACATGGGAAGACTTGGACAATCTCACAACAGACTCAAGTCTGAAACAGTGACACGCAAGACAATCTCTGAAATCCGTGTCTATGCAACCATCCAACCACATCTGGCCCACATAACACTTGCCAGTATCTTAATTGTGTAGAAAGGAGAAATGTGTTCAATTGTCAGTCTGTAACTGTAATGTATTTTTCATGTATTTTTCTCATACTATTGCCTGTAACTAGCACACTAAAAACATGCTGCAATAATGTAAGCCCTATAGGTACATCACACTGCTTCTCTATGTGGCAGGAAATGAAAAAAACCCACTAAGAATTTACTTAAAATATGCTCTGTGACTTGTCAATAATACAAGGAGAGTTCTTCAAGGAGTATTTAGACTCTTTTAGTGAAATGCTATAAAGATAAAGACAACATCTGCTGCCCATTAGCATACATGCATGTTTACCTGTCAGTTCCATTGCAGTACCACTAAAACTTTTTTTTGCTAAAGCATCTGAGATCGGTTGAAAGAAATACAAATAAGCTGCAGATTTCCTTTACTTTACTGATAAAGGACCAGTCGCTTCCATTAGCATTACACTAATTGGGCAACACCAAATCAAGAAGCATTGACTTGCATTAAGAGCCAGACATCTGAATAACTGCATTTCTTCATACTTTGCCACTTACTCTGGAGATGCAAATTTGTTTTCATGGGCTTGTTTTCACATAGTCGCCTTTGCTTTGAGATTGATAAGAGTTGTTATGGTGACAATGGCAATATATTGGCCATAGCTGAATACCGAGTATTAAAAACAAAATCAAACAAAAGTAATACAAACTGAAAAAAGCATCAGTTCTGTGTGGTATTAAACAAACCTCTGGTGCTGTCACAACCTACTTAGCTTTGTCAGCTGTAGAGTTAGTGTTGCACCACCAAATTGCATAAAAAAGATATTTTTTATGTAATTTACTTAGTACAATCAAAATAATCAAAATAGCCTCAATTAAAGTATATTAACTATCAATGACTTAAGTGTGCTTGATTTTTTTGCACACATAACTGAGAGTTGAGCAAGATCTAGATTGTAGAAAACCGATTCCCTTTCGTAAAAGGAAGATTGTCTTTGTTTGCCAAACGACCCATGTGCAGGTCACTGAGAAGTTGCCATGCAGCAGTTTTCTCTCAATGCCAAATCTGTTCCTTTTAATACACACACATACCGTGGTGCTGAGCAGTTGCTAGGGAGCTGATGTCTAGTGGAATAAATTGCAGTGAAGAAAGTGTTTGTACAACAGTGTAGCAGGTTCTGAGAGGCCGCGGCCGTCAGATCCGCAAATGCACAACAAAGGAAAATGCAGGAAATTGCTTAAATTATTTACAACTTCATGTTCTCTCAGGCTGCTGGTAGAAGTATTCGGTTATGAATTTAAAACCCAAGCCATTTATTTATCTTTTTCAACAAAGTAAAGAAACATGAAATAAGCAAGATGTGATATGAACATGATGTTATCATTTGTGTTAAATATTTGAAGGGCATTGGGACGTAAATGCTTTTAAATGAAAAATAACATCGACCTTAGCTGCAGCTGTCTGTTGAGGCCATCCAAGCTCAGATAGTGCATGATATCTGAGAAAAGATCCACCCAAACTGCAGGCCATGCAATAATGTTAAGTCTGTGTTTGAAAAGAAGTGCTAACAAGGATATGCTCTGCATATGTGCAGCACTTCTATTCATGCATTATATAAAACGTTCAGATTACTCATTAGTATCTTCTTAATGAATGTTCTTGCTTGTAGACTTTGCATTGCAAGTGGGTAATTAAGTTCAACAAAAATCAGAAACGATTCATATCAAAATGTCTAACAAAAACATTATTCAGCCAACAAGGAGGAATGCCACGCAATACACAAAATCAAAGTGTTGAATAAAGATTGAGTGAAATCATTGGAGGCTTGTGTAATTTCATTCATTTGGTGCCTCGTTTCCAGCAATCTACATTTACTCGTAATGCATAATGAGGAAATACATGACACGGTGTTGTTGTACTCCACTTCACTATTATCTCAAAATGATCCCATCAATTATTTTGACAAAAGTACACAAAAAAAAAAAAAAAAACAACTGTGCATGATGAAATAACTGTATGTATTGGAAAAATTTCAGCCACTCTGTATATGTGAAATGCCAGAAAAAGAAACAGATGGTGCTGCATGTGTGTTGGAGTAGAGAGGAACAGTTGTGGTGCTATCGGGGAGTTTTGTTGGTGACATTTTTGGCAAATTCTTTGAAACTGTGAGAAAACTTTGCCAGAGAATCCTGCCGGAACATGCCATCCCATCTGGTTTGCACTCAATGGAACAATGGGATTCACCAAACCTTTCTTTATGAAGCCATACTGTCCATCCCAGAATTCCTGCAACTATCAAAGTCATGTGTGATAATGTTCATTCACTTGTGCCAATATAGAAAAGAGCAGAGGAGTCTGAGGAGCCTGGAATGACTGCATATTACTTTTATGCCTTTTTCTTTTTAATCCTGAACTTTATATACTAATATGATTTAAAATCTCTGGTGTGATACGTTTGCATTTGATAAAGTATCTGCATCACAGCTTAGTGTCAGCTGGATTCTCATGTCATCTTTTCATATAAGTGGTCTTGAATTTCTCCTTCCTCCTTCTGGTGGCACTGGCTGGAAAGTGTAATATACTTTAAAAAGAATATGCTTCATCATGCTTGGACATTGCTTGTGGCGTTCCCCAGGGGTCAGTCCTAGGTCCAAAACGGTTTTTGCTTTATTTAAATGACATTTGTAACGTGTCTGATAAATTGTAATTAGTATTATTTGAAGATGAGACAAATATTTTTTGTTCCGGAAGGGATTTGGATAATGTAATGAAGATGATTACAAGTGAAATGTGCAAACTGAAAATGTGGTTCAGTAGAACCAAATTATCATTAAATTTAAGTAAAACTACGTTTATGTTATTTAGTAAATGCAGGCAGAACACACAGGTACAAATACAAGTTGATGGAGTGGACATTAAAAGAGTACATGAAAATACATTTCTTGGGTAAATAATTGATGATAAAATAAACTTGAAGCAACATGTAAGGCATATACAAAGCAAATTGTTGAAAAGTATATCCATAATAAGCAAAGCGAAATACAGTCTGGACCAGAAATCATGTACAAAGCCACACACAATTTACTTCCAGGAAATATACAGAGACTGTTTTTTTAACAGAGATGGGGGCTATTATCTTAGGGTGGAACTCAACTTAAGACATCAATGTGCACGTACTGCATTAAAAAGTTTTTGTGTTTGTGGTGTGAGGATCTGGAATGGGTTAGGTGCAGAGTTCAAGCAATGTCAAAGCATGATCCGGTTCAAAAAACATTATGAACATATGGTTTTTAGACAATACATGAAGGAAGAAAGGCTTTAAAATCTAGCGAATGTTCTTTAAGGCAACCTGTTCAATTTATTATTGTTGTTATCTCTATTTATTTATTGTTTTTTGTTGCTATTTTTCAAGATACCATTTTGTAAATATGTGTGTTTATGGAGAATGGGGTAGGTGTAAATAAGCTTATGCTTCTATCCACTCCATTTCAGACATGTTGAGTCTGTATTGGTTATTTTGTGTTCTTTGCATTTTTTTTTCTGTACTTGTACATGTTCAAAATAAAAAATAAATCCAATCCAATGCAAAGTGTTACTATGGGACCTCAAGTCATGGCTAAAGATCCCTAATATGTGGAAAAATATATTATGTCATCACCACTGTTTATTCTTTACTATTTAATCTGTGGGAACATGATAACAAATCATGGTTGTATTATTCCCAGTAAAACTGGCACTAACCATAACTAGATTATTTTGTTGCCACATACAGTAATTTGAAACCTACATAGCAACATTGTAGTCCTTGAGCTTGACTCAAAGCGGATGAGTATGGATCCCTCTTCTGCTTGATGGTGTTTACAACATCACCAACACCTATGTTGTTTACATTTCAGCCCTTGCATTTTAAGCAGCCAGATCAACCACCCAGTACTGGTTGTAACATGCTGAAATGAAACATATTTGTATATGATGCACTACTCATGGTAAAAACCTAATTATCTTGTTACCAGACCTCACTTTTTTGTGGCCTAAACATGGACACAGATCGGTGACGTCTGGGAACTAGATTCCAGATGTTATCAAAGTTCTCTGCAAAAAAGGTGCCCACCATCACCACGAAGAATCCAAATTAAGGAATGTTTTATTTGCACTGTGATTTTATATGTTTTGTTTTACTGGTTAGATGTCCTTAGCAGGAGCCCACAATGCAGAATACAGTCAAAATAATAAGGACCTAAATCTTACCATTTCTAAAACTGGTTTAGTTTTGCTAACAATTAGCAAAGTTACAGCACCAGAACCACCTTCCTTAAGGAAGGAAAATATCACAGTTTTGTTGAAAATACACTCAACTTTCATTAAAATTAATGTGAAGGTAACATATCCATTAATTTATATACGTGAAACCTGGAAGTCCTGACAGAGCAGCATTGTGTGACACTAAAAGGCTAATGCTAACTAAGAAAGGCTAACTATGGCATCACGTGACCCAAGCTTCAGTCTTCACTTCACTTTACTTTAACAATACCAAAACAGATTTTTTTTATGACAGTAAACATTAAACCAACCTGACTGAAGTGTGCTTGTGGTCCCTGTGTCTGTGAAAGTCTGTGACTAAAATTCACATCATATTTGTTGCAAAAACAAATTGTTTTCTACCCAGATTTGCTCGTATCTATTGTTTATTGCAATAAAAGTATAAATTACAACTACTGGAGATATTTAGGACAAAATGTAGTACCTGCATTTAATGTAATAAGACTTTTGGAGATTTTTTCTAAAATGTATCTTGTGACTAAACTATAGATGCAAGGAAACTTTTGGTATTATAATTATATTTTATTATATATTATATTGAAATATAGATTTCCATTTAGATCAGTTTCATTGCTGTTCAGAAAAAAACTACGCAACAAGGTTGGAACAATATTTTCATAAATAATATTAGATATCTTCCAAAAATAGATAATGCTTAACGACTGAGCAGCCAAAACATAACTGTACTCACTGTATTTATAGGTCGTGGCAATGAAGTGGACCTAAAGGACATTCTTGGAAAGCCTTCTGGCCAGCTGAAAACAGGACATGGGTTTATCCGTCCACTGGCAGCAAGCAGAGGAGTAGGTGGTTCGTAACTACTCTTTCCCTTCTCCCTCCCTCTTTCTTTTCTTTTGTCCAACTCCCAGGAGGACTTTTCTTGCTCTTTATCTTTTCTCCTCCCTTTCTCACCCCCTTTATCTTTTTTCCAGGAGTCCTCTTTTCTCATCTCCATGTCCTTCCCTTTGTCCATCTCCAGTCCTCCATTTCTCTCCCATGGAACCCTGTTGCCCCTCTCCTCCCCTCTCTCCACACCTTTCTCCAGCACATTGTCTTTCCTTTCCTTGCTGAGGGTGTCATTAGCCACCAGTTCATCAAGCCGTCTCACTCTGTCAATGTCTGTCTCTAGATAAAGTCTCCCAGTAGAAGGCTGTGTCTGGATCTTTGTACATAACTCTAGGTTGCGTTCTGGGTAGGTGCGACTCTCCCCCTTTACTTTCCTCAGCACTTCCTCAGGTTCCAAGACCTTGCAACTGGGTAATGTCTTACTCCACTGGTGGATGGAGCTTGTAATGTCCTTAGAGTTGTAATCCTTCACAGACTGAAGATTTAAACTGGTTGGGCTGCACCATGAATTTGTGGTGGATGTAGAAAGCATGGATGGGTTCTTTTGTGCTGGATGAATAGGTGGATGGGATGGCGTTGAGGCTGACAGTGGTGGTGGAGACGAGTGTCGATGGCGAAGGATGGGTTGTTGCTCAGGTGGATCCATGTTTGATTTCAGCACCCTACAAGTCACTTCATTTAGAAATTGCGAGAACTTACGCCTGTCCTCTTTTTTGTCATCTTGCTGATAGGATGAAACCATAGAAACATTCTTGCTGAGGCTGGATGAAGATGAACTCTGTATTCCTGAGTCTTTCTTTAGAATTGTGCAAATTCGAGAACCGCTGTCTCTTTTGTTTTCAGCTTTGGGAGCCAGGTGTGAAAAAATAAGGTTCTGATAGATTATTTCACTTTCAGGCTTGGCATCAGAAGATGCCTTATCAGCAATGCAGCTTTTCCCATCTTTCTCTCCTGCAGCCTCCTTGCTGACTTGTTTGACAGGTGTCCGTAAGAGGCAGGTGGCTCCTGAGCTCCAGCTATTTGTGTCCCAGCTGCCATCATCATCACTAGAGCTGCCATTGCCACTCTGAAGGCTTGTACTCCATTCACTAGGGCTTGGGCTTGGGCTGTTGTTTGCCAGACTGCTCAGCGACCGCCTCTTCAGCTGACTGAATGATCCCCTGAGGTTGGGTAAAGAGCTCTGAAAATTGGTCTGAAATCCTTGAAGACTGGACAAAGATCCTTGTAGGCAGGGAACAGAACCCTGGAGGGTGGAAACGGATCCTTTTGAACTTGAGCTAATGGAGCTATGAAGACTGTAAAGAGAGCCTTTCAGTACAGGAGAGGATTGACGTCGCAGTGGAGGATCTTCTTCACGGTCGCTATAACTTCCAGAGAAGACAGGGCAAGAAGCAGTAGAAGAGCAGGAACCACGATCTTGCCGAGTTGAGGCCATTCTGGATCTTTGCTGTCGTCTTAAAGTAGCCATTTCAATCGCCTTTGTTTCCCTACTTTGCTCAGTCTTCCCTGATCCTTCCTGTACACACTCAAGTCTGGTACAATCCTTTGAAATGGACACACAGAAGTGAACCATGTCAAGCTCAATCCAATGGTTTTCTGTCCTCTGGCTTTACCCAATTTTAATTGTCTGTCCTAGTTGTCCTGGCTTCCAACAGGGCACCCAAGCTGTTGCAGTGTGGCACACTTTTACTGCTACAGCACAAAACGGGATCACAACAAGGTTAGCATGTGAATGTCATCCATGTGTTAACCAAATTACCATTCATACTCTATCTCATTCAGTCCTATCTTTTCCCTTTGAAAATAGAATTATAGATCAGCAGCTGCATCACCAGTTGTTTGTCTGTAGGCACCGACTCTAATGAATTTGTGTATTGACACAGATAGTGCTGGAAAGCAGCTGCATATCCAGGCCAGAAATATTGACCACAGCCACCACGTGAAATCTGCTTTGTAGGCAGCAGGAAAACAAAGTGCCCAAGCATTAATTGGTCACACGTGGTACTTTTTTAAAAAAAAGTTTTTTGCTGTGTTTGTTACACCATGGCACATTCACTGTCTTAAAATTATCCCTCGAAAGACTATTTATATTAATCTGTCATTTACATAATCTGTTCCACAACAGAACATTTCTAGAGAGCATTGCCATTGCTGTTGCCTGTTGATTGCATGAAAAAAAGCCTCATATGCAGATGTTGCCTTGTCCGGCTATCAGGACCGTACAGGTGTGAGCAGCTGAAGCTCTCCAGCTGAAAGAGCTAAAACCTACAGGAAAGATTTACAAAGCAACATGGTACCTTAATAAAGAATGGATCAAACCTCTCGGCTTAAGTTCTCCTTGATTCTCCTGTATATGGACAACATTTAGATTGTGTTTGTGATAATTTAGTATTATCTTAAGAAGCTTCGTGTGACTGCGGGCCAAATGTTTGCACTAATTGTTTATGAAAACATCAAAATCTAAGCTATTAAAGTCAGGCAGGTAAACAAAACATTTATTTTATCTGCCTCCAAATATAACTGTTTGTTGGTGGAAAAATAATTCAGTTTAATTTGATTTTAATCATAGATGCCTATTTGTGATAAATGTCCTGCCAGGGTACTTTACACAGTTGTTACAGTCCATTTTGACATGTCAGCCTTTCAAGTCATATGTCAAATCAGCCAAGTTTGTGATTTTGTCATGCATTTATTATTTAATGCCTCAAGTTTTGTGAATTCACATTAAATTCAGTAGAAATAAAATTAGTTTTCAGAAGGTATTGGCACTACTGAGATGGGTATAGTTAAAACATATACAGCTGTGATAGCAACAAAACATCATCAAAATAAACATCTAGATAAATGCAGAAAATAAAATGTTGCTGTAATTCATACAATAATATTTTAAATATATAAATTTGCCCTGTGGAATGTTGGGTCCAAAGAATTTTTATATGATAGTAATAACGTTTCCATAGCGCCCCTTTGCAACACCACAATGGGTTTGAAATAGGCCACAGCTAGACATCTAACTGAATATTCAACCCATCTTATATAAAAATGGGTAACTCTTGAGACAGGACTCAGCCCCCTGCCAGCCAGGAAAAATGGAAAATGTCCTATGAGGTTAAAGCAATTCTTTTTTCAAACCCCAGGAATTAAAGCTCAAAGTCTGCACTTCAGTCACATCCTGACTGATTCATGTACAGAAAGCTATGACTTAAATGTGCATTCACAGGATGGAAAGGATAACTGACAGACCTCAGACTCATAGGGATGGGTGCATGGTTTTTATTTTATTTTATATTTTCGATGATGACCCCAATATGTCTCTCTCTAGAAAAACTCTTTAAAGCTGAACATCATCACTATTCAAAAGAAAAACATCAGTAGGAACACTAGTTTATTCTCTTTTTTTTCCATTATAAGTGTCCTCTGGTGAGAATTTCCTCAAACTGACCGTGACTGTTTATTATTGCAGAGGAGACCATGTGGATTCCCTCTTTGCAAACATGGAGGCAAATATAGAGATAAGAAAAGAAGATGAGATGAGAGTTTAGAAAAGACTAAAAGTATTCTCAAAAGCTAATTTAAAGTAAACTGGTAGGGGCTCTATTCATTTGAATAATTGTGATAAAATCAACTGCTGTTTGGTTTCATTACAATAAGCTTAAAAGTTGAGTGTCTCTATTTATCTTTACACCTCACAGACCCATGCTTTTCAAGGGTTATTTCCTAAAAATAAAAGAACATGTTACCTCACAGAGCATGAACCATTCAAATGTTAATTGGCTAGATACTTAAGCATGTGTTTCTTGTGACATGAACCAAACCTTACAACTGAACTTTGGCAGATTTGATCACTGAAGAGCCCTTAACATCAGCTAATCCAGCATCGGTGTTTTCACAGTGGTTGAGTGGCAACACTGCATTCAGTAGCCGCATAGAAAATGAAATGGGGAAATGATTCTTGCTAACTCTGAACTTCACATCATTCAGCTTGAACTTTGCAAATAGTTTTTTTTTATTTTATTTTCCTTTCCTTAAGAAAATCTCTGACTGTCAAAGCTTACATTAAATCCGAATGGATACCATCAGTTTAATCCGATGCAGCCCAGCAACATATGCAACCTTCTGCTTCAGCCCAGCAACATATGCAACCTTCTGCTTGGTTCTTTAAATAATACACACATTTTATTAATAAGATCTTTGCCTGTCCTATTATATTCTCTGTGCTCGTCCTGATTCCAGACAGCTTTCAAAGCATAAACAAAAGGTTTAGATGCCTCGTTTAATCCCACTAAGCACTTGCAAGGTGAACAAGTTAAGAGATATGTTTTGACATTTTTCCACGCATTCAAATGAACACAACCGGAAAAATTCGAATCCATGCACAATGAAGCACAAATTTCAATATGGCTAAATATAGCAACACAAAATGGCGAAATAAGGGAAAAACATCTGAAGGGGTAAAGACTGGGAACAATTTAATCAGATGCAGCAGCAGAATATTCACCCTTCTGTTTGGTTCTTATGATATTTAGCACACAGACAACACTATTTACTGTGGTTATACACGGGGATATTTTTCAAAATTTTTCAAATGGGAAAATACCAAAAGCCTTCTTGTATTCATACATGTTCAACTGCTCTGAAAAGGTATAATTTCCTCTTACAACCACTGAAAGCAGCAAACAACAGATGAATGAAGTAAATCTCACTTATTCAACTTTAATGAAACTGCAGCCGTTTTTATTCAGGACACACATCATGTTTCACTTTCATTTTATCAATGAGCCCTCAGACTAATGGCAGACCCCTGCTTCCCCCTGTTGTCAACATTGAGGTTGCCATAGAAACAGCGGTTTGTAATCTGGAGTCATCTTTCTTGTCTACCTATGTGCAAGAGCTGTGCTGTCCTCCCTCCAAATGCCAAGGCAATATAAAACTGACACCCACAGGAAATGTCAGATGCACCATTTGACCGAGAATATTAAGTCTGACAGGTAATACCAAACATTTTTCTTCCTGAATTTTAAGCTCCATCTCAAGTCCGTTGTTTATGTGTACAACAGCGCACTCCAGTGGCAGAAGCAGGTAAAACACAACTAAAACCAACACATTGTCTCATTGGGCTTATCCAGCTTGATATAAACAAACTATTTGATATGACTCAGTTTAAATAGGTATCATAGCAGGCCTAAACATTTTTGAGAGGCGCAGTTCCCCTTAAACAAAAGTCTGAAAACATTTAAAGTATTTTGAGGTTGGTGCCAATTCTGTGCTGGTTCACATGATAGGGTAACTTCTAATGGCAGCAGCAGTAAAAAGATGTTTTACTGAATTCATGTAATCAGATTAATATTACATTTCTGTTGCAATTGCTCAAAAATGAAAAGTGTCTGATTAAATATTTTTTTAGTCTCTCCCTGTCTTGTGTGAAACTTAAAAATAATCTGACATTTGTTTTCCTTTATTTACTTATATTTTTTAAATTGTATCGGCCCACTGAATGGCCTGGAATAAGAAAAAAGGTGTTATATTATTTTTTCTGAATTTGTGTGCACAGTTAAACACATGTGTTAGACAAACTCATACACATTCAGTTATTTTTGTACATATGAGTGTGATAAGTGACATAGCTACACAGCTAGGGATAAAAATATGTTTGAAGAAAGCAGCATTTATGTATATGTTCAGATGTATTTTTGCATTTATATGGATAAATGACCTACAAGATATGCTGCAAGCCACACATCACAGGAGGTGCCAACACCTTTTTCTTTCATCTGTGTGTGAGACATTTTCCTGTACTATGCTAATTAGCAATTTGCGGAATAACAGAATACATTCAGCAGTGGATAGTATGAAGTGTGATCATTTCATGTTAGCGTGAAACCATTTTCATTCAAAGGAAAAATTAAATCAGAGGTGAGAAAGGATCAGAAAAAGAACATGGATATGTTCTGAAATGACGATGGTGTGAGATATGCATGTGACTGAGAAACTGCTATGAGTGTTAAGCACTGTCTTGTACAGTTAATAATCAGTTTATCTGCCTGAACTGGGTTCACAAATATCATTGAATTAATAGTGAGTAACAAACTGAATGGTAGATTCAGATATGAAACTGGGATGAGAATCTTAAGAAGCCATAAGTTTTCCTCAGATACAGCAACAATAGTCCATAATTTTTCTGATAAATTATCTTTTTTTATTGGTAAAAGTAAAAACGTCTGGATATAAAAAAAAAAAAAACACTGTAAAAAATATTGGTGTAATAAACCTTCCATAAATTTTAAATATGCATCATGTTTACTATATGTATGCTACACCGACCCAGCAATCAGATCACAAGATAAATGAAGCTTTGTAGTTATAACATATCCTTATTCTAATGCATCAAAACCCATTTTTGTACATGTGACTCGAGGCGTATGACATCTTCGGCACAGCTTCAAAGAGGGAGTTTTACATTAAAAAAAGAAATGAGAGATGGTTTATTGCTTCTAAACTAATTTAACTACCCGCCAGAGATTTATTTCATGATCTTACCTAAGAGACTATTGAAGTTACAGGAATTGATGCAAAATTCTAATATTTATTCTCTGTATTGTGATGTTGGCGTACGCAACTAAAAAGGGATATCTTACTTCAGCCATACTATGTTTTTGCAAACGATTCAATTTTTAGCAATAAATTCTTTACAATAAAATAATTTAAGATTTAAATTGGTAGATCATTGTATTATGTGCAAATATACAAAATAAAGAATTCATTGTTGTTCAACTCCCACACATATATTTTAATGTTTAAAGTATTTTTTAATTTTATTGCTTTATATAGTCCTGTCCCTCAGTGATCCTGAACAACATGAGAAATAAGTTGTTTGCTGCTGTTTTTCTTCATCACAGCACAAAATGTCCACGTAACCCAGTTTCCATGATGCTTATGAAGTGGTTGCTTTAGCACACTCCACAAACGGCTCATCTCAGTCCTTTCATTTCATCCTCACTGTGCTTTCACTCCTCCATCCTCCTACTAGACATGGAAATCATTCACAGCTGAATATTCAGATATATTGAATTTGTCCATGAGTTCAGAGCAGAGCCGATCAAAGAGAGAGAAGACTTGGTGGAGGAGCCATAAAGCAAGGGTCCACCAGCGCAGCCTTTGCAAAAGACTGTTTTTGTTTTTTCGCTCTGTTACTCTAGTAATCATAAAGAAATAACTAAAGCATCGAACAACATCTGAATCCCTATGTTAAAGCTGTGTCTGATTTCATATTTAAATCATATTGATTGAAAATGAAGAAAAGGATGCCTCACTCCTCTCTTCCTTTACTCACACTGAAGAACTGATACACAGAATAGAAGAAGACTGTGTGTAAATTGGAAAATTAGGTTAGAAGAAAGTGGGCTTACGCTTTACAATGATCGACCAATCAGCTGATCGATCAGAGTAAATACGGTTTCTCAGGATGGGAGTGTTAGAAAGATGCTAATAACAGGTTGCAAGCTGTCCACTCACTGGAGCAAAACGATGTTGCTTTATGTCTTGTGAAAACCATGAACACATAAATGTCAGTGTTATTAAAGCAGATGAGTCCAGTTTCACTTGTTTCTCATTTGGAAGTCCTTTTCAGAGGCTGGATATACAATAATCAATAAGCATTTAAAGCTCACAGCATGAGTAAATCTACATGTAAATATCATGTCGTAAAGAAAAGGTGTCTAAAGAGGCAAACTCACGCAATGAAGCTGAACTTGTCTTTCAAAGTCTAATGACTTTTACTGCACTCACCTACTTCCTGATGTGGATTTCTTCTTCTGGTTGATGAAGCAATGTACCGATGTTAATGTAAAAGGACAACATGAAAAATGCTGAGATAGTGGCCAAGATGTCTGTGGTTTGTAGAAATATAATAAAAACAGCGCTGATCTGAATATGTGGGGACAAGAGGTGCTTTGGTATTGTTCAATATGAAGCAAATACACGTGCGAAACCCCAAATACATGTTTTGTTTTCCTGAACTTGCCCTGTTCAGCAAGCAGAATGGTTGCTGTGTTGTGCTGAATGAATTTACATTTCTAAGAGGAGCTTTGTGGATTCACCTTTGGATTGTAGCTATGATTTTTTTTTTATTCTTATTGTTTTTTTTTGGATTTGCATATTATTGCTGGACCTGATGAGATGAAAGAAATGAGCGTAAAAAGAAAAGAAAAGGAGAATAAAAAGTGGAGAGATGAGACAAAGCATTACTAAAGACAGGAAACAAGCACAAACAGAAATGTGGGACAAGATGACGTCATAAACAGTATGCAGTAATTGCAGGAATATGAACAATATGGAGTAATTGTAGGAATAAAAATGTATATATACATATGTATGTATGTATGTCTGCATCCATACATAAGTGCTAGTTATGGGAATAATTAATGCAAATGCAACTGCAAGGACAGTAGACAGAGAGACCTTCAAGCATTGGACAGTGAGCAGCCACTATGCAGCAAAGCGCCAGGCTGGTCACAACTGGAAAGACAATGCACCCAACCAGAGTGGGATGTAGGAGGGCAGCAGTTAGAACAATAGTCCCCAACTAACCAGGGACCTGCCAGCTACCCTCTGTGAGCACAGGAAGTACCTACCCCAACCACTACGACGGAAGGCTAAAATGCCCTGATACTGCCTGCTGCCAGTTGGTTTCCGCTTCAATGGCCTGATAAAAGAAGCCCAGAGGGCATGACTTATATTTTAGTTTCATCTGATGCTCAAGGTGCCTTTTTTGTTGCCTCTGTTGTTCTCTATAACAAAAATAATGTAGTCAATACTCTGGCAGTGGATAAGAGTGGAGCTCAGTATGTCTCCAGAAGCACATAAATGAAAGAAAATATTGTGCCGTGCTCTTTTAATTTGGCCAGGAAGCATGTCAGCAGTATAACTTTATATTCTCACAGGGGGGAAAGAAGTGCAGGAAGTGTCAGAGAGAGCCATGGTTTGACTCAGCAGTATATCCTTTGCCTGCTTTGGCATCTTAAGAACTTGCTTATTAATCAAATCTAATAATTACAATGCAGTTCATGCTGTAGTTTATATAGCAGAAATTTTCTTTTCATCATCAAACATGTTGCTGTTTATTAATTAATTTTTTTTTTTTTCAAAAAAAGCTTTTGGGAATTGGGGAGGAGAAAAACAGCTCAACACAAAATAGAAGTTAAGTTTTAAAGTGAGCTGTGGGAAGGTGTGGATAGAGAAATAGGGATGGAGATACAAGGATCTTGAGTCTTTATGGTTTCACTGATGTATGTTTGTTCAAGTTAAATTGGGGTATCAATGCAATTCTTAGTAACCATGGCTACAGCTACTAGCCATACTCTGCGCATATATAGGGTGACTGCTTTGTGGTCACAGAGGGACCAATTATCTCTCTCTGAATAAGTGAATAGTGAACGTTGGATCCTGTGTGCATGCTTGGGTCAAAAATGAAGCCCATACGCTTTAATTGTGCAGATTAGGAGAACATGTCCGGAATGATAATGCTGGAGAGGAATGCAAGGTGGATGGTAATTCAGGACAGATGATTTGAGCTATACTCCATCATTAGAGCATGAACTTCGTGCTGGTTGTGCATATTATTAAATTTTACTGATATGATGCATTAAGTAAGGGTGTAATAATTTGAAGTCTAGTATGTTATATACTAAGATATCTTCAAATACTTCCTTAGTGTTTTATTACATTGTTTTATAGTAAACCATTAGCTAACATGCTGACTTTTACTGTCTTATGAACTGTCACATACTGTGTACTGTGTATTTGTTGACATGAATACAGGAAAAACAGGAAAAAGGTAAGGTTCTAATTAAGTGAATAACAGTGCATGTTCCCACAAAATTACTACCACAAAATCTTGAGTAGTTGAAATCAAATCACAACCTATATCACAAACACAAAAAAGAATTATAATTGTTATTGGAAGAATTATTGCATGGAATTGTTTAATATTTGCTTTCTGTGTGCTCCTGCCATAATCGCATATTATAACACATATGTTTCAAAAAAAGTTTCTAAATGTGTTTGTTTAATTGTTTCAAAGTAATATTACATCAGAAAAATTCAGCTTTTATTTCAGTTTTTGACACGAAATGAGGAAAAATGAAAGAGCAAAATAAACCTGCCCTGCTTTAAATGACCATGAGCCTGTTATCGATTCACATCACTCCCTACACAGCACAGAAAATCCTACCCATTAAGCGAACAGATACTCAACCGCTCTCATTAAACACGTGTGACGCAGCTGAACAACTGAAGAGGAAGATCAGGAACATCTGTGCACTATACTGATGGGCATTTTATGGAAATTATACAACAGCAGCATGAAAAGGCTTCTGAAACTGAAAGTGTAATTTAGAAAACAAGCTTCAATTTTTATTGCAGGGATTTCCAGAAATTGTGTTTGACTGAAGAAATGTAAGCTTTAAATTGTCCTACAAAACTACACCAGTGCATATATTTAATCAATCAGAACTCATCTGACCATGAGGGGAGATGCCACCAAGCTGTCTGTAGGTATGATACTATTTTCTTTGAATGAAGAGAAGAAATAAAACCGTGTTATAGGCAAAGCAAGTTTATTTGTAAAGCACCTTTTATGTACACAACAGTTCAAAGTGCTTTACATAAAAACATTAAAAGCATTACAGATGTTAAAAAAACAATTAAAACAGAGCATAATAAAATTATAAATTAAATTAAAATCATTAAGAAGAACATAATTAAAAAGTTACCGTGCAGACTTTATTTATAGCAGGAAGAGAA
>JBAMHX010000022.1:14999293-15013208 GCA_037177515.1 Pseudomugil tenellus
TTCATGTTTCAATGTTAACTGTATGTTGAACTTCTTTTATCTTCATTATTAAATTTATATTCTTCTCAATCTAAAGTAAACAGTGTCCTCGTCCTTGACAGGTAAAACGGTCTCCTACAAGTATATACATATCGTTCCTCCTGACAGAATGAATTTGCTCAGCATGATATAGCGGACAGATCCTCATTCTGCCTGCCTCTCTGCTGGACAAGACAAGAGAAAAAAAAAGAGAGAGGAAACATTTGAAACATATAACAGACCTTTAACTTATCAGTCTGAAACCAAAATAGATCTACTTACAAATAAAGCAAAATCAGAACATACAATTTTTCATTATGAAAATTATGCTATCAGGGTGACTTTCCAGAGTATATTTAAAAAAGTATAGTACATATGATCAAAGCTCTTCGTTTTATAATATTGCCCCAAAAAAAATCTACTTCAAAATTTGGTAAGAGCCTTGAAGGACATTGAGTGGGATTAGATTGTTTCTTCTTGTCATCTTAACAAATAGTATTACTTTTTATTCCAGTATCGATTGGTTCTTAGTTTTCTTTATAATGAGGAGAAAGAAAAAATAAACTAAGTAAAATAGACCTACAATGGCCTGATGGAAACTGCAGAAAACTTATGAAGACTAGAGATCTATTAAAGCATTTCTTAAACTGGTCTTCCCTTTGACAGGCAATTTTTCACATCAGCAAGAAACAAAGTAATTCAAGTAATGTGCAAAGCTGAAGGAAGGTTTTAGATGTCAGTTATCAAGTCTGCTAATGGTGAAAGCTAAAAAGTCTGGAAAACTGTTAATACAATTACTGGGAGAGGGAGAGATAAAGTTAATATAGTATAATACTAATTAAAATTGCGCTCCTTAAAGATCCAGCTCTGGTGACAACAAATGTCAGTCTTTTTAAACATTCAGATTTTGAAATTTCACAACTATTTACATCAAAATGTAACCTACCGGGTAAATGAGTCAGTGCCTATTTTTACAGTAGCAGAAATGAATGAGACAGACTCCATTATAAAAGCTTTAATAAATTCTAAAACTTAGGATGCATACGAGATAGATACCGATTTTATCAAGGATACGCTAATGTGTCCAATCACACACATGAATAATCTGTCAATTAGGGATTTTGTTGTTCCAACAGTGTAGACAATCAAGAAAAACTCCTGTGTTTAAGGGCGGGAACAAGGATGATGTAAGAAAATATTGCCCAATCAGAAAATTGCCCACTACATAAAAAAAATAATTGAAAATGGGTTGCTAAAAATGAAGGTCATATGCCCCTGCCCACCATGTAGTTTGTTTTTTGTGCCCAACGTTCAACAGAAACAACAATAAATAACTTTTTAGATTAAAAATTAAAAAGGATTTGGATAGTAATCTTGTTGGAAATTGTTTCCCATGGCTTAGAGAAAGTATCTGATGTGATTGACCAAATTTTATTGTCTAGGCTGTAACGATGGAGAGCCGGAGCCAAATGGAAGGTTAACAGGATTTATTATAAACAATGAGGAGTGATGAACCAAAACCTGTATGGAAGCCTTCCATTGGAAGGTGGAGGAGTCCAGGAGGGATGCAATGCAGGGACGAGAAGCAGGAAGGCAGACGTTGGGGAATCCAGAATAACAGAGAACAGGGAAGCTAGGAGACGCAGGAACCACCATGGGTGCTGAAACATTCATACACTCAATGTTCGACAAAGAAAAGACTGGTGAGCTGAATGCTTTATGGCTGTGAAGGAATCAGGAACAGGTGCAGGTGATTGGGGATAACGAGTCTGGTGGCAGGTGATGGTGATTGAGCTGGTAGAGTCCGGAGCAGAGCATGACAGGCTGACAAAATGTAACTTATCAGAACAAGCAACTGATGAAATCATACCTGTTAAACCCAACTCATTGTGTGACACTGAGTGCTTAAATCACCTTTTCTAGATTAACAGGCAGGAGATCCTCAGGGCTCACCGCTGGGACCCATATTATTCACACCTTTTATCAATGGATTTCCAATATTTTTCCCAACACATACCCTTCTAAATGGGGATGATTCCATTAATTTTACTAAAGCAAAGCATTCTTTTTAATTACCTGATCTTATTTTTATTAAATTTGCTTGATCTGTGTGAATTATCTTTGTCAGGATTGTTGCATATTACCTTAACATTTCTTGCGGGACTACAGATTAAATTCATGCTAATTCTGGCATATTTACATGTTTTTTATTTTCCATTAGTACTCATTGTTCTTTTTCTTTATATAGGTTATAATAAACACATTGATTTTGCAGTTGCCCAATAGTTAGCTAAATATTGATTATTTATTTGTTTATTTTATTTCTCACTCAATATTTGTAAGAAAGTTGTAGCCCTTCTTATTTGTTTTTAACTGGTACCAAATTGAATATTGCTGATTATTTGTAAAGGTAAAGAAAAAAATTAGCTGTTTATTTAGCAGTGCTGTATTTCCAAAAAATATATTTCTGGTAGCAAAACATTTACATAGAAAGGCAAGTTGTTTTGGCCTCATATGTGGAGTTTTTACGATGCATCTTCTTGCTAAAACTCTACAGGTACAACACCTTTGAATAATTTTGCTTTAAATGTGGCTGAAAAACTAAAAAAAAATCAAAACAGATTATTTACTATTGATGATCAAAACACATGTTAATTAATAACCTGGATGAATGAGGGAAAAAGCGTGTTCTGCAGTTTTTAGGATAAGAGGGCAAATTATTGTTACCACAAAATGTTCTGAGAAAAAGATGAAATGTGAACAGCCCGGTGTACCCAGGTGCAATTATATTTTCTGTCTGCAACGTCTCTCTTTGTCACACAGGAAGGCCATGGTGGAGGTGACTTTTCCCCCTCTGCGCTGTTGTTCCTGATTTGTCATCACACTACATAGACTCTGGCCAAATTCTACACACTAAACACTAAACAAGGTTTCTGCTTCACCAGCAGCTTCTCTGGGTCTTTCTTGCCATCCAGCCCCATTCATGTCTGTCTTTTCATCCTCTTCATTTTTCCTTTGACACCACTTTGCTTCTTATTGTCAACCACTTTGTCTTGCACCTTATTGACCTCTTTTCAGCTTCTGTCTATTCATCAGGTCCATTTTCAGATTTTCTTTACCTCTTTCCTTTTCATTTCTTTTCAGTAGAGGCAAAAGAAATGGTTTGTCAAAGAAAATCACTGTCACCCAATCACAAAACTAGAATAAGTAGTGTAAGGTCAAACTGCACTCTCATTTCAGCAAATGTCCTAGTCCTTTTTGTTTGCTGCTTGCAATTTAAGGCCATTTTTATACTTATCAAATTTGTTTGAAATTTGTACTCCAAAAAGACTTAAATTATTTTTCCCCCAAAAAAGAAATTATCTCATCTTAGTCTAGATAAACTTTTTTTCATTTTCAACATGTTCAAAATGTTTATGACACGTAAGCATGAAAGAAAACACATTTAGAAACATTTGTATTACTTTTATTCTTTTTATAATTTTATTTCCGAGGAAACATTATTGAAAAAATTATTAGGCAAGACAAGTTTATTTGCATAGCAATTTTCATGTTCAAGACAATTCATAGTGCTTTACATAAAATCATCAAAAGCATTACAGATGTTGAAAAGAAGAATAAACAGATCACTAAAACATAAATTAAACTAAAATCATTAAAAAGAAAATGTTTTAAAAGTTAACATGGAGATTTTATCCATAACTGCATGAGAGAAAAACGTTTTCAAACTGGATTTAAACGTTTCTACATTTGGTGAAAGGTTTACCTCTACTGGCAGTTTGTTCCACCTATTTGCAGCATAACAGCTAAATGCTGCTTCTACATGTTTAGTTTGGACTCTGGTCTGGACTAGTTTACCTGAGTCTTTGGATCTAAGAGCTCTGCTTGGTTTATATTTTCTGAACATATCACACATGTATTCTGATCCTAAACTGTTCTGGGATTTATAAACAATCAGCAGGGTTTTAAAATCTATCCTGTGGCTGACTGGAAGCCAGTGTAAAGATTTTAAAACTGGTGCCATATGTTCAGATATTTTAGTTCTAGTTAAAGCTCTAGTAGCATCATCTGGATGAGCTGAAGATGTTTTATGTTTTTTTATGGGGGGGTTGGAGATGATTACATGGATGAGTTTCTACTGGTCATACTGGGAGACTCAACCTTTAATTCTGTTTATGTTTCTGTTGGTAAAAAAGATTTTAGTCACAGCTTTGATGTTTCTGCTTAAAGTCAGATCTGAATGTATCAGAACTCCTAGATTACAGATTTGACTGCCAATTTTAAGACCCCGAGTGTTTTTAGATGCTGACCCACTTAAAATGTGTTCAAATCACTTGAAAAAGTAACATTTGTAACTAATTGTAGTCTACCTTGCATTGTCTTTCATGTATTGTCTCACTCCTTGTTTTAATGTTTAATCTAAGTTCAACTTCTTTTATTCTTAATTAATAAATTTATATTCTTCTCAATCTAAGAAATCTGTCTCCTCGTCCTTGACAGGAATACAGCCATTACATGTTTAAAGCATCAATTAAACTCATCCAGACATCACCTCGCTTTCAGCAAAGGCTTTGCATATTTCATCAGGACCACCTACAGCATCTATCACAACAACATGGCTTCACATGAGGAGAGTCTGTATGCTGAACTGACCTTCTGACAGTCCAGACATTTAACCAATAACAAAACATGTAATGCATGACAGGTAGAGTGCTTCATCAGCCAGGAATGGGAGATGCGTATCGTCAAAATCCAGCAACTAGTCTCCTCAATTCACTGACATTTACAGGCAGTTATGTGAAATGGAGATGCTACATAGTGGTAAACATTACCCTGTTCCAACTTTGTTGAGATGTACTGCCACCATCAAATTCATAATAAGCAAATCATTTGGTAAAAATGTTTCTGTGTTTTGTGTTTCATTCGAGATAGAGGTTATGAAATTTATAAATCACTGCATTCTGTTTTTATTTACATTTTTTACATTTACAATTTGTTCTTTGCTTAAATCTGGGTTGTATAATATCTCCTAAACAAAGATGAATAAATCTCCGGCTGCAAGTTATTGCATGGTTCTCATTTTAGCATAATTTTCTTGGCAACCATCCACTCAGCAACTGACAGTGGGGTTTTACAATTGCATCTTGGGAGACGGGAAAACGAGTGAGAAAATGAGGTCCATCATATTGGTTACAGCTGGAGGAGCACTGGCACTTTCATTATCTGGTTCCAGTCTGTGTGAGGGTGAAATTGATGGAAAATTTCAGGGAGGTCATGACTATGTTCTTTAAATGTCAGTGAACCAGAAACCTGATGGGGTGAAGCTGAGTGAACTGGAAATGATCTAATTCATAAGAGAGTTGCAAAGAATGGCTAATAAAACCCAAAACATGTGCAATAAAAGCAAAAATGCTAAAAGCCAAAGTTCTTTCTACAAAAAAAAAAAAAACTCATTTGCAGTGACTTTATGATCTGACAGGCTGAGTTAGTCTCTCCTTGTTCTGGCCTTTTTTCAGCTACAACTGTGCCTGTGAATTATTCATATTAAGGGATTGTAGTGAGAGTGTGGAGGGGCAATAGCAACAGTACCTTAACCTTGGACTGCCTTCCACAGGTTCCTGTTGAGCAGAGATTCAATTACACAGGGAGAGGAATGCTTAATCATCTGATTGATTTCTTCCAGACTGTAGCTCTGAAGCTCTTTTAACAAATATAAATAAATAACAATAAATTATCAAAAATATTTTGTAGTAGCTGCAAATAATCAATAATTAATGCTGGGGATATTAGACATTTCACCACCTTAAGCATCATCTGAGCCTGGAAGCAGATTGATATTTTCCCGTGCAAATTAATTTCACTTCATGGTTGCTAAAGTAATTCCCTGCATTTGGACTCAAGGTTAATTTGTATTCTGTACGGTATATGATGCCATTTCAGAATAACTTTAAAATGTGTGTTAGATTTTCAGACATATAATGTATGTGCTTTGTCATGGAAAGTCTGCGTGAACAGAACAGGTAGCATTTCCCACAGAGACGCCGTTCTTTGTCTCGTGAAAGCTCAGCAAGTAAAGATTTCAAACACTTGATAAATTACCATCATTATATGCCAAGAGCTAAATAAAGCTTTCATCCTGATTTGCTGTATGAGTTATTCACAACCCATCCAGTTCTCAGAGAGGTGGTGAAATATTTTCATTTTACTCAATTTCATTACATTTTACACCTCAGCCATTTTTATCAAGACTGAAGATTATACATCCATATCATTACTCATGACCTTCATTATTCAACTGCTTTTTTCAACACATTGCCCCACAATGACTTCAGGCTGTCTGTTTCCTCACCTCAGAAGCAAATAATCAAACTGTTCATTTCATTTGGATGAGCTCAGCTGTTCACGAAGCGAGAGGAAGCAGCTCAGTGGATGTATTACATGTCGTTCTGCAGGGGATTCACAAAGCAATATAATATTACCCATTTTAATACCCACCAGCTTCTAATGAATAAAATTGAGCTGAAATACTTTGACAGATTTTGTCAGGATAATATTTTATAGTCGATGCAAGAAAATGGATCAGATTTCTTTACATGATTCACAGAAACGACTGAGGAGGCTGCCTGGATGACTAAGCTGTGCTTTTAGTGTCATAGCACATTGTTTTTGTGTTACCTCATGTCTTTCCTTTGTGTATGCCTGCTTTCTCCCACTCCATCACTGTATGTGTTGAAGGAAAGCATCTTAGTAATGGATACAGGCTATGGAGTGTGTGTGTGTCTGTGTGTGTGTGGAGGGGGTCCCCAGGACCATTATTCTTTATTACATTCTGGAGCAAACATGTAGACACAATAACAGCAGCTCCACAAGCACATGAGACAACTTTACTTTGATGCACTAAAAGCACAGCTAACAGGGCTTAAAGCTATACACAAATCTTTAAGAAGAATGGACATTTTTAAAATATTCATCAACAATTGACTGCCTTTGGCCAATGGAGGGGTTTCATTAGAAGATGGTTCCATGAATATTGCTGTGCAGCTCAACAAAGAGAGGATTACACATACAAGTAAAACGGTCTTAAACTTATGGTTTTACCAGTTTGAACATGCCAACGTTATAAAAAAAATTGAAATGTTTGACTAATATATCATTTTGCTGTGGAAGAAGTTAATGAAGATATAACTGGGTTTCTGAGGTGAATGAGCATGTCAAATAGCAGCCGCTTCATTAAGCATATGTGTAGCTCAAATATTCATGCACACACCTCATGTGTAGCACTACATAGTAAATTGTGGGATTGCAGTACATCCTTTTTTTGTTGTTTTTATGCTTAGCAGCGTTCGCATGACATGACGAGGACCCTAACATGTATTTTCATGTTCTAACCCTGAACTTTTGCGAGTCAGGGTGCAGTTGAGTTGAAAGCAAGTGAAGCAGAAAAATGCAATCACTGTGGACGATGTTGTGCTCGATGACTACTGCACTGCTGCATGACGCCCATAGATTGCAGCTTTCCACTACCCCTTTCTTCCTTTATATATTTGTTGCCAAAAGTAATCCTCTCTGTCTGGGCTAATTTTGATAACCACATTTTTAGTTTGTCAGGGTGATAAGGTTATGTGTTCATTATGTTCTGATGATGCAAGGTCATGATGAGGTGTATTACACCCAAATGATAGCATCATTCATCTGTTACCATGGAAACAAGAAAGAGATAACTATAGATTTAGGAGCAGGTGGCAACAGGTGGAGTAATTCCTCTACATTGCCATTTTTTTTCATTCTGTCTTCTCTCTCATTTTTACTGTTGTGCTGTTCTTTTTCTCTTACAAACTGCCAGACTTGCCCATCAGCCAACATCCACTTCCACAACAATAGTAGCCTACGGATAGTGAGAGGCGACAGTTACTATGGAAATAAGGCAACACTATCTGCCTTACTGAAGTTTAGTTAGGATGTCTACACATTGACTCACTTCTGAGCAGATGGTAAAGTCCACAAATATCATCACTTAGTTGCAAATACTGCAGCTCACAGTTTGTGCTTATGGTCTTGTAACTTGCCAGATGCCCACTGCACTGCCAGTGTGGCCATAAGGACAATGAGCAATGGCTTGTTTCTGTGATGCATTAATGTTGCTGTTCAACTCTTACACAGATATTATTGACGGAAGGATCTGGAAAATAAAAGTCTGTTGATGTTACATTTTTATCAACGTTGCTAATAAAAAAGATAAATATCCTGTACCAGATAGAGATGTAGACATGTGTTGCAATTTATACATTAGAAACTCAGACTAAATGATCACTTCTCCCAAAAACCAGCTTGTTTCTGAAAGCTCCTTTTGGTTATAAGATTAAAGTATATGTTGCAGCAGAAAATCTGAATTTTGCTTCCAGTTTACCTCTGGAGGAAGATTTTGGTCAAAGAGAAACTCAGAAAGGAGGGAAAAAATCCCCAAACTCATTTTATTTATTTATTTTTGCACAGAAGAAAGTTGATGCAACATCAATGCAACACTGTGCATTTTACTGTTTTTCCTGCAAGAACCGTGGACAAGAGTTAGATGGAGCTCATGCATGGAAGGTTGATTAGAACATCCCATCATTAGGAAGACAATCAACAAGGATGATTTAAGAGAAAGTCAGCAGGTGAGAAACATCATTAGTCATCCTTGTGAACCCTGCAGTCAATATATAATAAAGTGACTCATTACCTTCAAACTCTTGATGGGTCTTCTAATTAGCTGGATGCGATCTTGCATCTTTATGCTGACAGCTTGTGAAACGTAAAAGCAGTTTCTAGTTTTTCCCCGTTTTTACATTAGTCAGAAACAGATTCTACACAAGCATTACAGCCAGTGATGAGTATTTCATCCCCCTCCCCTTCCCACCACCACCACTTTCCTCCCAAAAAAGACTCATTCTAGTGGTTATCCTCCGGCACCAGAAAAATTCACTGTCAGTCAGTGGGAGACAGATTGTCTCTGCGCCGCCTTCTAACAATTGGCATATTTAAAAGAGAAGAATATGCTCTTCTTTCCAATCAGCTATCCCAGATTTCAGCAGAAGTGCTCAAAATATTCTGCCATCCTCAGCCTGAGAGAAAAAAGTGGTGCTGTGTTTAGGGCAGCTTTGTCCCAGACTGTGAAGCAGGTTGCAATGATATGATTAGTTTTGTTGTGCATACATGGTGAACAAACAAGTATTCCTGCATTGGTAATAACTATTAAATGATAATTACCGTACTTGTTGGTTTCCAACCATATTTCATGTCTTTAATAACCTTGATCAATCTGGCTAAACCTATCAATTGCAAAATTGATTTTTTGTTTCTATTTTGAATTGTTGAAATAATATTTTAAATCATCTTGCCATTTAACTGAATCCAACCTGTGTATGTAGTTGGAAGGGCTCAAACACTCCAATATAATTTGCACATGCAACTATTTCCTTGAGTTCTGCAGGAGCCATATGAAGGTTTAAGCCTAGCCTTATGCATGTGGACACCCAGCTCCTTTTTTCAGTGTAATTGTTCACATGACATTGTTGTACACTTGTCACTCAAAAATCCTCCTGTAAGGGACACCGGCAAACTGATATCATACAGATGTTCCAAATTTGCACGATGCAAACAATAAACATAGAGGCTTTGCATTATATATATTATATTATAACCTAAGACCTAAGTTTTTATCTGTCATAACATATAACTGGTTCAAATGTTCAACTTGTTTTATTCTTCATTATTAAATTTATATTCTTCTCAATCTAAGAAACCAGTCTCCTCATCCTTGAAAGGAAAAACAGCCATTACATGTGTGTGTGTGTGTGTGTGTGTGTGTTGTTATGACAGTTAGTACAGATGTGATAGTGTTATTAATGCTGTTTACTAAACCCTGGCTGAAGCAGACATGCAGCCCCCAGATCCATGTAGTACTGACAGAACCAAGGAGCCACATCACTAAGGAAGTGAGAGCTTGATTTTATCTTTCACCTCTCACCTAGCCATCCAATTAAATAAGATACTCATCCCTGCAGGCAAACAAGATTTTCTCCTCTGTAAGTCATTACTCTGCATCTGAAAGTATGGAGGCCAGAAAACAGAATTAAACATATCACACAGATCTCCTCTCCCTCTCCTGCCTGCTGCCCACTGAGAAAAGAAGACTGAAGCTTCTTTAATGACGCTCTCCTGCAGTTGAGGCATGCTCTAAAATCTACAGGAAAACTGGTGTCAAGAAAGCAAGCAGTCTGGAAAAAAATGGCCTCTGTATATTATTTATTTGAGACTATCACTTGTTCACTGACAGAACAAGATGCTCCATCATCACTGAGCCATCTGTGTAGCAGTTTCATGTCTTTTGTACAATTAAGCTAAAAAAAGCACCATAATCATCATCATTTAGGTGGAATTATTGACAGACGTTCTGTAATACTTTGACCAAATGTCATGAAAGACAGAATGCAGTGTATGTGAGATAATAATGTGATAATGATAATGTGCTAACAACATGGAGCTGCAAGCAATCAATAATGGGAAAATGGATAAACAATAGAAGGTGTTGCAGAAACATGTCATGTTCAAAGATGTACGTGAAAGAACCTATAAAATAATGTGTCCATCTGCAGTTGCTGCTGCAAACATGTGCTCTATTCTGAGTCAATTCATCTAGTTCAAAACCTGCAGCAAAGCTGGCAAATGTCAAACATGCGTTTATTTCCTTAATCTGATATTAGGCTCCACTGATCGCCCTTTCTTCATTTTATGTCGTTGTGTATACAGTGTTCATTCACGTGCTGTGCAAAAGCAATCACAGGGAAAATCACTGAAATCATTTTTACTGATATTATATGTTTAATCAATCATGATAGGATTTCTTGGTTAACCTTATTTGGTTGGTATAACGTTAAAAAATATGACACATTTTACATCAGAATTTTACGCAGCACATGGTAGACATGTCTGCGGAACAAGATAAGTATGTTTGTTTTGTTTTAGTTGGACATATGTAGATGACCGTTTATCCTGTCAAGGACGAGGACACTGATTTCTTTAGATTGAGAAGAATATAAATTTAATAATGAAGAAGAAAAGAAATCAAACATACGTTAAACATTAAAACATAAAGGAACGATACACTAAGAAATACAGACATGGTCAAGGTTATAACCCTGTGAGCTATTCTGCTCTAGTCAGATAGAAGAGCTTTGTTTAAAGACTTTGGTCACAATCTGTTTTCTAAACATTTCCCTGATGGAAAGACGCCAACCTTGCTTTGACTACAACAACCAAGGTCTTAGCAGATGGTTTACTAAAAGTCAGAAAGACATCAGTTTAAAAGCCTTATGGTCAGGTCAGACCTTTCAGCTAGACATTAATTAAGAGCAAGGTAATTAAACTAATACATTAAATTCCTCTACACATATCAGCATGCTAATGTTTATGTATTTGACTTTAAACACTACTGGACCAGTGTAAAGACCAGTGCAGGTTTCAGCTCTCATAAATGCATCACAGCTACTCCATGTGGTGGACTTACACAAATATACACACTCCAATTACTTTCTTTGTGGGAACTTGATGTATCTTGATATCAGGTGTGCAGCGCCTAGAAAATGCATTCACACACTGACATTCTCACATCCGTAACGTCTGATTTAAACCCTGATGCATCTTAGACCGAGGCAAATAACAGATCAGATAGAAAACAAGATCAGAGTTGGGAAGAAATAAATCAATTGCACCCCCTTCACTTTAATAAAGCACACCAGCTTGAGACATTTCATTTAACAGACTGAGTGTTGTGGGGTCTGCTTTGTGAAGGAATCGCATCCTCTCTGTAATTTTAGACTAGGCTATGAGCGCCAGCACTGCGGGCTTGAACGTAAACACCATCCACCAAACTGAACTGGGGGGGGGGATATGAGAATAGAGACCTCTCATAATATTATATCACATCTGAGGCGTGTCATCTGTTCCTCTGCCACTCACATCTGCTGTCATCGGACTGTTTATAGCCTGCATCCTTGTTTTAAGTGATTTTGAGAGAGAAAGGTGGGGGAGGGGGGAGGCAACTTCTATGTACTCTCTTTAATACTGTTCAAGGGAAAAACACATTGATTTGCTGCTTATTTGCATTCACGTAATCTTGCATGCTCCCCACGTCTAGATCAAAACTTACAGACATCAGAACAAAACAGCAGATTTTTTAAGAATCATTTATTGAAAAAGTAGAAATACTGATAAAATCTGGCATTGTGAGGATTTATTAGTGATAGTATTCGTAACAATTGGCGTGCAGCAGTAATTGCATTGGATATGCATGTGGATACAAACAATAAAAAGGATTCGATAGATACAACTTGAAGCTTGCCTGAGCACTGCTTGACTGCTGATCTAACAATGTCTGACCAAGGTGAAACACATTATTAGGCCTTAAATTGCGTCGTAAACTTCGTGGGAAGGAAAATATCATTCCATGCCCTTGGGAAGGATGTGGGAAGATTGTGGACGGCATTAAGTGGTCTAAGAATAGACCAGAGTATTGCTATGTATGACAGGAAGGTGCTATGTAAGAGATGTCATTCAATATCATTTTCAGTTTTAGGAAGCAGGAATTATACATTTTCCTTTCAAGATATAAGGTTTAAAATGAATTTGAATAAAAAGCATTTATAAATAATGCTTGTTCTAGTGAATATTTCTGGATTCATTTCCTGCAGAGCATCACAGAGGAAAAAGAAATATTTAATACTTCACTAAGCAAAGTTAAAAAAAGATTTTTGACCTAAATAAGACGTCTCCTTGTTTAAATCAGCTGGTGGAAAAAAACTAAAGTTAAATAAAAAACATAAAGTCATGGAGTAACAATTATAATATTTGTTTGTTCCTGTATAAGTGCATCACACGTAGAGGTATTTTACTGCTTCATTAGTGCAAGTAGCAGCAAGCAGAGATTCCATGCAGTTCATTGAAATAGAGACGTGCTTCCCACCAGGCAGCAGTTTTCTTTAGCTTTGTGTTTTTGCAGTCTTTTTAAAGCCACACTCTGCTCTCATATGTGTCATGATGATGAGTTTTGTGCCCAACTAAATGTAGTTTAGGCAGCAAGGCAGGAACTACAAATAAGATGGTGCTGTTTGGTTGCCAGCCAGTCTCTTAGTACAGCTCACGGCAGTGATAGCTGTCTGCAGGAATGAATTCCAGGACAATGTGCAAGAGAGCACTCCATTATATTTTATGGAGAGAGCAACACCAGGAGCATAGATGACATATTGTTTGCATGGCCAATTTAAAGGTATCTGATTCTCATTTTATTTTTTTCCCTCTGTCACCTGCTTACATCAGATCTTCCCACATTGGATGGATGTGAAAGAACTTCCACATTATGAAGATTATAACCTTGACATGGTCATTTGAAAATATGAACTTATGAACCGTTCTTGTGGGATAAATTTCTCTTAACTAATAAATAAAAGTAAAGTGCATTTGTTTTTAGAATTTGGGGGTATAATCTAGAATGAATTCTTCCAGCCATTATGTAATACTGCTTTAGTCCTTACGCAGGGATGTGAGTATGACACAAGCACACAGGTGATGCATGATGCTACTGCCACACAGCAGTGGTATCTTGTGAAAACATTGTCTCTTTTCTTGTAGCCCCACTGGATTGCTGGTCAGATATTTCCTGATGTTGAAACTTTACACTTTACATTGCTGATTCTTTTAACGGTGTTGTTTTTGAAACGGGTGGTGTTTGGACCCAATTGCAGTACACAGGAACAGTTTGTAATGACGTTTATTTACTGGGGATCGAGCTGAAGAAAGGCCGGAGACAGGCAGATACCAGAGACGCTGAGGCAGAGCACAAGGTCAGGGACAGAAGGCAGGT
>JBAMHX010000022.1:15035406-15057435 GCA_037177515.1 Pseudomugil tenellus
TGTCAAAAATAAATCCCTCTTTTTCTCTAGATGGTTTAACAATGATATTTGTAATATATTGTCTTTGTTTGATGGATTTGGCGCAATGCTTTCATATGAAAACTTCTTGTCACATCATGGTATCCCAGTCCCACTAAAATAATTCAACTTAATAACCAAAGCTATTCCTGCAGGATTATCTCATCTAATTAAAAGCCATCTGTCTTTTGGCTCAAACGTCATCACACAACTAAACCTACTAATTGCTTTGCACTTGCTTCTTCAGTAAAGAGCAACAGAGTGCAGCACTGCCTTTGGCTAGTGGATGTCATTTCTGGCGACACGTTTAAGGACAAACCAGAGCTTGAAACCTCTCTTCCGTAGGTAAAATCTCCTGTTTGGGAATGTTGGTTTCCCAGTGTATACAAATACAAGTGGATATGATGAAAGTGAAGCAGTCTCTCTGTATTGTGCCGAGTTGTGCTCAAGACCAGAACCAGTCCCTTTATAGCACCGCCACCTTCGTACGTGGTGACAGTGCAGTTTTGCTGAAAACAAAATAATCAGTACTCAACTCCAACACCAAGAAAAAGATGATGATATGTTTTCCTCTTAATGGATTAAATTGAGTGTAAAAAGAAAGAGTTCTTTTTTATGTTATTTTCTTAATTTTTAAAAGAGGGTTTCTTAGATTCATATTTTCAAAGCAAATAAAACATGAAAAAGGGTTTAAAAGTTTTTTACTTTGAACACATTCAGTTCTTAATTATGTATGCACAGCTGCTTGCACATTTAGCTGTGCAACCCATGGCCAAACTTGATTTCTGTTCTCTTTTACATGAATTCATCTATCAGAAAAGAGCTCTCAGCTCTTCTGTGTCATTTGGCAATTATGTTTCCTATTTACCATCCTCTTAGTTGTGTTTTACTCTTGATGTTCCAACACACCCCCATATAAATACAGCTTCAAACAGGACAACATAGCTATGATAGATCATCAGACAGTTAACTATGACAAATAAATTGTGAAGAATGTCATGATTTGTGAATATCTTCATAAACTACAAAATATATATTTAGCCTTTAAGTCAAACATTGTTTCTCTAAATTATCTGTGTTTAAGTGTGTTTGCATAGGCTCTGATTTTAGACCGTGAACATAAAGTTTCACTTAACACAAGATGAATGGCAACTTTTCTTCTTTAGCAGTAGATGTGCTGCTTGTGACGACAGACTGTCCTTTATGACTGCAGCTCATTTGGAATTGGAGGCAAAAAACATGACTTAACTATGACCCGATCTGGCACTTTTTTGGTAAACATCTTAAGAAGGCTGTCCTGTTTTTTCTTGCCCCCCCCTCCAACACACACACACTCACTCACACTTTCTTTCTCCCAACACTGAAGCTGTGGTAACACTCTATTATCTAAGCCCTGTTTGTTTTCTGAAAGCACGAAAACAGAACTATTTTGATGAGAAAAGTCCTCAGATGCTGTGCCCTAATTTGCCTAAAGGATTTATTCATTTGTTGTTGTGGCGGAAACCATAAATGTATTCTAACCTTCGAGCTTTTACCTCTTATAAACTTTGCTGGATTCTTGGCAGTGGTTCTAGGTTCATCTGAGGACAATGCAGATCTGGGAAAACAGCCCTTTTCGGTGCTTACTTGTTAACATGGCAAGATTCCAGAAACCACAACTGATAGAATATCATAAAGACCAACCCACAGAACAGATGCATGATACATTTCAATGCTACTTCCTTCTCTTTGAAGTCACTGATATCTCTCTTTGCACTGAGCAAAATAGAGGATGAAAACCTACTTCTCCCCCATGCTCTGCTTCACCTCACCAGACCCCATCTACATTAAAAAGCACTAGTTTTCCTGCTCTACATGAATGAACTGCGTTTGCGTCTCCTGTGGGCTCTTTGTATCGCAGCAACTGGGGAACCAATGAGGAATACACTAATGTGTTATAATATTCTCTTTCATCTTGCTGGTCACATCACTTATGAGCTGAATCACACTTCTATTTTAGCTAAAGCCTTTATTTTACTTGCAGTCGGAAACAAAAAAACACCTTTCTAAAGTTGTTTGAGAAAACCAAATGAGTGTATTGATGAGTAATGATTTTCAGGAAATGATATTTATACCTTAATTCACTGCATTTATTACCTGTATGTGAATGAAAAAGCTTAGTATTTATGTATTTATGTTATGCGTTGTGACAGATTAAACCGTCATTCTATACTGTTGACTTTGTTGGCATTGTGAAGTTTCTGTGATGAAGCTGAACGGTTTGAGCTCCTGTTTCAAAATGACAAACTGTGGAGCTATAGGTGGCTTGGTGGTGTTTTTGTCTAACATGTAGTACTTAATGCCTACCATGTGTTTCTATGTTGCAACTGTTACTGTTGGAGGACGTGACAGAGGTTGCTTTTTAATTTGCAAACACTTTCATTAAAGGTTATTTGGGTAGTGATCTTTTTTCAATGTTTGATTTCTAAACTTTAAAGAATAATTCTGGATGTGGTCCAAAAAATAATGGTCTCTCTTTGTCTCTCCTCTTACCTGGAAACCAGGAGAATCTGGGTTCTCAGGTTTCACTTGGTCCAGCAGCTTGTCAGGTCCATCCCACATGAAAGACTTCAATCAGGTCTTACAGGTCAGACTATGAAAAACTAGTCCACCTTTATGGGGTCACATTAATACAATAAGAAACTGTTTGATCTTATGTGGCACAATAAAAAGCTTAGATCTGGAGTGTTGTTCACTGTCACTCAAATGTAAAAGGATAACTATCAGCTTTATCAGCTATAGACAGATAAGCAGTGTTGAAACATAACTCCATAATTCACTAGTTCACAGCATTATATGTGAAGAAATGGTCACAAAAGATGTTTGTTGTATGATGTAGTAATGTTCAAACTAAAACAAAATGGGGTCACACACTATAAAAAGAACAAGATGGACTCGTTATCAAGATCTGAAACATTTTAAAATGCAACACAATGACTTACAAAATATGTAGCAATGTCATTTTTCACTGTATGAATCACAAAGTATAATGTCTACATGGATGTTATCATATGCACCTATCAATATGACTTGCACCCAGGGCAAATGAATTTTTACTCTAGTAGGGATTGTAGTTTCTTTCAGACAGCAAAAGAACACTTAAACTGGGAAAAGGTTGCTAAAGACTTGGGTTGTCACCTGGAAGAATGAAGTTTGACCCATGCATGATATAACTCATAACTGTATCTTTTGTTTAAACTTGGATATCATTGTCTTGTTACTAGCATTTTTGTTTTCGCTTCTTCTCTGGTTACATAAATACAGTTACAGAGATTAATGGGGAAAATGAATAAGATAACTGAACTGAACTAGGAAGCAAACATAATCTTATCTTATGTGATATATACCCCATACCCCATATATATATATATATATATATACCTACATATACCATATATATATGAAAGAGATGGGAAATAATATATACTTTTGTTTTCTCAATGAAATAAAAATGGACAATGCACATCAACCAACAATTCAGTTAATATTTAAAATATAAATGTATCAGGGTTTGTAAATGAGCTCATTTAGTTTGTAGTTTGTACAAATTTTCTAAAGATTTTTAGATTTTAATATGCAAAAAGTATCTTTGCAAGTAGAAAGTTTTTAACTTTTTCCAATGTTCCATCCTCAGTATATTTAACAAGGTCAAATCTATGGTGATGCTTTCCCTTCTGTTTATTTTTGATTCCAAGAAGGATTATATAGAGTTTATAATGACATAGATTTGTGCACATGTGTGTGTGTGTCTGTGTGTGTGTGTGTAATGTTCTATCAGAAACCCCAAAAGAATCTTGGTACGGTGTAATATCACAAATGCAAGAGAAAACACAAACACTAAAACAACTTTGCATTTATTCACACAGTTAATAAAGGATACAAACAAAAAATGTGGCACACTTACCTGTATAGCTAAACATATCCATAACACGACATGACAAGTTACGTAACAACAATAAAGTAAGGTAGATATATGCAGCACTAAGCTGCGAGATATCTGCAACTATGTGCTGCAGGGCATCTGTCTCTAAACAGAATTTGTATTGGGATTTAACAGTGGTGTAGGTAATTCATTCTCTTATTCCAGGTAGTTTTCCAGATGTTATCAAATAAAAATTTGATTGTGTTTAACACTTTTAATGTAACTTCTTATAGATGAAAAGGAAATTTACCTTTGACGATAACTTGTACTCAAACCAAAGTGAACCTCAGTTATTTCACTGAATTCACATGCAGTTCAGAAAAACCTTTCCAAATAGCTGAGTAGCTTCTGGTTTCTTTTTTAAGTTTTTAACAAGCCAGAGCCGCCAGTTGTCTCAGTTTTCATTTGCTCTTCCCAATTAATGATAATGGTGAGCATGGGATGTCCTCATGTGGCTTCTTTCGCTGCTGCGTGTTTGAGCTTAGAGAGAGTCCGTCTGTGTGCTCAACGGGCCAGATGGTCAGATGACTGGGTATGTGAGAAAAACCTTTGACATACACTCCTTCTTTCTCTTATTCTCTCTCTCCCTCTCTGTGCATTTCTCCCTCTGAGGCCGTAGCAGCTCCTATAAACAGTTTTAAAAAAATCTATCCTTATTTTGTGGCTAACTTTGTGGGTCATGAAAGTTATTTTAATTAATTTTCATTGCACAGAATTTTTTAGATGCTCATCTAACACATTTTTCTTTCAAATAATTCTAAAGACACCAATATTTTTTCCCCAGTTAGAAGTTAAATATGTTTTTTTTTCTTATCTATCTTCAAAAAGTAAGAACGCTCAACGAAACGTGTCTATGTTTACAGAAAACCAAATCCCTAGCAGGATAATCAAAGCACTGCTGTCCTCACCAGGTTTTTTGTCCTCATCAGTGTAAAATAGTGTGTTTTCTGCCCTGAGCTGCCTCTGTGGGACAAGCAGTGGAACAAACATCAACTGGCAGAATTTGTGATGCTGGATTCCTAGTGAAGGAACACATTAATGGCTGAGATCATGAGGGGAGCTGAGGGCAAAACAGTTTAACACACTGAGAAATAGACACCATTAACTAAGATGCTATGTGAAATAGGATTATAGGTGTAGGTCATGAGTGATTAAACATTTACTTTGTGTCTAGACGAATAACAAAAATATCTTCAGTGAAATTATTTCATTTGTCACACTTTGTGTTTATTTTATTTTTGAAGGACAAACCCATTATACACACATTAAACAGTTACATGATAATTGTTGCCTTAATAAAATCAGCATGCAGACCCATTTGAAGAACAAATAAAAGGTTTAAACATTTCTTTCTACTTTATAGCATGTATTAATAAAATCCTCTTCCTCCCAGTCCATCATGTTTCATCATTTAGCTGCAAGTAGCACAGGAGGAACAAATCAAGCAAGCTGGGATTCAGTTCACTTGTGCATGAAGGGTGATTTTTAGACTAGAAAAGCACCCAGAGAGCGCAAACCTTACCCAAACTCAGTTTCACCTCATGTTGTCACTCACATCCCAAAATATTACTCAGTCGCACATGATCTTTGTCAGAGTGAAAAACAGCAGACAGAAAAGGCCTGTAGGACGCATAAGCTGCTATTACATGAATGCCCATCTTGCAATGTTAAAGAATCCTTCAAAAGCTTCCTGGACCCAGACAGTGATCTGATTCAGCTCAAAAATGTAATCACTTGTTCATCTTCCCATTCTGGATATATCCTGAAATATTCATGAGAATCCATGCATAACCTTTTGAGTTATGTTGTACACAGACAAACAGACAGACAAATGCCGGCAATAACATAACCTCCTTGGCGTAGGTAAAAATGTTGCTACAAAAATAACTGGAAATTAGACATGTTTGAGTCCAGCTGTAATAATGTACCGAGTCACTGTGTTTCATCATTTACTCTTAGGAAGTCTGAATTATGGAGTTTTCTCTTGTTGAAATGTCTGTGCTTTAACTTCCTCCACATCACACACACTGGACCTTTCAACAAACAATAAATTTTAGATATACAAGCCCGTTTTGGCTATTTTCATTTAATTTCTGGCTATTTAAAACCTGATAGTTTTGCAGCTGAACCAAGAGTAAAAACACCCTTTTGGTGCTTTTCTTCTTTCTTAAATTTTTTTTGAAGTATAAAAATACTAAAAAAAAATTCCTCTTATTGGTGTGCAGTGATTATCAGTGCTCCTTGTAGGGGGGTTGCAGTATAATTTATGCTCTAATTACATGCACAAAGTGTTTTTCTGACTGTAACAAAATCATATGGATATTATAACCTGACAGTGTGTTTGTGCTCAGTTTGCACTGAGTATTAAAACCCAGCAAAAACTGGTTTTCTGACTCCACATGGCTGAAGAGTTGGAATTTAATTTTAACTTATTAATGGTCTGCAAAGTGAAAATATGTTTCCTTGAGATATTTCAATTCATTAAGGAGTTGTTTCAAGTGTCAATATCTTTTTGCATTTAAAATAATTTGTTGTGTTTTACTGAAGTTTATATCATCCAAAGATTCGAATCACTTTCTTCTTTTCCTTCTGTCTCTTTGTCTTGTTTACTGCTCTGTTAAGCCAATCTGGAAATACACATATCCTTACCCTGTCACCCCTCTTTCATCTTCATTGTGGCTTTAGCAGCCTGAGCTGAGGTCAATACCCTGGGAAGCTTTTTCAGACTCAGCAGATTGAGGTGACCTCCAGGATTTGGGTTCCTGAGTCAGGACCAGCAGCCTGACCTTAGGTCCCTAGCATGGATTCCTAAGTGATGTGGTCAAAAATGCATCTGAAGTAAGCATATTAGAGATTAAAGGGGTTAAAACATAGCACTGTGATAGACTGGCGACCTGTACCCCGCCTCTTGCCCATTGTCACCTGGGATAGGCTCCAGCCCCATAATTCCACATCCATTGCCATGGATGTGGATCTTTGTGATCTAAATCGGTACTGACTTTCTACAACCAGCTTATATTTATCAATGAATTTGTCCGGTCTGTTAACAAACAATTTTTCTAGTATTCTGGAAAATTGAGGGAGTAAAGAAACAGGCCTATAGTTTGTATACTAATGTTTATCTCCAGTTTTGTACAGGGGTATCCACAATTTTCCTGCGGCTTCTTCCGGGTTGTGGGCGTGGCCAAAATTTATGGGCGAAACTTCCAGTTTGAAGCAGCTGTCGCTTGGCAACCGGCGTATTTACTTTACAGTATTATATTTTTAATGGTTCGTGTTCTCACTTAAAGGTGCTTTACTCAAAACATGGTGGCAAGATGGGAGCACAGTAAAACAGTTATCAGAAGAGGCAATATATCGTTTGCCCATTCCCTCCTCTATTACGGTTTGGGAGGATGAGGTAAAGAAGTGGCCAAGAATAACTTATGCTAACATCTTTATGTTATGAAGCGGGTAGGGGGTGGACCCAGACGCAGGTGAGGAGGATCAGCAGGAGGCATCCAGGACGCAGTTTAACAGGGTTTATTATACACTGGAATACTGAAACTAGGACTGACAGACTAACTTATTTAATGATCCTGCATCTAAACAGACACACCAAGTGACTTAAATACATAGGAAACAAACGAGGGACAGGTGAAAACAATTACCAAAATCAACCCCAGGTGAAACTAATTGATATAAACCAAAAACAGAAACGCAGGGCACAACAGGAAAAACTACAAAATAAAACAGGAAACGAAAAGCCTAACCCAAAACCTTAACACTGTAGCTACATAATCAACGCAACGGATTGCGATGGTGAAGCAATGCAAAATATGAAGAGTGCCGAAGCATACCAGTACCTCCACAGCAATAAAGTGAGGCCCGTTTTGATTAATTGTGTTGGAGAAGACCTGGTGTACCTTAAAGCCAGTGTTGAGCCCAGTCAAGCCCTGACTGTGTCGCACCATCAGGCTTGGGTTTTGGCGGACGTGTCAGGTGAAATTCACACAGCAGGTTGTACCTGCATTGCAGGTGCTGGGCGCTCCTGCAGCCACGCTGCTGCCATCATGTGGAACTTTAGTCCAGTGTACAGTACAATTAATTTTCGCTTCCTCGTCTTTTGGGAGTGGATAGAAACTGTAGATCTGCGGACACGGGCATTCTGCTTTTCTCTTCCGCTCACGACCTGGTTCAAGGCACTCTAAGTTAAGCCACTCGTTTAGTTTTCGCTGGTTGTATGTACAACCACGCACAGCACACAATGTTCCTGAACTCCTGGACATTTCGTTATTTCTTACTTTCTAACAATCAACCGCTAACTTTAGCCTGTTGCTCCCGCCAACCAGCTTGAATCTCCCCAGCTAAACAATCGTTACTTCCGGTTGCGCCGGAAGTTTCACCCATAACTGTTGATAATGGCGCCCCCTATGAACCGCTTCAGGAAAATTGTGGATAACTTTTGCAATTTTCATTTGATTTGGAAATGTTCCTATTTGGAAGATAAGTTACGTATATATGTTAATGGTTGGACAATCTCTTTTTTGACAGTTTTCATAACTATAGTATGGCAGTTGATGTTTTGTTTTTGCATTTATTTACGATATAAATTATCTATATCTTCTCAACTGTTGTTAAATACTTTGAGTTAAGGTTTACACTTAAAGTTTTATTCATTCCATGATCTGATCCAGCGTCAATTACTTCATTTGCCAACTTTGGCCCAATACTCACAAAATAGTAATTAAAATTATTAACAACTTCATTCATATCATTAGTAATTTTATCATTATTATTAAAATGTTGTTGATTATTCCTTTGTCTGGATTTCTTTCGTTTAATATGCTCCAAATACCTTTAGTATTCTTTCTATTCCTCTCTAATAATTTGTTATAATACTCCTGTAATGAATTCCGTAAAATAGTTGTCAGTTTATTTTTAGATTTTTTATATTTGATTTCACCTTTTTCTGTTCTATATTTTAGACATTTTCCATAAAGAGTATTTTTCTTTTTATAAGAATTTTTACAAGTTTTTCTACTTGGTCTAGTAATTTTAAAGGCTCAGACTGTGCATTGTATCAATAAACTCTACTGTTGGTTTGTGATTAGTTGGGTTGAGCAGATTAATGTGTCAAATCTTCACAAATAAATAGTACTTTCTGAGTTGTAGCTGTATATATTTCCTCAAACCACTTCTTAAAGATTTCCAAGCTAGAACCTGGTGCGGGGGGGCTGGAGCCAATCCCAGCTACACAGGGCGAGAGGCAGGGTACACCCCGGACAGGTCGCCAGCCTATCACAGGGCCACGTATATAGACAACCACGCATGCTCACACTCATTCCTAAGGGCAATTTAGAGTCCCCAATCAGCCTATCCCCAAGCTTCATGTCTTTGGACTGTGGGAGGAAGCCGGGGAGAACCCGGTGAGAACCCACGCTAACACGGGGAGAACATGCACACAGATAGGCGACCACCTAAGCCGGGGATTGAACCGGAAACCTGCTTGCTGTGAGGCTACAGCGCTAACCACCTCGCCACCGTTGTGTTGGCCATCACAACCATAAAAAAATACTGGACCAGTTTCTCATTTTAATAAAAAACACATGTCATTATAATGTGACAGTTTCTGGATATACCAAGATATTAATCGAGAAACTTTAGAAGATGGTTTCTTATTATAATGAGATGTGTAACCCTAGTTTCAATGAGGTTAATATAATGAGTAATAAAGTTATCTTTTTTCCTGTGTGGAACTGCGTTCCTCGACAGATTTCGACTTATTAAAAACGCACCCATCTTCATCTTCTCACTGTTCCCTCCGGACCAAAATCAAAAGTTCCCCTAGAAGCAATTTTACGTTTAAAAATATCATGTTATAACGAGATAACTGTGTCACTTAGATGAGGAAATATATGGTATATGATTATGCGATCCATTAGCAGGGCCAAAAGTGGAATACCCCGATCAGAGTTCATCTAAGATGCACAGCCAGATTTTTTAAAAACACCTCAATAAACAAAAAGGAAGCGAGGTTAAAAGACAATCGTGTTTATTGTTTATGGTGCTCTGAATGTAATCGCTAACTGTTAGCTAACAATTAGCCTAAATACGGCCGGTCTGACTCATTGTAATTAAGAGGTCTTGGGTTCTTTGGAGCCCACAACTTTTTAACCATCTCCATGACGTCTGATCGTATTTGGCATCTGTTGACGGTTCTCAGCCACTTAGCTCTCCTGACTCCACTTAACGGTATACGATGGTACTTGGTCTTGAACCGCTTGTTTTTTTTGGGTTTTTTTTAAATTAGATGTGTAGCTGATCACAAACATGATTTTACCATGTCTCCTCTGTAGTGTCGCTAGGGTCTGTTTTCACTACGTTAAGATGGCGAGCTACGTTGCTATGTAATTACGTCAAAATGTCCCGGATGTCCGTCTAAGAGAATTAACTGTTTGGTTGTATTGATCCTGAGAATAAAAACAAGATTCAAAAGTTTATTTGCTGATAGGCTAAAGTCATAGCTATGCCTTTTGTCTCGTTATTAAACAGATAAAAGGTTTTATGTAAACACATACCGTTCCGAGTGGAATTGACACTTAATTTGGAATAAAGAGGCTAGTTTATTCTTATTTTAAAGCCAAATTAAATAATTCCTCTTTAATACCGCTCTGAGTTAATTCTCGTTGTTCTGCACTTGCTTATCTTCTCCCACTGCAATGACGCAAATGCACAGTCTTCTGCCTGAGCAATAAAGTTTGAACAAAAAAAAAAAAAAAACATTTGCCTTGTGTCTTCTAAATATTTGGTCCCATCTATTTGTTTCTCCTCAGCTGTTCAAAAAAGTAAAGTAGTATACTTGTGATGAGCTAATACTTAAAAACATAATCAAAATTGAAGCTAAAACGTATTTTATTAGACTGTTTTTAGAGAGATTAGGGATTTCAGCAGCTTGGATTTCAGCAGCTTGATGAATTTAGCAGATCAAATAGAGCGTTAGTGTTTACAACAGTTTGACATAAATTGAGCACCAGAGGCCTGTAATACGAAGCTGGATTTTCGCTTATTGGGCTAACTTCAGGAAATACTTAACTCTCTTGTTTTATGAAGCTGGCTTACTTTTGATCGAGCTGTATCACTGCAGCAACAGCTGAACTACTAACCAGATGCATATACTACCACGCAGTGGGACTAATTCAGCCCGGACTTATATCCATTCTCTGGATTGGTTCAGCCAAACATTGAGGAACTGGGATGACTTCCATTACTGTAGTAATGTATTATGTTTAGTTGCATTGATGAAACTAATAAAAACCTAAGTAAATAATGTTATTTCAAGCCACCTCATCGAAATGAAATTCTTATTCTTCAAACCTCAATACAATTCATATTGACTTCTATTGACCAAGTTTGTTCACCTACAGTGAATGATAAGAATTCAGCAGCACAACTAAACGGGAAAAGGGAAAGATTTATTTCTCACAAACACTGATCGAGGCTTATATCCGTTTGCACTTGTTAATTTGCTGGACTTGGCTGCATATTCCTAACAGCAGGGATGATGACTTACTTTCTTGTTTTAAAAATAAATTTCAGCCTGGACAGACTCATTTTGTTGTGTTCTTGTGTAGCTATAGTTAAATGGTAACGTGATCAAGATTTGCTGTGTCAAACTTTCTTGCACGTAACTGAATACGGAAAACAAAACTTTGGATGAGACACAGCTGTGCTGCATTCAGGACACCTTGGAAATAATATGCTCAAGATAGCGTTCACATGGAAGCGGATCATTTACAGAACTGGCAAATATGATGTAAATAAAACATTCCCAGATATTTTTGTACTGTAATACAGTGATCTGACTGCTGTAGGCTTATATTGTCCCATTAATTACTATTGTATGATCTGGCAAATGTCCGCATTAGCGGAGTCGCTATTTTCTGCCAGCATTACTTCCTGCTTTACTACTTACTTTACTTAATTCCTCTATTTTTTGAGAATGATAGTCTGGTCATCCATGGTCAAATACGCTGCTCTAGATTTGTCCATGTTTGTGTTTGGTCAGAACCACAGACTGTAAGTCAGAATCTCCAAGCACCACCTCTTGAATGTATGTGAACGCGCATCCGACTTCCGTGAAAAGGTCTGGGTTAAGTTAATGAGTTGATAACCAGCTTTGTTGTATAACTTATCCCAGTTCCTCAATGTTTGGCTGAATCAATCCACAGAACGGAGAAAGGTTTGGGCTGAGTTAATCCCGCTTTGTAATGCAGGCCTCCAGACTATTCAGCGCTAGTTATGACACATTTCAATCTGTATGTTTCAATCAATACAGCTGCTTATGCCTTAGTAAATGAGCAGCCAATCACTTTACTGGTTCCGCCTTATTTTGATTGACAGAGCAAGTCATTATGAAATAAATACACCATTGCTAAAAAGGGCATTATAAAATAAAATACACCTCTGTGAAAAAGGGCATTATGAATTAAATACACCATTGTGAAAAAGGTTATTATGAAATAAAAACACAAAGTTGCCTTATTTCATGATTTCATTGTCGTATATTTATTTAAAAATGGGATATTCACAATTTCATGGTCATATATTTATTTCAAAATGTTGTATTTATTTATTTAATGTTGTATTTATTTATTTAATTATGAATAAAACAGGTCCCCATATATATGCACTAAACTGTATGAAAAATTAAATAATGAATTAATTAATTTTAAGGGGCTATATTATGGAAAAATTTTACTTTTCTGAGCTTTTAATTTTCTATTAGTGTTAATTGTACCTTAAAACGATCCCGCAAGTAGTTTTATTTTTCATACATGCAGTTTTGCAGTTTTGTCGCTGTAAAAAGAAGGGTGCAGCTTAGACAGAGCCAACTGCTGACTTTACCGCTCCGACAAGGCATGTTAGAGAATCCCCTGCCCCTACCTGAAAACTTTAGCATGCTATCTCCTCACAGTAAAAAATTAATGTTATGGCAAACCTATTGTATGGTGCATGTTTCAAAATGCATAATATTATAATGTGGGACAATTTAACAATTAAATGACAATTTATCTTTAAACAATAAAGCTTTTACCTTTTTTTCCCCAAAAGAGCTGATACAACTACACTACTTTTAAGAGCTGTGACAGTAAAGATTCTGTTTTTCCCACAGAAACTTCCAGTATGTCTGAGCTGAGAAAAAAAAAGTCTCGAAACTTGAGTTTTAGTCTGGTAAAAGCTGTCAATGTCTTTGACCTCCCACACAGAACTGAGAAACTTTTTGTTCAAGTCATCATATCCTGACAGATTGGTTACATAAGGAGGTTTTTTTCCAATTTGTGATTCCATATTTAACGTGTTTGTGGGGGTGGTGAGAGGTTTTCTAGGGACTAAACACCTACTTACCACCGAGTGTGTTCGAGCAGTCTGGAAGAAAAAAACAACCATAAGGAAGGATAATAACTCAGAAGTGTGAATAACAGTCAACTGAAAAACTTAGGTTACTAACTCATATTTTAAAGTTTTTGGAGAATTTATTAGTTTTGTGAATTTTAAAAACAACTGGAAATTTGCTGTTCTTGCAGAACAGCAGTGCGAATGCTGTTATGCAGAATTAATTGAATTGTAATTCTAAAGAAATCTTAAAACATCAGGTAAATTATTATCTGAAGACATAAAAGCAAAAATGCTTGTTGGAAAGTGTTGAAATTGGCAGAAAGTTGAACTGAAATTAACTTAAGATAGGTGAAGGGGTTTAAAACCTGGTTATTGAACCATTGGTTGAAATCATTATAAAGTTGAAATCATTTGAAGTTTGTAATGTTCAGATACAAAGTGTTTGAATTTAGGTAAATTAGTTGAAAAATAAAGTGCAATGAATAAACAGCTGAAGCAGAAGTATTGGAAGCCCAAGACCAGGGTAAAATGTAGTGAAACCTAGTGTAATTTGACTTAAAAGGGAGCGAAAGAAAAGTTTAGGACTGAGAATGTGGAAAAGGGGGGCTAGGGAATGAGAGATAAGGGTGAGATAGGAGGGATAATGCAGAAAGGGGAGATTAGAAGGAAAGAAGGGATAAGGAGAAAAGGATAAACAAGAATATTTCTGAAGAAATATTGATGGGTGCCAATGCAGCTACTGTCCGGGCTTCGTTTGCAATGGCAGCCATTTTATGTAGGTGGTCCACCTGTGAGGGTGTGGTCACAGCAAAAGTCCTTATGTGAGAGTGTGAGAGAGACACAGACAGACAGTAATAGACAGATAGATAGGAAGACATAGACTGAGGCAGAAAGATTAGAAGACACAAAAAGACAGACAGGAAGACACAGGTAGACAGACACAGATAGATAGGAAGACATAGATGGACAGACACAGCCAGATAAAAAGACAGACAGAAAGAAAGATAGACACAGACGGATAGGAAGACACATATAGATAAGAAGATAGACATAGGAAGACAGACACAGACAGGATCAGATAAATGACAGACACACATGAAGACAAAGAAATACACAAACAGACAGACAGAAAGACACATACAGACACACAGGAAGACACAGAGACAGGAAGACACAGAAAGACAGGAAAACAGCGACAGACAGGAAAACACAGACAGATAGAAAGATACTGATAGACAGGCCGAGAGACACATAAATGCGTATGAACTTCTTGTCTGAGCTAAGCTCAGTGTTTCTTGAAAGGCTGTTTACGTCCCTTGTTGTAATGACAGCAATGGTCCTAATAGGTGTGATGTAGGAGGAGTGGACACACAATCTCACATGTAAACACACCTACAGTATGATATATATTATAAGAGAAAAGGGAGGGCGCACTGACGCGTGCACTGTATTGTGACATTGAATAACATTAAAGTACGAATAATGTCAATGGTATACATGGGAAGTGAAGAGAAGAGGCGTGCTGATACACGTGTCTGTGTATTGACACAGGATGAAATAAAAAAAAAACAACATTAATGTCTATGATATATATGAGAAGTGAAGAGAAGAGGCGTGCTGATACATGCGTCTGTGTATTGACACAAGAATCATTCATGTTCATGGTATCCAATAAAAGCTGCGGATTGATCATTAAATGCTTTCTGCTCTTCTTAAACACTGTATATTACTGTATCAACCACTTTCTTGGCGGAACTCGTTCCCATAATCCATTGTGCCGAAATTTGTTTCACTCTTCCAGCTACATTAAAAATAATGATAAACTACTACTGTTTTAAAAGGTAATACTGCTTCAGTAAAAACTTAAAAATAACATTTTCATTGTTACAACCCGGCTGAAAGGCTGTAACAAAATCAAGGGAGGCAGGCACAAGTGGTCGGATATAAAAGGACCATTTATTTTAAAGAAACCCAAAAAGCATCAGGACTGCTCAGGTGATCTCTCAGCCCCATCCTGCGAGACACACACTCCTACAAGGAAGGGCTTATAAAAAGTGGCAGAGCATACCGGGCCCAGGTGCACCTCATGACAGTAATCAGACGGCACCTGAAAGTAATTAAGGTGCTGGGGCCGTCACACCTCCCCCCTATCAAAAAATCTCACATGACATAATTGATGATGTTTCTGTCGATCAGGGGTATTTATCAAACAATTCTGCTCCGACACCTGTTTCACTACTGTGTACAGACCAGAAAATTTTGCCTGGAACGGATATGTAACCAAGGGATGCAAACCCAACACCTGATCCCCGTGATGAAAACACGTCGATCCACCGTTCGGTCATACAGCTGTTTCATCTTCCGGACCACAGACTTTGCCGTTATTGAACGTAACGGGTAAGCGGCAGGATACCGAGTACTCTGACACATAACAGTCAACAAATAAATTGCCCCAGAACTGGAACGAGGAAAAGGACCCACACAGTCAATAAGCAAACACTCAAAAGGCTGACCAATTGCTGGAATGGGACACAACTGTGCCGCTTCAATCTTTTGGTTTGGCTTCCCAATAAGTTGACATGTGTGACAGGTCTTTATATATCACGCAATGTCTTTTCTCATCCGAGGACAAAAGAAATAATGCAATACACGATCATAGCCCTCCTTAACACCCATATGGCCTGCTTCATCATGAGAAACCCGCAAAATCAGAGAAGGCAGCGACTGAGGGACAAGTATCTGGAACACTGGGTCCCCAACACAGCCGTCAACATGCGCAACCCATTTCCTCCACAACACATCTTCCCTAACAAAAAAACAATGTGCATGATTTTTCACATCCTCCAAAGCAGTAGCATATTGACATAAGGGCAGCAATGAAGAATCAGCCTGCTGGTTCTTCACCAAGTTCTCCCGTGAAATTATGACAGGAAAATCAGACGAAGCAAAGACAGGGAATTCAGTGTCCCCATTCAAAGGATCAGGATCTGACCCCGCAGCCACAGATCTCGTCTCTGCACATGCTTGAAACACAGACCCCGTCGCACTTACGGGAACTGTCATCTACTGGCACTTGAGCCACAACTGGACATCCCGTTTGGTCAGCCCAAACACGACACCCAGCCAATCCATTGCCAAGGATTACAGTAACCCCCTCCACAGGAGCAGGTCTAACTCCCATCTCTACCTGACCTGAAAACAACTCAGACTGCAGCATGAATGTATCTACCGGAACATCAAACACAGACATCCCCATGCCCAACACTGGTAAAGTTGACCCAGTGTCTGACTCTTCAGAAAACGGCAAGACGGAGGCCAAAATAAACGAATCATATGCACCGGTGTCACACAAAATAGTGACAGGCATCAGAACTGTACTATTCAAAAAAGACACATGTCCCTGTGAAAGAAAAGGTGCGTAAGACCGCAAGTCGGGCTTATCTGCAGGCAAGCCTCCAACACCACTAGTCTGAGCTGAAACGCTCACCTTAGCCACAGAAGAAGCCAAAGCCACAGACTTTTCCTGTACACCACGTCTTGTCTGCCTAGACTTTAAAGCAAAACAATCACACTTTCAATGTCGCTTTTTATGACAGAAGTTGCAAAATGATATCTGGACCACTACCATCTCAACTAAAGAACTTGGTGTCTGTCCAGAAAATGACGAGCCTTCCCCTCGTTCACGTATTGAGCCGGAACATAATGCTTCACCCCACGGTATATCAACACATATTCATCTGCCAGAGTAGCTGCCTCTGACACAGTCTTTAATTTTTGTTCATTTAAGTACACAGCGATACAACCTGGAACAGAGTTCCAAAATTGTTCTAGCACCACTAGATCACATAAACCATCAAAATCGTCAATGTGCGACGCAGTACACCAGCGATTGAAATGAGTCGTCAAATCCCCGGCAAACTCTAAATGAGACTTTCTCCCCTTCTCACAAGACCGACATTCATTACTCAAACAATGGCCAAATCTCAAAGATGAATACACAGATCACATTTTATCAAAAGAAGACAGAACAGAGAGATTAGTGTCCCATCCATCTACTCTAAGGGAATGGCTAGATGACAGTTCAGGACTCCGGTTGTGCAGCTCCGTTCACCGCGATCAGAATTCAGGATGTTAAAAATGTGGGTTTTTTTGGGTCTGTTGTTGCTTCCATGTCCCAGCTTCCTTTTCACTTTTCGTTTCACTGAAATCTTTTTAAACTTAATTTAATTTGATTATCTTATGTTGTGACAGCTAGCTACAGCCTCTGCTGCTGCCCGCAGCGGCTTGATATTTCCTTTGGCAAGCTGCCAAAAAGTCAGTGCAGGGATCCAATGTAAATAGGATCCTGCAGTAGAGTATTTATGGTTTAATAGTCAATTTCTTACTTTTTATTAGGCTGTTGGTATGTGTTCATTTACTTCACTTTACTTCACTGCGGCCACCCGTCTCTCTACTCGGTTCTAATGCTGTCCTCTCTGAAAGCCCTTTCTCAAAGTTACAAAGTAACACATTAGACTTTTAAGTCCGCCTTATGGTCATCAAAATACAGTACGAAATAAAAGATACTTCATGAACTAACCTGCACTAATAATCAGAGTAATTACAGGCTGTTTGTGCTGCGCTGCTGCAGGTGGACGCAGGTGTCTGATCACGATATCTAGTTAGCCCTGCCTCTAATTTGCTGCTGATCGTTCATAGCTCAGATATAATTCTCAATCTGGATGCACTTCTGTCGGTTTATGATCAACAAAATAATAAGAACAGAAGAAGATCCTCTTGGTGGGTGATTTAACTTCAGTGCTGCAACTCATTGTTCTGTAATCACCTCATCTCTCTGCATCATCTTGCAAGTGACTTTGTCGTTGTAACATGCTCCATTAATAAAATCTGGAAGTTTCCTCAAGTTTTATATGTATTCAACAACAGCACAGGTCATCCCAGAAAACATTTCCGTGAATATTTTGAATAAATCACCCTTCTAAAATATGCGTTTTCCATGCATTTAGGACCGGAAGTGATGATCTGAACAGGGGGGAAAAGGTGTCATGGCAGCCTCCAGTGTTTTGCTCGGAAAGTGGTGGATAAGCTGATGTGTGTGGTGACTCCATTCTAAACATGCATAGCAACTGCTGCTGGCAGCCAACTCGTTAACGTATCAACCCTCTCCCTACCTGCCAGGTCACTGAAGCTGACAGAGAAGAGAGAAATTTGCTGATTTTCACTGTTTGACCCTCCCGAATTTCTCTCTGCTTTGAGAAAACCGTAAGAGTTATCTCATTCATTCTTTCACCGTGACCGCCCTGACACTTGTAGGTACACAGGGATGTAATTCATTTTTCACTACTGTGAATAGAACTTAAACGGTGGTGATGTAAAAATATATGAGGTTTTCAGACCAGAAAAAAACTTTTGAATGGAGCTTCTATGTGGGAATTTGTAGACTTTGCTCCCTTCGGAGGCCCGTAACTTAAAAACCATAACTTCTAGTGACTTCATAGCTGTGATATGTTGAAGCCATCAAAAATACCTGCGTTTTGATACATAGTTTATGTATGTACCACAAAAACTCTGGGCGTGAGAGCAAGGTGTTCGATAAATTTTTTTAATTAATTTCTTCAGCCAAAGTTAGAGTGGAGCTAGAGTGTAACTGAAGAGAAGCAGAAAAATGAAAAGATTTTTAAAAATGCAATATTTCAGAAAACGTAAAAGATAATGACAAAAAAGTAATAGCCCAATCCGTTGTGACTCATTTAAAGTTTGAATGATATCTCTAGCTGAAAAAATGTGGGAGGAGATACATTTTGAAAAAGTTTTTAATTTTCAGCACTTTCCATTCATTTCAATGGAGCAAAAAAAGTTTAAAAGTTCAATATTTTTAAAAGTATAAAAGTTATAAAGTTCAAACTGAAATGCGCATATGTCCTGAACGAGCTGAACGTTTTGATACCAAAATTGTAGAAATCGCACAAAGTATGCAGAAGATATTAATGACCAAAAAAACGTACGAAAGAAGAAAAAAGAATAATAATAACGAAAAAATAAAGAGAAACAGGAAAACAACAGTATTCACACAACTAGAGATTGGCTGTTCTTCCAGAACAGCAGTGTGAATGTTGTCAAACTGTTGTTTACACTGGATGCTGACATGCAGAAATGACAGGCATTTTTACTGTCACAAACCTGCGGCAGGTTCTTGTTGTCCGACATGGCAACATCTGGTATGATTTTTGTTTCATGTAACCATTTAACTTTCATATAATAGTAGTTTTCTTGGATTTTCCTGCTAGATTAAAAGTTTTTCCTATGTATCATTGATCAGCCTCTTGGTTTAACACAATGGTATCGAGGCAGATGGCTGCCCTCCCTGAGTCAGGTTCGGCTGGAGATTATGCCTCCCTGTTAAAAGGGAGTTTTCCTTACCGCTGTCACCCCATGCTTGCTCAGGATGGGAGACTGGATTGAAGTTAAGATTCGATGCAATCTTGCTAGTTCCCTCTATGAAGCTATTTTTATAATTTGGGCGATCTCTGTGAAGCACTATACAAATAGAGTTGAATTGAGTTGAATTGAAACAATACATCACTGTGATGTCAAATGTACATTTTTTATTTCTTTTTTTAATAATGCAAAGACATAAAATAAAAACATATATATTCCCTTTAAGTTGGGAATTGAGCTCTTTTCCATTCTGCTCTAGTTGTAACAACAGAATGATCATTTAAATCAGACTTTCTTTCTTTGTCACAGGTTGCGGGGGCAGCATCAGCTGGTCAAATCCAAGATGAGTTAGGCGCGACACCGGCACCTGCTGCTACCAGTGACTTGTTGGTTTTGCTTTCCACGATACATCGCATCTAACAGTCCTAAAGTGCATGATGGCGTTGGTTCTTTCAGTCTTGTTCCTCTGATGATCATGCAGCATTTGTGATGGTCTTGGTGGATGTTTCTCTCAGCTCCAATGGTACCTGGTTGAGGATCTTGTGTATCAGCAGACAATGAAATGTCCTTACACTTGTTATCTTCTAGTGACAAGGCATAGTTTGTTCACCTGATCAGTGTTAAACAGTTCATCTTTAACTTGTATGATTCATTAGGACTAAAAAGGAGTCCTGTTATCAGGCATGGCAACATCTGGTATGTCTTTGTATCATGTAACCATTTAACATTGAAATATTAGTACTTTTCTTGGATTTTCTTTCTAGATTAAATTTTTTCCATTTTATCCTTGATCAGGCTCTTCAATACGTCGCTCTGTCGACTTTTTATTCCTTTTTTAATTATGCAAGACATAAAATAAATACATATATATTCCCTTTAAGAAGGGAATTGGGCTCTTTTCCATTCTGCCCTTATTGTAACAACAGAATGGTCAGTTAAATCAGACTTGCTGTCTTTGTCACTGCTGCAGGGACAGCATCGGCTGGTCGACTCCAAGATGAGTTAGGCCCAACACCGGCACCTGCAGTTTTACGAGCCGGGTCAGCTCCTGTATGAGTTAGGCCCAACACCAGCACCTGCAGCTATGGCTACAGTACCCAGGTCGTCTAGTGTGTAAGTTAGGCCCGACACCGGCACCTGCAGCTTTAACAGCTGGGTCGGCTCCTGTATGAGTGAGGCCCGACACGGGCACCTGCACTTTTGCCTGCCGGGTCAGCTCCTGTATCAGTTAGGCCGGACACCAGGCACCTGCAACTACAGCTACAGCACCGGGGTCGGGTCCAGGGTAAGTCAGGCCTGTTATCAGCTGTACCAGCAGCAACCAGTGACTTGTTAGTTTTGCTTTCTGCGATATATCGCATCTCACAGTCCTAGAGTGCATGATGGCGTTGGTTCCTTCAGTCTTGTTCCTCTGATGTCAATGCAGCATTTGTGATGGTCTTGGTGGATGTTTCTCTCAGCTCCAATGGTACCTGGTTGAGGATCTTGTGTATCAGCAGACAATGAAATGTCCTTACACTTGTTATCTTCTAGTGGCAAGGCATAGTTTGTTCACCTGATCAGTGTTAAACAGCTCATCTTCAACTTGTATGATTCATTAGGACTAAAAAGGAGTCCTGTTATCAGACATGGCAACATCTGATATGTTTTTGTTTCATGTAATCATCTCCAGCTCCTACAAAAATTTTCTTGCAGATCTTGGGAACATTTGAGAGGTCTGGGGAAAAGTTCTGAGCAACAAAGTCCTTCCATCATATGATTGATTAGGCTCTTGGTATTACTATTACCAATTGATTACTATTACCGATTGATTAGGCTCTTGGTATTACTGCTTCTAAAACTTGGAATATGCAAATTAGTAAATCTCGTGTGATTAGCGATTATTTTCAAGAGACCCGTCTGTCACTGTCAGTCACTGTGGTGTGGGCTTGAATCAACTGGCGTTGTAGACACTTCTGTCATCTATAAGTCACAAGTGCTTTCACAATTCACATATTATTGAACTGTATCTCCAGCTCCTACAAAAAGTTTCTTGCAGATCTTGGGAATATTTGCGAGGTCTAGGGAATAGTTCAGAGCGACATTACACATTACACATTACACAGCTATTAATAATACTAGTAGTAATAATAACAATAATAAAATTATTATTATTATTAATAATAATAATAATAATAATAATAAAGAAAAAATAAAGAGAAAAAGGTATAGTGTAAAAAACTAAATAAATAAAT
>JBAMHX010000022.1:15094206-15120277 GCA_037177515.1 Pseudomugil tenellus
ATAGATAGATAGATAGATAGATAGATAGATAGATAGATAGATAGATAGATAGATAGATAGATAGATAGATAGATTTACTCTACATAAAGTTGTTCTTTAATACAGTGATACATAGAGGATTTGCATTGGTTTTCATATTCGGTGTTATTCAGACACAAGATCTAATGCTTGCGTTAGCTTTTTATTTAAACACACAAATAATGTTAGCCAAATATATTAAATTCCCGTCTTGGCCTTTAACAAATGCTGAAAATCCATTTTACTTTTATTTTATTTTAACTGCTGTAGGTATGGGTAGAATTGCTATGTTGTTTTTTCCCCTGTGTGTTATTAAAGGTTATTTATATTAAAATGATTTAAATGACAAGGTTGCCTTGATATAGTTTAGTTGCCTGGCATTTTTGTAAAAAAAGAATATTTACATTTGATGGTTTTCATTAGAATTAGTTCCCTCTCAGTTAAGTAAAACCAAAATGGATGCATGATTGAAAATATATATTCAAATTATCTCTTTATTCATTTGATATAGGTTTACATCACCATGACAGTGATAGGAGCACACAATGAGCATAAACAGTTGTCATGTAATAAGAGGGGAAGAAACTTTTCAGATATTAATAAAAATAAAATCATATTCTAAATTCTCATAAGTACAGCCAAAACATGAAAATAAGACGGTATGTGCCAGACTGACTTCTTTCACTTGCTATTGATGTTTTATTCTGTACAGAGGGACAATTTGTACAAAATTAATCTAGATATATAACACTACATGAAACAAGGTAAATCATATATACAATATTAAATGAATCATATAGTACAGGTCACATACAAAAGGACACTTTAAGTTAACATGTTTTGGAAAGAATGTGTTAAAATCAAAAGACCTGCAAAAAGAGAACAAGCCACCAAATAATTTCTAAATAATCTTATCATGGATGACTTGTTTTTCAGCACTAAAAAAAGAGAAACCTTCAATATAGGAGACTTATAAAATTAAATAGGACATCTCTCCCAGCAAGCAGGACAGTTTTATGACTGCAACAACTGAAATCGGTTTGGTGAATGGCATTCCTCCAGGGTAAAAGGTACATGTTTAACATGGTAATCTTAATTTACATCTTTTGCATTCAAGCAAATACAGTATTAATACAGTTAACAAGCCAAGTCACAATGTCAGTTTATTTTTAGCATCTGGCCTTTTTTTTCATGGCTGTTTCACACCAGTCCGTTTCAGTACTGGAATTGTTGAACAGCCTGAGGAAAAAAATAATAAAATAAAATTAAAATAAAAATAAAGGGGGGGGGGGGGGCAAAACGTGACATCCACACTAATTATCTCCAGAGACAATACAAAGAAATACAACACATTATATTTTGAGAAAAGTAGCAGAGCATCTTGGTTTAAACAATGGTACTAGCTTGGAACGTTTCCAGCCTTTAACATTATCCAATTTATAACAAACTTTAACCAAAATAAGGATTGTAGCTACATAAACATGCTTCAACATGTTGAGCTGTAGTAGCACATGAAATGTTTGCAAATCCTTTAATGAGTTTGAACATAAACTTTTATCTAGTTCCATATTAAATGCTTGGTGGGAATTCAGAATCTTCAAAGCTTAGATCACAAAAACATCTTCATACTTAAAAACATCACTAAACCAGCTGTAAACACTTTCTCCCTTATTTTATTTTAATAATATAGATTTGTAGTTTGTCTTCAATCTTCATTGCATTTCTTTCAGTAGGCAGCTGTTACACGCCACATCCAAACCTGATTACTGCTACAAAAACACGTAGCAAACGCCAATAAACTCAGCAAGTACCATTGTTTGAACCGTCATGGCATTGCTATGGTCTGCCTTTGAAATATTGCCAGTGAACATAAGGAAGCAAGCATATAAAAGAGCATCATATGGCATGAAAACAATAAACTGGAAAGCATAAAAAGGCATCCAAAAGGACAACTTTTCCTTTCCTCGCCATCTTTCCTGGACGTTGCAAGGCTAAAAGGACAGAGCCCAGTTTGGTCTTAATTGTGCTGGGAAATATGAAAATAATTTAAATAACGGTGACTAGAAACAAAGGCAAGTGTCCTTGTTAGAGTGACAGATAAAAATCATGAATCAAACATGAAGAACACAACAGTCTTGGCACGGACAAGATGTCTGTTAGAACAATTTTAAAAAAAAACAACAAAAAAAAAACAACAATAGCACGAAAGTCTTGTCTTTCATCTCAATAATAGGGTCTGTTTTTGTTCCCTTTAAAAGAGAAGAAAACCGAGACGAGACCAAGAGACGATGCTTGGAGAGTCGAGCAGTTCCGTTTTTCGTGTCTGATCTGTGGTGAACAGGCGTGAATGAAGGAAATTCAAACCCATCTGTACTCCCAGGTTCTACAACTACAGTGAGCGCATGGAGTAATGGAAGGAGATGAGGAGGGCTAACAGCATGGAAGATGACAAGAAACTACATTGTTGGCCACAAGGGCTAATAGTCACAAATAAACCCCCACTTGTCATCAAATAAAGGAAAGAAAACCTGAGAAAAGCAGAAAACTGAAGGAGGTGAGCACAGGGTTTCTGCCCGGAGGCAGCAGGAATGAATTCGAACGAAGGATGTGAAGGAAAACTGATGGCGGGAAGAGAGACGGAAAGCACAGCACAGTTCGCCAGGGCGAAGAAGATGTCCATGGCTGTTGAGGGTAGAAGGGACATTTGACGGGATCTAGAGTCCATCGTGGGTGGTCAACATTTCTTCAGCTCTGCGGTGGGACTCCAAGGCTTTTGTGGTGTAGATATCCTGAGGCAACTCAGATTTACGTCGCACCATGGGCCGCTCTTTTCGCTGTTCATGTTGCAACTGCGGAGACGGACAAGGGAAAGTCAATCACCAGCGGGGTTCACATGATTTCTATCATTTCATAAGCTCCGTAAATCTGATGGTGCCTTTTCAGTTAACTGTGGAAAACCAAAAGCAAGTTGAGGCAGTCATGACAACCCCAAATAAAGAAAAAAAGGCATCTTCTGACAGATTGTGTCCTAGGCTGCGCTGCTATTACTGATTCTGTTCTTCGCTGACCAGATACCAGTTTATACACATGCTACCCAACAATTCTAAGCTTTACAAAACAGACATCATGCAAAAGGAAGCAGATCTACATGAAGCTTGATTCCAGTGTTTAGTGCTTGATCAGATTAGTTGCTGTGTTTCATGGCAAGCTGATTAAAAAAAGCAAAAAAAAAAAGCAGCTACAAAACCTATTGAATTAATTGTATCAAATGAATGCATTTACTTAGATGCTGGCAGCTTGGCTAGGGGATTTTGCAAGCTTAGTGACCAATCAGTGCATGAAGCCATTACAAGAAGTAAGAGACAGAGAGAAAGTCAGGTTTACCTGAGTTGCGCCCTCCTCAACTGTCTTTTTTAACCTCTGAACATCTTCTATCAAAGGAACATCCGTCTCCATTGCTACAGGACTATTGAGGTCAGAGGAATCAACATATGTAAAGAACTATGTTGAGAGGAAAGGGAAACAAAATAAAAAAAATAAAAAAAAGATGGAGAAAAGACTTTCAGTCGCATGCAAAGTGGTTGTAATTTTTTTTAAAATGTTGCAATTATAATTTTTACTAACAGTCTAATTGATTTAAACATTTTTATTGTTAATTTATCATATTTATAGTTACTGGTTTTGTGTCTCACATGGCTATACAATTTCAGGAGGTCACACAACTATCTGTGGAAGTGTGGAGAAAGTTTTTCTTTACACATTTAGGACAGCAGTTTAATAACACTAGCAGCTCACATGTGTCTGGCTCTTAATCCCATTAATGGCTGAAAATGTAAATGCTTCATGTAAATATCTGAGGAAAAGGAAACTAATCAAATGCAGCCCGACCAGAATGAATTCTTAAATGTAGAAGTAAATGTAAACTCTTCCACAGAACCGCCGCCGTGACAGGAAGCACCTATGATCCTAAGGGCTGTTACTGGGGCTATGAGCCCCTGATATGGCCTCCAATAACACATTGGCTTTAGTTCAGAGATTCAATACCCTCAAAGTAATGGCTCCAGAGTGCAAACGTTGCCTAGAATCTGCAACCTGTAGCAGAACGTTTGATTAAAGTTGTGAGTTTATTGGTACTGATATTTGCATCTATGACACCACAAGGCTACTTAACTACAGGAGGTTAAGTAATATTGTACAATTGTAATTGAGTTGGAGGGAATAAGCATGAATATAAAAAATAACTTTTTCAACATGACAGTTGCTATGTTTCAGAAATACAAATCTGCCAGTTGCTACAACAAAAACTGTGCAATATAAACACACAGCCTAAGCAAACGTGGATATAAGACAGATAAAAGACAACTGGCCAACAGAAAACAAGACTTTCCAGTTCCAAACCATTGATACATCCACAGTTACATACATAGTTACAATGAGGAATATCTGAATAACAAAACACACTATTTTATGCTTATTTTCAATCACCAAGCAAAGATGTGTCAAGCTGACTGTCTCATTCAACGTACACACAAACGCGACTGATTGCAGAGATTGCTCACCTGTGGGTTGGATTTGGCGAGGTTCTCGATCTTAATCCAAGCCTCTTCACGTTCTTTCGACTTTGCCTTCTCTCTGTTTCACAAAAACACCACAAGTCCTGTCACTTATCTGTTCCATTCCACTGATTAGACACCCAACGCAACAATCCAGCTGCACCGTTGAGACTAATTGCAATTAAGCATCACTCAGACATTTTAAAAAGAAAAAAAGATTATAAGAAAGAGAGAGAAGACTTTGTTGCATACTTGTTTTTCTCAGCCCTGAACTGCTGTGTGCAATCATCAAAGAGCTTTTGATTCATCTCCATGAAAAGCTTTAGAGCATTGTAGATGAGGCCATGGATGGTCCTGCAAACACACACACACACACATATTCAAGTAGTTACTAAAACAAGTAAAATGACCAAATATTTTAAAGGTCAGTGTTGCCCCGGAGTGACAAATTTCATTTAAAATCCTGGGATAAGACAGATGATTACAGCAATAAGCCTGACACTTTCAGCCAGACTTGCAGAGTTCAAAATGGTAAGTCGGAGACAGCAACTGGTGTAGGCCAAACGTGCTGGAGGGGGTGTCGATGTAAGATGTCAAAAACAAAAAGATGAACAGATGCAAATAACTTCCAGCAATACCATTCAACCCCTGTTGTTTCTCATTGTTTGATTAACCGGGCTACAACCCACCCTGCTTCACATGCTACAGAGAGGTGGGGGTTTCTCAGGGAGTGGGTTAATATAAATACAAGTCAATCATTAGACCGCTCAACTAATGTGGAAGTTATGTATTTAAAATAAAAATAAAAAAAACTGATAATACGCTTAAAGAGATAAAAATACCACAAAATTATCCAAACATGTGCTTAAAAAAAAATCTGAGCATTATTGTAAACAGCCTCTTACAAACACAGAACACTGTCAGCTATTTGTCAGGCATTGTGTCACATGTATGTGGTGTGTAATGAAAAGTACACAAACCCTTTACAAAACATCTCTACAGTTCGTCCCAACTCAAGCAGCTTACTTGTTCCAGTGTGTCTTCGAGTTGCGGTACAGCGCGGGAAACATGATCGGCAGGATCTTTGCTGCGTTGTCGCTGATGAGACTCATGATGTATTCGTTGTTCCAGTAGTACAGAGCTCTCTCTGCTACCTGAAACATAAAATGGGTTCTGTTAGTCAGCCATGTGTTGGGTATAAAGGTGACTGAATGACAATGTAATCATAGCCAACCATCTAAATCACAACACTATTCTGGAATGTGCTATGTGGCTGCAAACTGTAGTAGCTCAGTCTTAAGTTGCGTATTTTCGTAACAAAGGCGTCTTTTTTAAGACATGAGCTGTGAATTTGGGTTGTTCAAGAAGACTTTTCATGCTGGTAAGAAGCTGTGCTACATAGGAGATTTCCTGCATATTTTTTCTGCTCTTTTAAAGACTTGTTATGCCGAGTCGTCATGGCGACGAGACTTATTAACCACCTAGATCAACTGATAATGCTCTTCAAATTCAAGAAGAAAACTGTGGAGATTTGATGTTGTGATGGGTAACGTTAGCTCGCTAGCTAACAAAAACAACAAGCTTCAGGTGCTAACTGAACATATCCCAGACTGTAATGCATCTGCACACGTCTTTAGATGCTCCACTGGAATAAACAACTCAGTGGGAAACTAAAGGGAGGTGGAGTTGCAGTACGGGTTAACCAGCATTGGTGTCATCCTGGACATGCGACTGTTAAAGAGAAGGTCTGCACAAGAGACATCAAACTGCTTGCTGAAACGAGCCTACATGCTAGCCCCATGAGCCTACAGCTTTCCTGTCACACCTCCACTCTGTCACCCTGCAGCTCAGTCAAGGTCCTGAACACAACCTCATCTCCCTCCACATCAGGACTTCCTGAGACCCCCTCTGCCTCCACCTCCACTCTGTCTCCTGTAATCAAATCATGAAACAACTGATGAAACTGAACCAGAACAAGGCTGCAGGTCCAGATGGTGTCAGTCCCAGAGGTCCCAAGATCGGGTCAAGACAACTATGTTTGATTCTCCAGCACCTGTTCAATACCAGTCTGAGTCAGGAAAAAAATCCAGTGATGTGGAAAACATCTTGCCTTGTTCCAGTGTCTAAAGAACTACAACCAGTTGAACCACTACCGACTACCGAACTTGAATTTTCATCTGGGATTAATGAAATATTTTTCATTTCAAATCTTTCATTTCAATTTTGTTCATTCAAACCAGTTGAATGAACACAGTTCATTTGCCAAGCAAACAAATGAAACATCTGTTCTAAATGTACAGTAGGATCCAAAAACATGGCAGAACTTTCACTTTATGGTGTCTGGATTTGACACGTCTGCATATGAATACTGGCATTTTAATGGGCAAACAGCCACTTTACTGTCACAATTCAAGAATTTTGAGTATTTTTACTAGAGAAAATAATCAGTACTCTGTTCAACTTTGATGCTGTGAGAGAAAATGACAATAAAAATCAGATGAACTTTTGAAAATTGTAATATCCATTTTCTTTTTAATCATTTCTTAAATAAATAACAGCACCGATATAAATAGGAGCAAAGGTTTTATCAACTTTAAATCAAGCCATTTGAATTTATTTTTTCATTAAAAAAATACAAAAATAAAAAAATAAATAAAAATCAGATTCATAGAGTTTGTATAAGTTTCTGATCGAGTCCCCACAAATGCTGTGTCACAGCGACAGCAGTACGCGAGTTCATCATGAGTGTTTCATGTCAGGTGGAGGAAATTTCTGATCATCGCTGCTGATTCTACTCATCTGCATCATTAATTCAGGACTGCGGTGTTACAGGTGTGGATGTTTAACATTTCTGCAAGTGACAGTTTGTGCTTACTGAACGTACTGCTAGATGACAACCACACTGTCATTAAGTGACTCAGGACGACACATAGATAGGTGAAGACAGCAAGAAAAGAGAAATTCTTACTGCTTTTGTGTGTCATCTCTAAAAAAAAAAAGTTTCCCAACACACGACTAAGCGTTTAAAGCTTGAATGATATGACCGATGCTAAGCTAGACTACAACGACAGCAGGTCAGTACTGTGAAGTGTTCAGCTGACCTTTAGGGTAACGTGTTTGTAAAAATCAGGGTCAGATGAATAAGACAAATGTTGTAAAAAGGAAATCAACGTATTCCTGGGTCCAACATGCAAATCTTTGCACCCTGCTTTCTCTCTGAATACATTCTGCAAGCTTTGATTTGAATTTTCTAAATCGGTATTTGACTGCTGCTTCAGTAGATTTTCATTTACCATGAAAACTAGGTTGCAGCGAGCATGATCCTAATTATGCCAAACTCTCCATGCATGAAGAGACAAACTGAACAGTCCTCCTATTCAGTACAAAAAAAAAAAACTGCTCACAAGCTAAATGAAGATCATTCAGTTCATAGGCTGACTGACTAAACTTGCAGTGTGTTTCGTGTCATTCAGAGTTATAAAAAACTAGATTGGACTGTAATCGATTATTACCTGAAAGTGTGGGCTTGACACACATTTAGCCAGCTGTCTGAAAAGAGGCTCCTGCACTTTAACAAACTCAGAAGGCTCTATGACATCCAAGATCTCCTCCAGCTCATTGAGGAACATCACCTCCTTGGGACTGTGAGTCTTTGGCCAGTACTTTAGAAGAGCCATTACCACCTGTAGGGTTGATGGGGGTAGAAATAGCATAAATAATCGATAAGAATAAAGCAATAGCAGCTCTTAGAGTGAAGTTTTAGCTAATAAATTTCACACATCAAGAAAATAAGCTTCCTAATTTAAAACAGATAACAAGTTTGAGTAGTTGTAGACATACCGGTTCAGTTAGAGTGCTGTCTTTTTCCAAAAACTGCACCACACAGTAGGCCAGCTGCAAAACAAAAAAAAAAAAAAAACAAGCACAAATCACTGAGATGTAAGCTCATTTTAACTCAGGCAAAGTCAAAGACGGCACAGCAGGGGACAGAAAATGCCTGAGGGAAAAGCTAGCTGGAACACATTACTGTTTCTGGCTATTTGTAGAGTGAAGTAAGACGACGTACACTTCATGCAAGTTTCATTTAAAGTTACATTTAAAATACATTTTTGAATGAATTATGGTTCTTGTGTTTCATTTAGTAGTTGAATGACAAACCTGTGGATGGTAGACACTGAGTGATTTAACTTTGTGCAGAGGCAATAAAACCTTCAACAGGAAAATCTTGTGCTCCTCTTTTAGTGGTAAGGCAAAGCCGTTGATTATGCTGGAAAAAAAACATTAAGGACGTAAGAGAGTGGTCAGAATACTGAAAAAAGTGACATTACTATTATTTATATTAGGGAAATTTTTACAACTAAAAAAGAAAAAAGTAAATGAGATTCACTGGGATAGTGCAGACTTAATAGTACAAAAGCGCAAAAACTCCACTTAACCAGCATTTGCAAACTGAGTTGGTTGCCTTACCTTCCAAGTATTTCCAGTAGCTCGGCTATACCATTATGGTGTTCAGTCTCATAGATAAACCTGCAGAAACAACCAGCCCTGCTTAGCGGTAATTTAAAAAATTGTATATTACAATACCTACAATATACAGAGTGCTTTTCTGGATTTGCAACATTTTCTGTTTAGCCAGCAGGGCAGCAGCACTGACCTATAGAAAATGTTATTGATCTGTTTTCTGATGTACGCTCTCAGCCCCAGAAACTTTCCATAGATCCTGTGTAGGGTAGTTTTCAGGAAGTCTCTCTCTCTGGGATCTTCACTGTCAAATAATTCTAGGAGCTGTAATGCAATAAGAGTGAAACTTTATCACAATTAAAGTTGGAACTTACCATAACTGTGTCATTTCTATGATTATCATTAAGCAAGGATCAGCTTCTGAAACAATCATTATGCGCTGTTTTGTAAAGAGAAAAATGTTTTTCTTACCTGCATAACAAATTTCTGGTCAATGTATTTCTTTGCTATGTTAGGCTGGAAGTCAGGCGATTCTAAAAACCTAAGGAAAAATTCATAGACGAGCTGCAAGAAAAATGGAATTAAAGGTTTAAATGTTTGGATGAGCGTCAAACTATGAGAAAACATTACAGACATGAAATTTAGATTTAAAAAGTACAAATCCCTGATGTTTTTCTAAGTTCCAGATAAGTGATGGTTAAAACATCAACCTGGAGGTGGGGCCATGCAGCTTCTAATGTTGGCTCATCTTCTTCTGGATCAAACTCTGCTCCAGTTGGGTTGGACGATGGGGGTAACGTCCTGAACATATTCACAGCAAACTGAAAGACAAGAAGAGAAAATGTGACTGACCAGCTTCACATTTAAGTTAACCTCCATTCAGATTTGTCTTTGGTTGCCAAATGAGCTGGGATGCGACTGTGTTACTTAAACAAAACTGCGACCGACTATAGCAGCAGAAACTTTCACAAAAATCCTGAAAAACCAAAAGCGCTTGACCTGAGAAATTTCCCTTTCAGGTTAATGTTAACTTTGTCCTTGCAACTGGCCTCTAAGGGGTTTCGTCCACAATAATCTAAGTGTCTCTCACAGTGTCAACTGACTTCCCTGTGGGCTGCTGTTCTCTGCCAGGCAGATCATGGGACAGTGCAGGTGGCCTACTAAAACACTACCAACATTGTCTGTAAAGAAAAGCTACAAGGTAAACTGTCCTGAGCTGTGTTGCACTTCAACACATTACAGAGGACTGTGCATTGACTTCACAGTCATGCTGTTTCAAGTCTGTAATGCTGCACGTTAAACAATTTTAATTAAATGGTAAGAAGAGCCTCTCAGATGGTTGTGCTTTCTGTATTATCCGCTGTATATATATTATTAGCCACTGTAAAATTCCTACTCTCGGAGCAAGAAGTTCCCTTGAATGAAAAGTCTTTTGTCCTTCTCAATAGCTTAAACCTCTTCCACCTTTCAGGAGCACTCCAGGATGAAAAATACTTTTCACACCTGCTCATCTCTTCAACAAATCACAAAAAGCATCAAATTTTTAGTTCCAATAAACTATATATGAAAAAAAAAAAATCCACTAAAAGTGGTTCTGTCCTGCTGCTAATGTACCCACTGCCTTTCACTCCCACTCACCATGTGCACCACCTCTGGGTAGATGGGCTCTGTGATGACATTCCTGTTGTGGGTGATGTACTCCACCATTTCGCTCAGGGCAGCCCGCTTTACTTCCTTCCATTTCAGGTCACTCAATGGGTCAGAAAGAAAGTCGAAAAGAACACAGCACTGTCGCAGCTTCTGGATGAAGAGCTTCTCCTGCTCTGCGGGGGGCACATCTAAGATAACAAGAGACAAAATAAATGGTGGCTTTAGAACAAGTCAAAGGGAGTCCAACAAGGGACTTCAGAAGAGTAAATGAAGAGAATAAAGGATACGACTGGACTGTCGGGATGACAGTTAAAACAGCAGTGATGAAAACTTGGAAATGTGTCATGAATGGTAGGTGTGCTGATTCACACTCAGGGGGAAGGGTAAAGAACAGCAGGATGCTTTGGGAACTAGGTGAGCAGCTACACCACTTTGAATTATTTCCCCACACAAACTGAAAAAAAAAAGAAAATGAAAAGTCTGACTATTAATAATATTTCCTGGTTTTGATTTTGAATCGACACTTTGATTCATTTACACGTGAACTTTCATGCATGCCTTCAATCAAAACAAACAAACATCTCTACCAAAACGAAAACTTCACACATGAAGGAAACAGCGGTTCACAACACTACAAATTCCAAACAGCTCATTTGGTGCAGTAATAACACACACTGACACCATAATTATGCAGTTATGTCACTTAGCTTTGATGCTGCCTCTTTCTCCAGTCTGACGCTCAGTGTTGCCCCTACACAGCTCTGTACTGCAAAGCAAGTTCAACATAGCTAGGCTTTCTTTGTGTTAGCCGACTTGATAAAACCAGCCGTCCCATTTGGAGTTAATTGGTAATGCTACCATGTTTTTGCTTTGTTTTTCTTTTGGCCGTCTTCATCAGGCTGCATGGACACGTGGCAAAACACACCCATTTGGTATTCCAGTCAAAACAAGGCTTATTTAAACAGAACAATTCAGAATACAGAACATTAATAATAATAATAATAAAGTAATAAAGCAACAACATTACTCCAAACAAAGCGAAAGAGGAATTACAAAATGTATAGAGTTCTAACTTGATGTACTTTGTAAACATTCATACACTTTCAGTACGTGCTTTTCTAATTTGGCTGCTGCATTTTAAATTAATACTCATTAGTTGGACACTGCCCTTTGACAGATCCATTTAGCTCAAGCTTAAATCAATGCAACTAAATAGTATAAATTAATTAAAATACATTTTTCTTGAAACAGGACAAAAGTATGAAAAACACTTGCCAAGCAAATATGGCACTACAAGCTATGGCTATAGCTTGAGTAGAGCTATAGATTTAAATTTGGTTTGCAAATCTATCTGTCGCTAGTGTCTCTGCTGGTTTGGCATGTTTTGTATCTGTATCTGTGAAGCGCACTCAAGTCTGAAGAATCACTTTCCAAACAATGCAAAAAGAGCATGGTACGATTTAACTATGCATTTCTGCAACTAGACTATCCTCTTCTCAGCAAATTAACATTTATATTAAGGACAACTCTTCACAATGTCTTTTAAGATAAGTGTTTGATTTTATAACAAAAAAAATGCACCAAGCAATTAAGCAATTTATCATTATCAGCACTAAAATAGCACATGCACCCTTTCTGCTATTAAACATCAACAAATCATGCTAGAGCCACAAAAGCTGCATTTCCTGAACCACATAACAACTAATCAATAAAAGGCGGTGAGGCTTGGACACTGTGTCCGCATGATGGGGATGTCTGTGAGATGGGTGAACTGAACAATATGGTAAATATACCAGTGGGTTAAAAAAAAAAAAAAAACACCTAATTCCTCCTCAATGACTGTACTAACCTGTGGGCAGAGCACATACAATTACTGAGATAAGTCAATTAGGCTGCGAAACAAATACTGATTTATGATTTTTACTTAATGAGAAAATTATATAAATAACAAAGTGATGTGGAATTTGCCGACCACAGCACCGCTAAAGATTCCAGCCTGAAATATTTGATTATTTTGCATTATATCAACTTTTTTGTTAATATAATCTTAAAATAATCTTAAAAAACCCTTCATTTTTCTTCAATTGCAGTTTTATAATAAGAAAACAAGCTCAGAAAGAAACGACCCGACAGTCACCAACAGGCAGTTAAACCTATTCACCCGTGCCCTCATTTTAGTCAATGTGCAGAAAGAATGTCGAAGCCTAGGGTACAAACTCAAGCAGGCTGGGCACGTGCACACACACAGAGACTTAGTGCATGGCATTCGTGCAAACAGGCAGATTCTAGGAAAGGAGAGATATACTCCCACTTGGATATAAAGGGGATCCAGCTCAGAGACGCACACACACACACACACTTCTGCAGTGTCAGTTTCAAGTTAGCCAATTTATCTTGATGACAGTTAAGGGCTGGGAATTCCAGAGGAGAGAGCAAATGTGTGAGCTGCCATTATAAGCTATGTCTACAAACGTTTCACATCCAAGTGGCCTGTCACTGTTAAGACAGCAGTTCATCTAGTTTATTCATTTCATTTGTATCATTTTTCAGTCAAAAGCAACTAAGAATTGTTTGAGAGTAGATTCTTCAGAATAACTGAAAATCTCTTTAGTGTAAGGTTTAATGCAATATACTGTACCTGACACTCTGTGCAGGCTGCAGTGGGACCTGCCTTGCACCTCTGACCATGTCAGACTTAAGTAGCTCCTATTACATAAGTCTGTGTACGTGATAACGTTTCTGAACACTCACAAAATGCCCAGTGGGTTGTTGTGCAACTGATAAAGGTCCACTGTTGTGATCCCAAAATTGACGTTTGCCACAATGTGACTCCTATAATGTAATTCATACAAGCCTCTGGTGGGAAACAGGCATGCGCAGAGGCAAACACACACAAGTATTATGCCTTGTGGAGAACAGAGGAAGATTTATCTTAATGCCCCTGTTCAAAACAAAGATAAATAAGTGGAGTCACACTGGAAACAGTGTTTAGATTTGTCTTTAAATGGGTCAGATGAACAGCTGCTAGTCTGTGGCTGAGACTACTTTGGCAACCTGCTTTATCGACACTATGTTAATGATCAATGTAAACATTGATCAATTACTATTTATAGCTACAAAGACAGACAGTGTGTCACAGATTTGAACACACGTGAGCAACTAGTTACAAGAAGCCTGATAAAAATGGGATGCAGTGTTAGAAACATTTGAGTGTATTCAGGATGTACCTGCAGCATCAGGTCCTCAACTCCCATGTTTTGCTTAAATGTAGGTGTAAATAATTGCCACATTTGAGACACATTCCTCACTGCAATTTTAAGCTTTCACTGGGACCACAGATAGTGAAAAGTGCCTCACTATATGCAGAATTAAGTCTGTTCCAAAGAAAAAGACATCAAGGAGAATAAAAAGGATTTAAAATGACATGTTTGAGTTAAAATTCAGGAAATATATCTGAAAAAGCTGCGATAACATGAACATGATAGAAAATATTCAAGCATACAAACTGCGATGAGCTCCACGATAGCCCGTTTTGCTAATTTGCCAAAACTATACTGTGAAAGCATATTTGTCCAACTTACAATGGTTGTTTTGTGTGCAAAGCAAAGTGAATTTTCCTAAACAAAAACACGTGGATGGTTTCAACTATAGAGCTTGAGTGACACTTATAAACCTGTAAATCCAAACACATATTCACAAGATGGACATTAGAACAAGACTGGGGATGAATTGCAGTCTTATGAGGCGGTTTTCTGCCAGGGCTGAGATATAAGACATCTGATATGAAAAGAGACATACACAAAACAAATGAGACAGTGTGTCTGATTGTTCCCAACGCTGAGTTGTCATTCAAAGCAGCCGCCTGTATAGCTCAATGGAGTGTAATCAATAATTGCCTGAGGCTCCATCTAACGATGTGCTGCACCCAAGTACAGTGGTAACAAGCTGTGCCTTTCAGACATGACTGACTACATTATGCACACACTAACAGAGCAAATCTGACATTATAATCCATAATAATAATAATAATAATAAAATCACTGCTCTATGCTGGTGGAGATGGCAGGATCATTTTGACAGTAGGGTATTGTTGACAGGGACACATTTAGTGGATGCCAAGCAACTTCTGGAGTTTCTTGTTTTAAAGAAAACAGCTGAAAGGTAGAATAATACGTCTCGCACACGGTAAGGTAGCAAGAAAAATGTGTATGGAGCTGCAGCTCTTGTCTTCAGCCTACACACTATGACCAGTTTGAGCCCAGATGAAGTGTAGTGAGGAGAAAAGGCCCGGCTGAGATGCTAACAAACGGGGGACAACAGACAACACCGAAGTGGTGTAAAGCTCTTCCTTGTAGGCTGGAATTAAAAACACACAATAACGCATTTATAGTGAATTAAATGGAAAACTAAGGAGAAGAGAGCCCTCCCTTGGATATGACCTCACTTCCTTTGACATCACTAGCTTGGCGGGGGGATGGGCAAAGAGCAGCTAGCTAGTAAAACCAGATTTTAATGTAGCTCCTGTGTCTCACAGCCGTGCACAAAAGCCTTGCAAACATGCAGCCATCAATTCTCTTTCACATACAAACAAAAGAAAAAAAGCTCCCTAAAGAAACAAAAAAGAAAAAATAATTTATCTTATCTGAAATGGCTGAATGCTGACTAACCAGGCAGTTACAAGTGGAGGGGAACAGCAGCACAGCAACACATAGCTCTCTGCTTCATTCCCCAGGACAATACAGGAGGAACAGTTTGTCTTCACGTACCTCTGAAGTGCATAAGAGCCACCGGCTGAAAAGGCCCATTGGAGTTGGGTGCGTCCACAACCATCCTGTCTCCAGATTTACTGCATGTCAACATCTAAACCTAAACCAGGAAGGCGATCCACTCAGGGCGAGAGGCCAGCCTCCATTTTAGCACAAAAGCAGATCAGAAAATGAAGCTCTCTGCCGCTGGAGGGAACTGGCTAGTTAGTGATGTAAGCAGCGGAGGAGCCAGCTGATTGGCTGAGCTTGTATTTCTCTGGACCAATTGAAGCAAAGACTGCTGTAAGGGAAGGAGACTGATTGGATGAGAGAAAGAACAAGGGGTTGGGCTATGCACTGGAATTTGCAGTCCAGCTCCTCCTTTCCACTCACTGGTCTCTGATGGTGCTGTGCAAGGCAGCCCTTGCAACAGATCTTAGATCAGATGGACTCCAAATCTTTTTCCAGTTTTGCCATTAGCTGAGATTTCAACATAATCTGACTTAGTATAAGCAGCTGAAAAAAAGGTACTGCTTCGAAAGGCTCTGACTGAATCCTCTGAGTCTTTCATTGTCATTTTTTCTTCTTTAAAAGAAGGTGAAAAGGGGGTCAGAGGGGACCTCAAATCATTGGATTTGTTGAATTAACACAGACAAGAAAGAAACCACATCAGGACTCAAACTCCAGTATCTCCAGAAAGACGAGCCACATACATTCAGTCCTGGGAATACTCACTACACAAGATGAAAGTGCATGTATGACATGATTGTTTGATCCGGTTTGAATGGTAGCTTAAAAACACATAAAAGAGATGGCTGCACTTTGAAAAAAAACCAAAACAAAACTGAACCACAACCACCCAGAATCAATGACTGCATATGATGTAGAAGTCTCGAGTCTTTTCTGACTCAGGCGTCAGCAATGTAAAGCAGGAGCGGTATTTGCAGCCTTCTGTTTTTGTAAGTGACGTGTATGTGCTACGCAAAATTAACAGTAAACAGGAAATGAAAGTTGTGAGAGGTTTGAAATCCTATGCACATGGCCTCAGCAAAGGAAGCTGCTGCAGCAGCTTCTCAGACTGTTGTGAATATTATCTGATTAATCACATACAACAAAATGCCTGGATTATGCTTATTTTGTGATGTGATTGATTTGTGCAGTGCTACTTCCAAGAATGTGTTTCCAGGATATGTAATATTTGAAGACACAGAGTGGCTGATCAGCATTTCCATTTTAAATAATGAAGTTGCTGTCATTTTCATGTGATTTATCAGAACATACTTTTCTCAACAGTGAGTCCAACGGTACCATTTTCACATTCGTTTAAAAACAAAGGAATGTGTTATTTCTAGAAAAAGACGCACACTTTATCCAAATGTAATAAATAATCTACTAGAGAGGCTGTGATGTACACTATTAGTTTGTATATATCTGACATGAACACTCACTAAACCTCACATCCAGGTATGATTTATAGGTTGTTCAAAAACCGAATCCTTCTTTGCAGGTCTTGTTTGATTCCATTCATTCATGTATTTTCTTTCTGCATAACTTGGATAAAAATACCATGAAATGGAAAACCATGACAGTGGAAAAGACAAAACAACTGCTGTGCAGGGAAACAGGATATTAGTGAAGACAGGAGAAGAACGAAAGAGCGAGCAAGCCACTGTCCTCAGTCTTGGCACTCTCTCATTGAGGGGCCAAAGCCTCTCCAAGAGGTGCCATTACATTCCACAGCCATGACAACAAGTGTGTATTTTCTGAGAGCTGCCACTAACATCTTAGCAGTTGGGTGTGCTTGGTTTAAGATGAACATCAGGGGTTACTGGACTGGTAAAAAGTGTCTATAACCTTGACTGTATGTAGGGAATGTTATTATTTTATTACTGATTTTATTAAGTGTATTAAGTAAGTGTTAATAAAATATTAATTAAGCAACCATACAAATGTTATTTCCATTTTTGTCCATCTTGTAGTTCTTTAAAGATACTTAATATCTGTGCATCACCTGACTTGAGTCATAAGAAAGGTTGTGATGAAACTTTATTGACTTTTGGTCATTTTACTGGATTTCCTGGAAGGTTTGACTAAGGAAATAAAATAAATGTATTATCTTAAGAAAATAAGGGAAAATCAGGATTTAATATTTAAAACATATTTTAAAAAAACTTAAATGATATCCAAGAAGATGCAGCAAAAGCACTTGCAACTCCTGGCCAGCAGGTGGCAGCACAGATTGAGTCTTTTGAGCAAGAAGGAGCTGAAATACAAACCATCACTAAATGTTTTACTAACACCTGGCAGAGCACATTGTTTAATCCTCTTCATCAGACATGCATTGTTGTGCTACTAAGCACTTTTTTGTTAAGAAAAATATTGCTGAGAGTGTGCTATTTTTGCCCCGAATAACACAACGTCTCACAAAGAAAACAGTCATCCAGAAAAATGAAAAAGAAACAGAACAACTACATCCTCTGGCAATGAAAGGCAATTTTTAGATTTCTTTGTAAAACAGCCACAAAGGAAATCCGTCCTGCATTTATGTAATCAGAAGAGCTATTGCTAGTCTTTTGAAGTTATTTACATTTTTGGATGAACAGTAAAAGTTATTTGTGTCAAGCACATTAATTAGTACTTTGTGGTGAAAGGGTTTGCACATAACATTTGATATGGTGGGGTAAATATTGGGATAAAAACTGAAAGCTGCTGACTCACTATCAATGTTTACTAATAATTATTTTAAAAATCCTCTCATTATGTTTTTATCATCAGAAAAACATAAAAGAACTAAATACTGATAGTTGAAACCAGTCAACATAACCAATAAACCCTCTGTTTAACTCGGACGTCATCAACTAATTTAATAAATGTAATGGGACAAACTAATGTAGCAACAAAGCAGCTGTTTTACTGACGTCATATCATAACTTCATAACTTTTTAAACAGCTACTTTGTTTACTGTCAACTGGTTCATATGGATTAGACTTATTGGGTTTAATGGGTCTCTTTAATCAGAACAGAACCTCAGTGATGTGAAAGCAGTGCCTTTATATACAACCATCCCCGTCATCCACGACAGATGATGAAGGTCTTGCTGTGGCAAACGTGTCAATAGCCTTTGGACATCTGGCAGTGTCTATTTTATTTAATATTGTGCATTTACTCTGGGCCTCCTCTCCGCAGTTCTGACATGTACTGGCATCCACTGACACCGAGCCAAAATGGGTTTAAAGTGTCTTATTGGTTTATCATGATGTCAGTCAGAAACAGAACCGATGGGCTGCAGATCAATCCATTTTATGGGCCGGCGATGTGGAGAGAAAGTGCTGTACTGATGCTGTTTGGATGAATTAATTATTTAGACACGCGATACTGGGTGGTATTTAAAAACTTGACCAACCCAGCCCAATGTTAGTTGGATCTCTGATCTACTGATTTTTATTTACCAGCGATATATAACAGCCAGTCTGTCCCATATCCAACAAATCTTGTTATAAAGTACTTCAGGAGGAAGTACTGAAATGAAGGAGAAGTAAAAGTCCACAGTGCAAAGGTTTATTTCCAGGCTAATGTCAAGCACAGGGAAGTAATCACAGAATCAAAGCAAACAGAACAGGCCAGGTGCAAAGAATAAAAGCAGTCTCCTAAAAGTCCAAAAGAAGAAGTAAAAAAAATTCCATAGCAATAAAAAAATACTAATCAAATTAATTATCATAAGGATTTAAAAAACTAGAACAGAAATGTCTATATATGAAAGTAAACCTGCACCACTTTGTAAGGAGTACAGATGTGTATGATATCCAAAACCCTGCTCTCCTAAAAATGCATGTTCACCATGCAGATTTCTCTAAAACCCTCAAAATCCCAGCTTATTATCCATTTAACCTCCAATAGTCATTAAAATGCTCTTTGTACAAAAATTATACTTAAGGGAACAAAAATCCACTTACAGCTATCTAGAGAGTTGGTAGAAGTTAAACCGCTAAAAATATATTAAAAAAGACAATAGATGTAAATATGGAAGAGGAACTGTCAGTGACACTGTCATTACAACAAGTACAAAAGCTTCTGGTAGGTAGACATTACCAAAAAATCTGCTCGCAAATAAACCATGTTCAACATGTAAAACATACTAAATGAGAAATGAAGAACCCAAATTATTCTGTAATATATTGTTTTTTTTTTATCTGAGCTGGATTATCAAAAACCCAATTCGGAATGGAGAGACGAGCAAGAGGCTTTTTTTTCTATTTTAAATCTTTGTGTGTCTAATTTCCAGTTTAATCATCCACCAGACTGGACAAAAAAGCGGGAAAAATGCCAATAAATAAACTGATCATGAACAGAAATGAGACACACACTAAAAATGGTGAAACTCTACATATTGATAACTTTCAAAAAGCAAAGCTGCTAAATCCACCTTTAAATGAACCGCTAGCTGTTGACATGCACCCAGCTTGAGACCCTTTGTGCTGCACACATTTACAGTGTCCTCCAGCTCATCCAGGTCTGAGAACAAAACATAGCCGGGTATAGTTTACAGGAAACCACTTAAGCTAGATGCTGCTTGTAAGGTTGTGTCTAAACAAAGAACCCATGAAAGATTGATGCAAATGATTAAATCTCAGTCTCACTGTCTCTCCTTCTGATATCTACGAATTCAGTCAACCAGTATGGTCCACTAAAACACCAACGACCTAATTGGGAAGGGTTTAGTTTGCCATTTGTTTTTCATTAACACCTCCCCTCACTGTGATTCAGATTACTGGACTTAACTAAATTATAACACAAAAAAATGAAGGTTATCTAGAGAATCTGATGCTCCGAGATGAGTGTATGTTTAGCTGTTGTCTGATTAGTTTGCTCTGGCGTTACTCTGTGAGATGCGCCAGTTTCCACTTTTGCTTTCTGACATCTTCTCAGTTCAGCCTGAGTCACAGAAATCTTTCATGAGTAAGCCATGTCCGGGGTAATATCTGTTTCTCCTGGGTCAGGCTTGGAGATGCAGCTCATTGCACATCATTTGCATTAGAGGTGAAGCTGATGGGCAGTGTGCATAGCTATAAATAATGCAAAGCAAAGATCTCTGGGTTAAAAAGGTGGTTATAAGGATCCACCAAAGCTATGAATTGTTAATACGATTCCATTCATTTTATCCATCCAGGCCAAATATCATCTTGTATTTTCCAGAAGAAAATGAGCTTTTCTCTGAAGAAAACTTAATGTTTGTTTGGAAATGTGTAGCAGAGAAAAAAATGTTTATAAAAAGCCTTAATGAAGTCTGTGACTTTAGAGTGGTTGTTTCTTTCTACATGTTGGCCCTGCGATAGACCGGCGACCTGTCCTGGGCATATCGTGCATCTCACCTGGTAATTGCTCGGATAGTTTCCCTTTGACCCTGGATTAAATAAGTAGTATAAAAAATGGTTGGATATTATTTATAAATGCACTGTATAGTGAAGAGTGTCTACCTTTCAGTGCATGTAGTTTCTGCAGCTCTCTGTTTGCACTGAGCGGAAAAGAAGAAGTGCTGAACCTCTTTTCCTTCTTCACAGCCGAGTGGGACCCCACCTGCTTCACTCTCAGCAGTTGCGTTGCAGGAGGCACTTTTTTACCAGAGCCCTGTACAGACAAGAAATGCAAAGGAAGGGCTCTTGTCACTGTATCCGAGTAGGGCGAAATATTTCCTGCGTCGAAGGAAATTGTTCAGGAATGACAGTAATGAGGTGTCACTGTAGTTCAGAGGAGGAGAGGAGACAGGCGAGGGTGTTGTGGTTAAGGGTCAGGTTCCTTTCCGAATCAGATCAGGTGATTTTGTGTCAAGCAACCTGATCGCAGCTGGGGTGTACTGTACCAAATCTGTCGACGTTGTCATCTGCAGTGGACCTCAGTGGGGAGAATAAATTAACACAGATGGAAGTGTTGAAGTTTTTCATCTACAGATCCAGCAGTGAGTCAGTAAATTGTCATCCCATTTCCATATAATACTTTTATCAACCGATAAACAATTTTAACACATGAAAGAAAGCTGCTGTTTCACCCACTGTTTCCTGTAAGTCCATCATTTGCAATCAACATATTTTTTTATTAAAAGAATTAAGTTTAACACTGACATTCAAAGCCTGGCAGGTACAAAATATGGATATTTTATTAAAAAATTTAGCTAATTATCCTTTATTTTCAGACTAACAGCATACTGATCAGAAAGAAGTAATTCAGACCTGTATGAACACATGATAACTTTGCATTTAATGAGAGAAGTCGATGGGTTTTTTTGTTTTCTTTGTATGTGTGTGTGTGTTTATTATGTTTTTTTATTTATTTTAAATTAACTTAAAGTATTATGTCAGACATAGATGATTTAATGCCAACCAAAAGCTACCATCATTGGTATTGCACTTATCTCATTGGCTTCACATCTCCGGCCTGGTGGCTGCATCATTTATATGTAATGTGTGCTCCAGAAATAGACAAAAATAACATTTTTAATGCACTGCATTATTATTAGAGGCCAAACAAGGCAATATGAGCCAAAAGTAGTTTGAGTGGAAGTATTTTCAAAGAAAATAAAGTCATAAGATCATGCCATATGTCACATGAGGAACCTTGTCTCCTTTTCAGCACAAACAAAAAAATGATTAACACTTAAAAACAGAACAACTGCTCATGTAAAGCTTGTGCAAAGGCAGCAGAGTAAGTTAGGGTAGCATTTCAGTGTAGTGACCCAACACTTCAACTGGGTATGTGTGAAACTAGAGGACACAAGGAAGACGAGTTTGTAACAAGACTCAATTCATTGATAATAAAATCAAACAGAAGATACTTTTCTGTGTTGTATCTTGTTGGGATTGTTTACTCATTTAAAATTTAATATGAACAAAGAATAAAAACAAGCTCAAAACAATATCTCCAATGCTCTCCTTTAACAATAAACTAACATAATTTGTTTACTTAGACTAACTCTACTTTGTGATATTCATTGCTTTACTTTTGCTTTAGAGCAATATTAATACTAGTCATCATGAGTCTCTGGAATCCCTCTTTAAACTGTGAAAGCTAATAAAAATATCACTTTTATAAAAAGATAACTTACATCCTGGTCATCTGCAGGCCCATTTTTACTTCCAGACTTTTTAGATCTTCCGGACTTGGAGGATTCCTAAATAATGAGATTAAACAAAGTCGCATTAAGCAGAACAGTAAAACTGTGCTGAGTAAACTGCACACATCAACAATTACCTTTTCTTTTTTGCTCTTGTGGGGCATCCTGAGATGAAGATCCCGCGTGTCAGCAGGTGGAACTGCGGTCACACACAAATATATTCTTGGTTTACCACGTCTGTACGTTTCACGGCTGTCCCACCGTGCACCATGTGACTGCGCCCGAGACGCGTGGAGGTGTCATCCTGCTTCCGCGGAGGCTGCGCCCCGCGAGACACGCTTGCTTGGAAAGAAACGGTTCATATCAGGATAAAACGCGGTCAATGTTCGCTGACATCGTCCAACTTACAGTTGCAGTGGCTGCACTTTGTGCTTCCTTCCACAGTCAGCAAACTGTGAGGTTGTGATACACGGGTTCAGCCACAGAGGGGCAGTGTTGTATGGAGAGAAAAAAGGCGCGGGAAGCTCGCGACGGGACGTCCATCAAAGTGCACACCTGAGCAAAATCCACACTTCAATTATAATTTTTGAGAAAGGCACGCAGAAGTTTAATAAATGAGAATCTGTGTAGGATGTTATGAGGTTTATAGAGAGTTTTAGGAGTGATTTTATTGTGAAAGTCAAAGTGTCTGTTACCCTCCCCTCTTTTGGTAAAAAGGTGTATTGCATGCTGGTCTTGATAACAGTGTCCAATGTTTCTGTGAGTATATACCATAATTATAGACTTAATTTAGCTCAAATAACTGATAACTGAATAAATATTGCTCTGTGCATCACCATTATGTAACCGTAATGCTCAGTAATTCCAGCCTCCACAAGCAGCCAATCCAACTTCACACCGTTATATGTATAGTTGGTAACCATTACTAGTGCTAGTGGTAAAGATGGACATAGAAATGACTTCCAATGTCAAGCTCAGCTGTGAATGAACGGTGGCCATCAGTGGCCAAAATTCCTATAAGCAGAAACATGGTTTCAGCTGTGAGTGTATACAGTGGTTTTAAGTGCAGTGTGGCTACTTCAAAATTAGGGTGTGTGGCGAGGCAAAATTTAGTAACGATCCAATGCTGAACAAAGGCCTAGTATCATCAATAGCTATATTTTTGGAGTAAATTTCACTTTGTGTGTTTATTACAAAGAGAATAATCTGTGAAACAAGTACATTAATTTTTAATGCAAACGTAAAACAAAAATCTGATTCTGCTTCTTTTTTTAAAGGAGATTTTAACCTCAGTGAGGTGTTTCCTGAATAAACATTAAATAGAAAAAAACAACAATAGATAAAAAGTAAATAAACAAACACAAATAAAAATAGGCTTTTATTTATTCACTCTAACCCTTAATTAGGCACTAATTAAGTATGTTAAATGTACATTTTCAAGCAGATATAAACAGCTATACAGTACTTAGTGGCCAGTACTGAGAATTTTTCCTGTTTTATGCAGGACGACCTCTGAATGAGCATTATCTTTGATGATTGTTTTGGAAAACAATGTGTGGATCATAATTTCATGGACTAGCATGCAGAGGCATGTTTTATTTTTAATTAAGTGATCAAATATGGTCACTTGCCCAACAAAGGTTTAACGTCTGCATTACATGATCATTGACCTGCCTTGGGTACTTACACAAAAGCAGGTTGTTGCTAATTACTTCAAATAACTTCAATGAGTGTTCCCCTCTGGCTGTTACACCTTAAGTTTTTCTCCTTCTGTGCTAAGTTGTCAGGTCTCCATCCATGGGGTGGCAGTGTTGAACTATGTTTGATTTAGTTTCACACTAATACCTTTTAAATAGCATTTACCTGAAAGGAGTGATGTATGTTAAGGTCGTGTATTCATAGAACTTAAGAATAGTCTTAATTTGCTGTGTATTAATGAGTTCTTCAATGATCATGTCTCTTTTACTACCAAGAATCTTTTTTATCGGTGAGATGAGACAGCAGCGGTTTCATTAATTTCTTTTGAGTCACCACTGCTGGGACTGTGTCTCTTTCTGGTTATCTGAACCACCCATCTGTATGTTGAACACTGCTGAACTTTGATCCAATCCACCAGGAGAATTCCTGCATTGACTCATGTGTTGTTTTTCCATCTACAGCAAGGCTCCACGTTTTATCATGACTGATTGGAGAAGAAAGTGCAGATTGACATGAGCAGTGACTGAGTGTGTGGGCAACAAAAAGAGTAGGATTGTTCTCTATTCTGGCTGTTGATGTTGATGTGTGGTATTGATCAAGTTGTGAAAACGCTGTGTTCTCTGAATCATTGTGTTTCCATCGCTCCCTGTATCCATGATCAGGGCTTCATCATCAACTCAGTGTTATTACAGTATGATACGGCTCCCTTCATTTCCTGTCTGAGCAGCAACGCTGAATAACGACATGGGAGGTGGGGGTGGGCAACCTTTTTTTTTTCCTTTTTTAGCATGCATGTGTATGTGTGCATGGTCAGTTTAATGAGACAGCACAATATGCTTTCTCCTAAAAAAAGATATTAAACAAATAAAATTGGATTTCTATTTAATGGAAAAAAGCAATGGCATGTGGGATATTTGCTTTTCTAGTCTTTCCATAAACAGATCACATTGCCCATAAGGATATTCTTTTTACATCTTTACGTGTCTTTTCATTAGATTCATTCTATTCTATTCATTCTTTCTACGATCAACTTCCTGAGTTCTTCAACGTTTGAAGCAGGCACTGAACCCTTTTCCACGCCGATGCTGTGTAGCAGTCAGTGAAGTGAGAGTTACCAAAACACAGGCTTACTCTATGGGAAAGCTGTGCAGCCAGTGGGGTTAATGAGTGGGGCAGCTCAACAAGAGCTTGTTTATTTTTCCAGGAGAAAGTCAGAGGGAGGAAAAATGAACAGCTTGTTAGAAATGGAAGAACAAAAGAGAACCTTAAGGTAAGAATAGCTTTGTTGACTCTAATTACTGTGTTGTGTGCCAGGTGCAAGATCACCAGTGATAACACTTAAATGGGGTATTGATTGCGTCACCATTTATCAAAGTCATGCTAACAGCCTGTTTACCTGCTCTCATTATTAAAAGAAGCTGTGATTGCGTAGGAGAATAATTAACTTTAATTTTCTTAATTGCATGATTCTATGATTTTATTAAATATAAATGTCAGTCTTTTAAAACTTGGATCTAATGTTTATATAAATTGGGGCACAACATTGTTAATCAAGAGGGGATCAATATCTCAAAAATCTGACCTTCCTTCAGCATTGTTGCTTTAACCAATGAATGCTGCAGTGTGTTTCTATGTATGTTGCAGCATCAGAGTAAATGGCTTGTTTTCCCTCTTACAGGTTCACACACATACCTGAAACATCCATCCATCCATCCATCCATCCATCCATCCATCCATCCATCCATCCATCCATCCATCCACCTAGCCATCCATCCATCCATCCATCCATCCATCCATCCATCCATCCATCCATCCATCCATCCATCCATCCATCCATCCA
>JBAMHX010000022.1:15128053-15146898 GCA_037177515.1 Pseudomugil tenellus
GATAGACACACACACGATATATATATATATATATATATATATATATATATATATAGATATATATATATATAGAGAGAGAGAGAGAGAGAGAGAGAGAGAGAGAGAGAGAGAGAGAGAGATTTTTTGCTCACTAAATGATCCCTCTGTTACTCTGCAGATGTAACAAATTGTTTAGAAACTATTCACCATTTTGATTTTGTGCTTGTGTGAGAGTTCTCTATAGAGATGGAAAGTCAACGTTAAATTGTTTACCAGTTCAAGTTTAAGAAAGATGTTCCTCCTGGGACTTTAGGGGGGCTTTGATGGCAGCCTCTGTGTGTGTTTTGCTGAGTTGATATATTTTCAGGAACATTAAGCATAGTTCATTGCTAAACGTTCTGTGAAAGGTATTGAGGGAGAAAAGATTCAACACCACTGAAATACAAACAGAGGCAAACAATTCTTGCTTTTTCTTATTAATAATTATTTCATTATTACTAATGAATAAACTGTCTCAATGGAAATATAAAAAAACAGAAAAATATGATAAAATAATATACTTTACATCATTCAAAATTAATATTTTGTTGAACAATCTTTTGATGTTTTCACTATAAAGGTGTTTTCTGTAACTATCAATCACATTTTTCCACATGTTGACTGGCATTTTGTCCCACTGCTCATCAGGAATGTGCAAATTACTATTCATCAATACATCACAGTCTATCCGAGTTATTTGAGTGATAGCTGTAAATTTTGGAAGGGTTTTGTAAATGGAAAAGTTTGAATAAATTATATATATATATATATATATATATATATATATATATATATATATACACACACAAGGTCTGGGTAGTGGTGAAAAGAGTAGGATTGCAAATGAAAGCATCTGAATAGAGTTTCCTAGTAGAATGCCTTTGCTTAGACTTAAAAATCAGAAAATCAGCCATCCATAGGGAGCTGAGAGAATTTGCTCCTGGCTTCCCTCAGAGAAAGGCAGCTGAGGTGGTTTTGGCATTTGATTGGAATGCCTCCTGTGCACCTTTCTTTGAAGGTTTTCCAGACACATCAAGCTGGGAGAAGGCCTTAGGACAGAACCAGAACTTGTTGGAAGGATTACATATCTCATCTGGGCTGGGAACATTACTAGATTCCTCCTGGGGAGAAAGTGAAAAGAAATTGCTGGGAAGAGAAATGTATGGGATGCTTTGCTTACCCTGTTGCCACTGTGTGATAAGTAGGAAAAAATGGCTGCACGTTGTGCTCTGAAGAAGTGATGGACATTTTTGCAGCCTGGGATGAGCTTTTTGAAGGTGTGGGAGCTATGAAGTATTTATTGAAGCTGCCACTAGACTGGATAGGAGGTTATCTGTGGTTGGAAAAGTCCACACAGCTGTGCTGTAGCAGCCAGGATGTCCATCTGTATGAGAATTTGCGCTGAAATTGAAGCAGTTATTGCAACAGAGATATAATGAAAGCACATTGATTTACTAGAATTCAGAATGCACGCTTCAAGATCTCTAAACTTTGATTGCCTTATAATTGCAACATACTGCACAGGCACAGCATGAAAGGAAATTGCTTCTGAACTTCTAATTTTCCGATCCCTAGGCTTTCTTTCTGCTCATGAAATATGAGAAAACATTAAGTTAACTGTGTATGCGTGTGTGTGTGTGTGTTAAATCTGGCCTGTGAGCTCTAAATGAACACTAATCCAATCGAGTACTATTGGCTATTTATGGATAATCGTCAAAGCTCAATTCTTGATCCATAGACTTTGAAGACATCTGCTTTTAATAATTTGAACAATGAATTCTTCCCTGAATAAAGATGATTGCCATGCCTCATTCCATTTGAGTTCAGCTGTGGTTCATCTGCTCTAAACTAGATGGATCACTGAGTGGAACAGACAACCCCAGGGCTGTGTGTGCTTGTGTGTGTTTCTGTCCTAACTTTCCTTCACCCCCCTCCCCCCATCTCTTGTCTCACCTCGAATCTTTATATTTTGTCAACCAGAAACTCCTCTGCATGGTTAACATCGCTGCTGAGTTGTTATGGCAGCCATTTTTGTTCTTATGTTTCTGTCTGTCTTTATTTGTGTTGCTTGTCTCCTTGGGTGAGAGTGTTCATACACAGTAGCTACTCAAGTCAGCTCCATGTCAGTGTTATGAAGACTGACAGTTCTTTTCAGTACATTTTTTCCAACACAGTCGCTTATATACCCTTTCTGAGTAAACAGGAGTATATGTGTGCAAAAGGGGTTTTTAAAGGTTAATTTATTCTCCCATGGTGACTGCCCATTTCCTTCATGAGAGGCTTTACATAGCTGCCATGTTTCTGCTAATTGCTAAAGTCTTAGTGTTAAAAGTATTACAGCGACCTGAAGTCACCTTTAATAACTTGACCTTTTCCTGTGCTGCATTTCAGACTCATTTCAAGAAGAGACTATCAAAAGCTAATTATGGGATGACAATGCAAAGGCTCATACTCCAGCTACCCCTTCAAGTCTGTAAGTCATTTTATCTTTGTTATCCTATTTCCAGTCCAAACTTCACATCTGACTGTTCATAAAGATAGACTAGCTATCTCCAAATGACTCACTGATGTGAAGATGAAACTGAAAACAACGGGATGAAATGTCTGAAGAAAATAGATGGTACATTATTTTCCTGTACAGTTCAGAAACGAAGGCACGTTTAGCCAAATGTTGTGGCTTTAATGTTCATACAAACAGTGGTTTGGACCTTTTTGTGTGGTATTTAGTTTGGTTTCTTTGAATTTGTAGTTTTTACCTGTGTTTTCTTTTCAGCTTTGCTTCCTGTTAATTAGTTCACCTATTCAGTTATCATTTTCCCCTGTGTGTTGTTTTATTTACTTGCATTTAATCCTGGGTTTTCTGTTTCTTTGCTTGTTTAATTGTCGCTTTCTCCTAATTTGTAGTTCAATGGGACACTGGATCTATTCTGTTTGCTGGACCCATTTACACACACACACACACACACACACACACACACACACACACACACACACACACACACACACACACACACACACACACACTCATATACTACATTACACTTAAACTTGAATGTGGTACTGAATGTTATATGTCATTTAAAATAAGAACAATGTTTATGCATGTTTATAGGGCACTAATCTAGTTAAAAGTTACAATGGCATCAATTTGGACAAAAACTTACACAACTGTTGCTGTGTCAGCTGAGTATAGTTTTCCTAAGACCAATTAACTAAATCCGGTTCTCAGTTTTAATCTAAATGTGTAGTTATTTATGCATAATAATTCATGATATCATGCCGAGGTTAAAACGGACTTCACTGTCATACTTGATGTGGGATAAGTGAGTTCTCTAATGCTCAAAGCTAGCAAAACAAAAGTATATGCTTTCTTTTCTATTATTGTTTACACTGATTTACGCACAGTTTTCAGTTTTGCACCAAAAGCTATCTTTTTATGTTTTATTATCATGTTCTAAGAACTTTAGTCTGCCAACCAGGTTTCCCTGCTGCACAGCAATCCATTTTCCTGCTTGGTTAACCTTCAGTCCAAGCTACAGCTTCTAGAGTAGTCAGGGAATTGTGGTTTCTCAGCACTGCTTGATGCTTTCTACAATATACAACCCATCATGTGAAGATGTAAGTTTTAAGATGAACATGATGTATTATTACCTGTATGCCTTGTGGCTTACATTAAGCATTCTGCAGGAGGTCTCTGGTTAATAGGATAGAGATTTGCAGAAATGTTGCTGAGATTTGTGAGGTTTTTCTAATTTTTTTTTATCATCCCTTGCTGTTCTGGGTTCATACATTAATCATGAAGTCTGAGCTTTGTTTGAAAACTGTGTTGGCTGTATTAGATGCACACAGGAGAGGGAAAGTAACAAGAAGAAAAAAATCTCTGAGGAAGTCCATCAATATTTGGACAGTTTTGGATAAGAAAGAAATTCTCAGGATTCATGTGGTTGACAGATTCTTTCAGTTCCTCTACATGAAATATTAACAAATACAGATAGGTCGAGTTAAAGTCAATAACATGTTTGTTTATTCTATGGATTACTTAGTATGAAAAAAAAGAATCACATGCATATTTATTTGTATTAAAAAGTACCATGAAAGCATTTTGAATTGAAGTGGAAATAGAAATGAATATGCTTATGAGTGAATGTACAGTGCATGCCATAAAAACCACACTGAATATGCACGTTTTAAACACGTGTGGTAGCGGGAAGCTTGTCAGATCACATCATGTATGTTAACTAAAATGTCTGCTAGTTGTGCACAGCACTCGCTCTCATAACTGCATAATTACAATACTGTATCCTCTCTTTCTAGCCTGCAACAAATCTTTTTATGATACTCGAGAAAGTCAGAAATGATCGTCAGACAGTGTGTCTCCATCATGCACCTGCAGGCAGTGATCCGATCGTTGGATTTTTGGAACAGTACAGCACAGGCTTATAATAATTCAGGAGAAAGCAAAAATCTTTTTTATTTTCGTAGAATTGTTTTGTCTTTATTGTTGTGTGTGAAAATTTAAAGCAACAAAAACAAAAGCATGAAAATAAAACCTCTACCATCACTATTAATAATGTGTTTCTTTGTGAGCTAGCGTCTGTGTTGGACACCTTATTGTAAGCCTTAAAAAATGCAGCAGGTATTGTAATGGTGCCAGAGCAAGTTATATTAACTAAGCCTGACAAATACATTTAAAAGCCACATCCTAACTGTCTAAGGGTTTTATCTAACCAACCAAATATATATATGTACTGTGTATATATATATATATATATATATATATATATATTCATGAAATTGAAAAATGTCTCACTTTCAATATTTCATAGAATTTCTATTTTTATATTGATGTCATATTGGCTTATGAAAATAGTTTAATTTTTTTTATTTACACTTTACACAGTGTTACAACTATTTGGGAGTTGGGTTGTATCCGTGTTTGTGTGTTTGTGTATTTATCCATTTAAATCTTGCATGATCAGCTTTCTCAGTGCAGGAGTGGCTTTAGTTTGGAGTTTAATTTTTTTTCTTTGTTTTGTGCCATTTTAACAGTTGTCTTATTTCATTCTAATTGTGTCAATGTGAATATCAGCCCTGTGAGATATAAAAAACGAAAATCAAAGTACTTGCAATATGATAACTTGTTAACAATTGATCCAGCCTTCCACTTAACATGATGTTTTTATTGTAAGCAACAAGAGAAAAACACTAAAATCCCTGAGCAAAAACCCCCTAAAGCTCAGTGCAGGGGAGCTTTATCAATGCAGATAATGATAAATATAGAAAATGTTGCACTCCAATAAAAGAGTTTATTGCTAAGCAATAACATTTTGTAAGCATGTTAGCACATTTCTGTTAGCAGCTAGCTAAGAGCATTTAATGTTAGCCTCATTTCCACCTCAAGCATTTTGATGTGCACTGTAAAATACATTGACAATTATATTGTTTGAAAGAACAAAGTGTGTGAAAGTGCCTCCAGTTTTAGCAAGAAGGTACACATTTTAAAAAATGGCAGCCTTTTGTTGTGGCACAGCAGATGTCTTACTGATACTAAAAAGAATAAAATGAATAAATCATAGCTGAGTTCTCTCCCACTAGAGAAGAAACATGTCCATTATTTGTTGGAATGAAATAATAATCCCCATTTACCCTGCTTTAATGTACTTTCTGCACACATCACTTCATTTTTTTTCCTCTAAATCATAGCCAAGGCTCTTAGTTTTCTCTTTTTATATTTAACATTTGACTTTAGTTAAAGATGATGTCTCAGTTTATGACTTAGTCTAAGGTGAAGTAACTCATTCCTCTACTTTCTAAAAACATGGCACCCTAATCAATTTGTTAAAAATAACTTATTACAAAATGCACCTTTGCTGGACTGGCGACTTGTCCAGTGTGTTTCCTGCCTCTCGTCAGCTAATTGCTGGCAAATGTTCCAGCTACCCACAACTGTGAACTGTACTAAGCGGTAATGAAAATGAATGAATGAGTTTAATGAGACGCATTTAAAACGTTTGCTATTTAACACTAAGATGAAAACCCATTTATTTTCCATCTAATCTATTTAACATCTTCTTGTCCTGATAGTTTATTGGATGATTGCTTCCTTAACAAACTGAAGAAATCTGAGTAGAGCATGTAATTACAACACTAACTGATTGAATTTTTTGCATATATCACAACATTTGATAGACATATTAAAATATGTCCTGTTTCTTAAAAAAAAGTGGTAACAATATGGCAGCAGTTGTAAATGCATCAATCAAGTAGTTCATTTCTATCCATAAAGACCTGACATATGGCATATATGAATGTGCATGAGGTGGGCTCATGTCTTCATGGGTTATCAAAACACAAAATTTACATCCTGTTGCTCTCACTAGAACTGTTTCATTGCATCCATCTATTTTGTTAGAATGAATAAATCTCAGAGATTTTATGGGAATTTTAGGAATTTTTCAGGGTGGCATAAATCAGTTTGTTTTGATTGATAATTTTTCTTGCTTAGTAAGGTGTTGTGTGCATGTGGTGTACCTTATTACCCTTTATCATCACTAACAGCACCTCTGGTACTCCGTAATTTTGTTTGTTTGCAGAGATGTCACTCACTCCATTCAGTTACTGTCTTCTAGCGTTTTCCTCTGGGCCCCCTTTCAGTCTTCTTCTTTACACAAGTTGGGAAGTGACAGTTCCCATATCATGAGATTAAGTGCATACTGACCTTTTGGTGTCACTGCTCAAGACGGCCTAATGTTACCTGGAGCATTCTCCAATTCAAGTTGATCTAGACTGACAGAAGCAGTTTTGTTTTCTTTTCCTCTTTTAAAAATCTAATATTTGGGCAAATTTGAGTTAGATTAATGAGGGAAGAATGAACACATAAAAACCTGTTGCAGTTTAAGATGTAGAGATTGTGTGGTAGACTATTTGTCAGAGCAGCTAAACTGTCAAAATCCTTGTATAATTTTTCTTAGGAGACTTCACTGTAAAATATTTTAAACCAGACTAATTGTAATGCTTTTGCAGGCTTATGTTATGTCCAGAGGCATAAATCAATAGGTGGATGGATGCTGTTGATACATTAAATGCTGTATCCTGAATAACTAGTTTTTATTCAGCTTGATACTTTCATTTTTTAAAGAATCTTACAGTCTGCAGCTTGCATTAACCATTGCCAACAACAGTTGATGATTCATTTATAGGATAGTAGAAAAAATACTAAAATGTTTTGCTTGGTTCATTACTGTCACTGTATTTTACAATAAAACTTCCATCTCGGTGTCATTACATATTTTTGGGTATGTGGAATATTTTTCAAGACTTTTTCATTACTATCAACAAACTTGTTACCAGCAGTTGTAAAGTCTTTTTACTTAAGGTAGCAAATTCTCTAATATACTTGTACTAGCTAGTACTTTATTCAGTGTTTTGTTTCTTTTACAATGTGTTAAATTTGTTTATTCATTCATTCATCCCTTCATAATATTGATTTGTGGTTTACAAATAAATAAACTTCATTATTAAAACAATAGACAAGCTCATGTTTCATGTATTTTAACCACATAAACAGAAAAAGAGATCCGCAGTGATGCCCAGGGTTATGGTGCCAGTATGTGTCAGAGGAAATGGTACACTGGTGACCTACCAGCTGACTGGCTGGTCTTCAGCCTACCTGATGTGTTTCATCAACCTGTTCCATGGCTTGCAAAGAGATTTTGTCTTGAAAATGATTCATTGTTCACTGTTAATGGTTGAACATAAAGTAAGAAAAAATTATATAGTTCAGAATAAAGTTAACAGGCAAGTATGTTTCTATTCATTTCTTGTGTGCTACTCTGAGCTCAGTTTGACGTGTGCACTGTAAGCTCCCAGGCTTTTTGCTGTATGCTCCATTATACAGTTTGCAGGGCAGCTCTTAGCATAGGATTTCATTAAGAAACACCTTGCTGAAGAGAGGGATGAAAAAGGATTACATTACTCATATTACACCCTAAAAATGTAATATAAAACACAAATAAAGCGCACATCAGAAGTGATTCGATCTGAAGTCGCTAAATTAATAGTCCACAAAAGCTGTTCTGAAAAAGCACACTGTACTGGGTTATTGGGCCAGTATCAGAGAGGAAGTATGAGTACAACTGGTATGGTACAAGACACATTCAAATAGCTGACACTTTAAAAAACCAACAATGAGGGCATTGATGTCAGTGACAAATGATTACCCTGTGGTTATATTTATGACAAGAAGCAGCAGCATCTTTATTTTTGTTTGCTTTACTTGATTTAAACATATTCTGTCTTTTTTTTGCATCCACTCACCTTTAGTTAATTGGGAGACATCCACAGAGAGCCATTAGGCTGTAATCCTGACTCAAATATTAAATATAACTCATCATAGCTCGGCAGTTGAAGACAGTCGGAGATATTCATTTTCATGTTTATCATCAATATATTTTCCTGGTAATCAATTACATGTTCCAGTGACACTTTTTTGCATGAAGGTAAAACAAGCATAATGCAAACAAACATGTTAAATCCCTCCCATCATTCTCACTTAGCATTCAATGCCCAGTATATTTTGCCTTTGCCTGGACTTATTAGCTTAAGCACATTGTCTCGTAAGACATTTAGGGGCAGTATTTGTTGCTATGACATTGTGTATTATAAATATTCAGAGCGGGAATGTTGTTGCCCATTTCACTTTCTGTAATGAAGAGAAAATGCTTCACTGGAGAAAAACATGTAGAAATGTGAAACACTTGACTACCTTCCCCTCTCAAAACAAGCATATATTACAGCAAGTATATCTAACACACACACACACACACAGCTCCCTCAAGTATAATTTCTTATGGAAACAGATGCTTTCGAGTTTGTTATTTTTCCCGTGAACTGTACCATGGATACATATGGGAGCAGCAACACACCACATCACACAAAGATTATGACAACACACAGTTCATGGCTTTTCATTTCCACAGTATTGACTCCATTCACTGAGATTGCTCTTTTTAAACACACTCACACAGGTCTTTGTTGTTTGCAACTGTTGCAAATAGACTCCCCCCCCATTAATTGTCTTTTGTAGATGAATTCTACAAGTCATGTAATGTAGTCTTTACTCTCTTTTATGGATACATGCTTAAGTCTTGGTTGTGTATGCATGAAGAGCTATGCCACAAAGAAAGAAGACATGTTACTTTTAGCAAGTGTAAAATGAGACAGTCAAGAGTTTAGGACTTTCATTGTCATTATTTATCTTATGTTTATTCCCCTCTCTTATTTTCTTCTTTCTTGTCCACAGCCATTTTTATTCCTCTTTAAGTTTTCAGAAGTTTCTTCTGCATTTGATGAGTTTCTGGAAGGCCTGCTTGAATTCATCATTGAAAACAGTATATATGACAGGGTTGATAAGAGAGTTTAGGTAACCCAACCAGGTAAATATATCAAAGAGCACAGGATCAAACCAGCAATCTTTACATATGGCCATGACAAGCGTGACGACAAAGAACGGGAGCCAACAAACAATAAACGCTCCCAGGATGATGCCCAAAGTCTTAGTCGCTTTCCTCTCCCGCGCTGCACAAAGACGTTTCTTCTCCAGCACGTTATCTGCCAGCTTCACTTTCACACTATTCATGAACAGAGGTGATCCTCCCCCTCCCCCTGCACCACCTCCTGCACTGCCAGAGTGTAGGTGTGGGTCCTGGTGGGAGGCAGAATTAAGAGAACAGAGAGAAGAGCCTGCAGAGGTCTGGATGAGTTGTGCCGTCGTGAAGCGCTTCCCAGATGATGACGGAGTCTTAAAAATGCGAGATCTTGCAGCAACATAAATCCGTCCATAGAGGATAATAAGAAGCACTGAGGGAACGTAGAAGGCGCCGAAGGTAGAGTATATGGTGTAAGAGATCTGATCTGTATTCACGACACACTCTGTCAGCTCCTCGTGGGCTTTGGCTTGCCGCCAGAAAAGTGGAGGCATGGAAATAGAGATAGAAATCACCCACACTACCCCAACCATCATTCCTGCTCGGCGCATAGTGCGGCGTTTTGAATACTCCAGTGCATCTGTGATGGCCCAGTAGCGGTCCAATGCAATCACACACAAGTGCAAGATGGAGGCTGTGCAGAAGGTGATATCAGATGACAGCCATATGTCACAAACAATCTGCCCCAGCGACCAGGTTTTGCTGACAGTGTAGACGATGCTTATTGGCATTACCAAAATAGACACCAGCAGGTCTGTTACAGCAAGGGAACCAATGAGGAAGTTGGCAGGGGTGTGGAGCTTCCTGGTCAGGAAGATGGTTGCAATGACAAATGCATTTGAAAGAACAGTAGCTAGGGTGACTATGGCCAGCAGTGCAGACAGGGAGACCTGGAGGCTGAGGAGTGTGCCCTTACTCCATGGTGGAGTTGCACTGCTGTCAGGAACATCTGTGAAGTTACTGGTGAAGTAATCCAGTGAGTTGTTATCCAACGCCATTTCACTAAGAGTCCTATAAACTTTTATATACAGTTTAAACCAGCCTCATTATTATGGTATAATTGTTTCTGTCAATCGATCTAAGAGATGCACGTGCTGTGGCACTGATGTTGATTTTTTTCCTTTTTTTCTATTTTTTACATCCTTCTTTTTGTAATCAACCTATAAACATCTAATTCCATCATTTAAGTTATAAACTAATGAGCCTGATGACTTAATCACCAGCTTAATTGTCCATTTCACCTCCTCAGTATTGACTGGCTTCACTGGCGTAGCTACTGAAGTGCCAGATCCTAATTTGTGCTTGGCTTCCAACACACAATCATCGTCTTATCTCATCTCCAACCAACAGCCAGCAGGCAACCACACCTTCAGACCAAGCTTTCCTATCTATGAAATGCTCTAATGGGCTCCTCCTTTTCAATAAAGCTAGGCGGGGAGCTGCGTGTAGGAAGATGGTGACAACAGACACAAAGATTTTCTTCTTGTTTCTGTCTTATCTTTTATAAGCTCCACATGAGGCCTACTGAATTAAGGTTTTTTCTGAAACTTGGCTGCGCCTGCTGTTGCTGATGAAGCTGGGACAGTAAAACACCAGAGTTAAAGGACCAACAACAAGATCAAAACAAGATGAGGGATGATTGTATTTAAAATGTCTGCTCAGAGATAACTGTCCAATTTTCAGGAGTTTATTTTTAATGCCGTTATACTCAAGTTTTCTAAACTGTGATGGTCAGCAGAACAATCTCCTTTAGTCTTCAGTGCATCCTCTTCACTGTATTGACTTTCTGCAGTTGTTCAGTTCAGTTGTAGCTGTCGTACCGATTAAAAAGCTAAGTCAGACTTTAATCCAGCATCCTCCGAGCTGTTTTCATCCTGCAAGAGATAAATGAAACAGAAAGAAAATAAATACATATTATATTTATTCTTTTATGGTTCGACCATCTACTCCATAAACCAAACCTCTCTATGATACTGCCTACTAGCACGATGTAAGTTAAAAGTGTGTCTGGCAAGTTTACATAATAATGATCAAGTTATGCTCAAAGAAACTGCATAGCTCCTGATAAACTTCTTTTGTTTTAAAAATTTCCAAAGATAAAGCAGACTGAAAAAATTCACCGAGTGTCTTGAATCATCTTAGTGTTATCAATTTAATATTACTTTTGAAAGTAATTAACCACATGAAACTTGAGCAGTGACAGTTATACATTGCCTTCAGTTCTATCAGAATATTATCACATGTTGATTATTAGTCTTACTTACAAGAACAATGAAAACAGACTGTAAATCAAATGTGAAAATGTGTCTTTTTTTCCCCCTCAGCGGGAATGGAGACTCATAACCTTATAAATGATTCTATATATAAATTACTGAACCAAAAGTCTTTTGAAACAGCTGTTTTTTGAGGCATGACTTTGCAGTTTGCCTGATATGAAAAGACAAATAAAACAGTATCAACTGACTTTTCAAGTTTGCAATGGGATTTTTTTTATAAGTACATTGAGATAAAATAATCAAACAAAATTATTTTTTACTAGAATCAGATTTTAAATTAGGAAGAGTTTATACTTCATACATTTGAAAGCTATGAAGTGATGTGAGAGACCAAAGCTGTTATAAAACAGAGAGGTGTTTACCACCGTAGTTGATCTTTGCTTCTTCACATGTAACACATCACTCTGCTAGTACATTCTAAGTGCTAATATTTCAAAGTGTATTGGTGTTTTGGATTAAACTGTACAAATAATCTCTATAAATTGATGTACTGATTGACATCTGGACTCTTGAAGGGTAATTATTGTGCTTTGAATGTAACCATATTCTTTGGTAAGACTGTGAAAATGTAGAGATAGCGGTGTGTGAAAAGCATTTTGAAAGATGAGAATGTAAATGCAGTCCTGTATTCATTTGTAAACATTTGAATTTCAGAAAGTTAGTTTGGATTTGTATGCCATAATATTATAGATTATATTTAATTCCTGAGTAATATGTTTCTCTGAGAATCAATTTTAAAATGTTGTCAGATATCAAATCTTAGAAATAAATTTAAAAAAGCATCTGAAAGATTTCATGAGTTCCCTTTCAAAATGTTGCAAACAGATTTGTAGAGCCTGTGATAAGTGCAAAAAGGTTTAACATTCAGTCTCCGGCCACTTTATTAGGTCCACCTTGTTGGACCTTTTTTTGCTTTAATACTTCATGGCATTGATGTAAGAAAGCACTGGAAATAATTTTCTAACATTTCCATCCATTTGACCCTCACAGCATTGCACAATTGCTACAGTGCTCCACCACACCAAAGGTCCTCAAAATTTGGAGACTAAGAAGACAACTTAAGTACAGTAAACTTATTTTCATGTTCAAGGAAGCAGTTGGAGAGGATTTGAGCTCTGCGATATGATACATTATCCTCCAGCAAGTAACCATCAGTAGATGGTAAACTGTGGTTATGAAGAGATACACAGTGTGGGCATGAAAAGCAGCATGTTCATCTCCTTAAACACAACCCGTAGCAGTATCCGGTAAAATACTGAGCACTAAAGAGCGCATTTATATTGAAGTGAACGTTATTCTCTGGGTGCAATAAAACAGGTGGCTATACATACATGTTCAGGTGCAATGTGGTGTTGAAACAATGCTCAATTGGAGATGGCCCAATGTATGTCAATATAATATCCCCCGTACTATTACACCACCAGCAACAAGATCAACCATTAATCCAGAGCAGGATGGGTTCATGCGTTCATCTAGTTTATGTTAAATGCTGACCCCACCATCTGCAGCTGAAATGGATACTTACAAGACCAGGGTAGGTGTTTCACATCTTCTGTTTTGCAATTTGTGTGAATCCTAGTCTCAGTTTCCTGTTCTGAGGTACCAGTATTGACACATAGGGTAATGTTTTCCATTGCTGTGTCCCATCTGCTTCAAAGCTCAAAGTGTTGTGCATTCAGGCATAATATTCAGTTGTACTTGGTGCATTCTCAGACATTCTCAGAGATTTAATGTAGGCTTTTGTTTAATTTGTGTAATAAACAATTTAAAAAAAAAAACGTTCACAGAGATACCGCAGAGGAAGACAGAGACAATATGGAAGGAGGTGAAGCAGACTTTTACCTGCTGCTCGGGTTATGGTTTATATTGAGTAAATAAACTCAACAGCACAAATCAGGAAACGTCTTGTCGGACAAGACAAGACAACCTGGAGAGGCAGTAACCATTACTGTGTACATCGCTGTGTAGTGACATCATTCGCTGCAAGCCAATCAGCCTGCAGACCTCACGCTACCCGCATGGCCCAACAGACCTGGCCCGACTAGGAAGTAGGTCAGAAAAGTGTACCAGTACGGTCCGACAATTGTAATGGAAACGCTCTGAATCCGGGTGGACTGGTGTAGGGCCGGATGGACCAGGGCCGTGTGGAAATACGCCTGACAGCATTGAGTTGATGTCATGTGATTGGTAGATTAGCTATTTGTGTTAAAAATTCATTTTTGGTTTTTCTTGTGAAGTGACTAGTGTGCATATATCTTCATCAACCATGAATGGTGTTTTGCTTACAGTTTAAAACATTCACTAATTCACTTTTTTAATAAAATACAAACAGTCATGATTTGATTACTGCTCATTCATCATTCAGCTTAATGTATCATGTCACTTTTTGCACATAACAAAATGTTCCTCGTTATTAGAAAAGCATCAGCGTTTTTATTCATACAACATAAATGTGATTTGTCTATATAAAGATTTAAAATATAGCAACAGATAATGAGAAATATTGTTGCTAATATATTTTTGTATGCTAATTAAACTTTTTGTGGTTTTGTTATGTTAACATCGACATTAGGATTCACATGTATTATGTTTTGAAAACTCATGCTAATTGTGGAAGTGGCATTATCTGAATCTTGTAAATTATTTATTTATAGCTAGTAAATGTGTTTAATACACACATGTGTGTGTGTCTGTGTGTGGGTGAGTACAATCTGAACTTAATATGGAGCTTCAATAGCTTGGAATAAATCATTTTGACTATACACCTGGTCTTATTCAGATGGAGTTAGCAGGTTTTGCTCTCCTGTTCATATACAAATGAAGATTGAAAAACGAAAAGATCTTTTTCCATCAGGAATGTATTTATTCATTCTTTCTTTTATTCATGCCGCTTAACTCAATTAAGGGTTGCAGGGGGCCAGAGCCTATCCCAGCAATTAGCAGGTGAAAAGCAGAGTGCATCATGGACAGGTTAGCAGTTCATTCCATGGCCAACACAGAGAGTCAACCACTCCTGCTCAGGGACACACTGAGAGAACATGCAAACTCCACACCAAAAGGCCCCAAATCGATACTTGGACCAGCATCTTCTGGCTGTGAGGCCAAAGTGCTGACCACTACTCCACCATACAGCACGATCAGAAATTTAGTAAGAAAAAATCCAATTATCTATGTAAATTATCAAGATTTGGACTTTATAGGATCATTTTTGTTTTCCTGTTTTATTTTGTTATATTATCATTATCATGAGTGTTAATTAGATTAGATTCACCTGTGTCTTGTTTAGTTCAGTCTGTATTTAAGTTCTTTGATTTCTGAGTTCTGACTCGCATCCAAATGCAAGAAGATATTAAATGTTATGAGGTGTCTGTCTGGGGAACAGTGGGGAGCCAGTACATCAGCTATGAAGAAGATCTGATCAGATCAGTGCTGGATTATAGATGTTTTGCATGGGGCAGCAGCTGTATCTGTGTTGAAGTAAAAAACAATGAATTATTGGGTTAGTATAAGAGGACATTTAGAAAATCAACATCCGACAACCAGCTTATTGTTATCGTGCTAGAAGAGTGAGAGGGCCAAGCTCAATTGTTTTGCATGGAGAATGGCAAGTAAGAGAATGGCAGTTTATGATGTTATCCCAGAAACAATTTTCCTTGTCAGTGTTGCTAACCATTACTCCAACATGGTTGTTTCCTGCTGTTTTGGTGGGTCTTGGTATTTTAGAAATGGTTAAATATCACAAGTCTCTTGGGAATGTAGCAACTAATGTGGAGGAAAGGTTGCATACTGTGTATAGCTCATACAGTCCTGTATTTACTGATGGATCAAAAGATCCTGACACAGGGAGGAAAGCTTCTGCTTTCACAGTACCTACACTTCCTGTGTCTGTGGAAAGGAGAACAGCAAATCATTTAACAGTGTTTACAGTAGAGTTAATGGCAATTTCAGCAGCCTTACAATGGGTTGAAGAGTCACAAGTGAAAGCAGCTATAATATGTTTGGATTCTGTGTCACCTTTATGTGCGTTCCAGCACACAGAGGGATAAAGGGTAATGAGGCAGCAGATCTACTGACAAAACAGGCTCTCACATTTGAACATTTCGTTGATGTACCCTTTAGCAGAACAGAGGAAAAGTCTCTGGTAAAAAGAAATCTTATATTGGATTGGCAGGCTTCCTGGGACAAGGCTAACACAGAGAGACACTTATATTCTGTGGACACAAATAGGACATATAAGGGCAGCACAAAAATAAATTCAGTAATTTCTCAATTAAGAAGAGCTCAATCTCAAGAATGTGTTCAACATCATCAAGGAAAAGTTTTTAGTGGATTTTTTGAAGGAAGCTCGTTTCTTTTATGAGATATGAGGTATAATAGGAAACTGATTCACATTCCAACCCAGTAGGTGGCGGAAATGCACCTAAATCACTGAGTGGCACCTGTTATAAAACCCAAAGAAGAAGAAGAGTTCTGGTTGCAGGTTCACTGCGCTTCCTTGGTTTGTTCTGCGTTTGCTTCTGACGGGATAAGTCCTGTTCCATCTGTAAAATAAACTAAATTATCTGCACTCCTGCTTGTCCCTCCTTTCCTCCGTCCTGACTTTCCCAGCCCCCGTTCAGAATGAACCTGCCATTTAAAGGCCCTGTGGATTACGACCATGCTGGTGAGGTGGTAGGTTACAGCTGGCCACCCAGAAATACGTGTACTGCAAGGCATAGTACAACCATGCTGTGGTGCAGCAGGCCACAGCCATGCAGTTGGTGAAAGTGCTGAAGGCCCACCTTTCATTCAGAATGAACCAGGAATGGCTAAGCTGTTAGCCGAGGCTACGCTCAATGTTGTCACCCTGTCCAGGTGCAGTCATTCCTCCTGGAATCAGCCTTTCCTGGTATCTGGCCTGGTCAGGTTATGCTCTACGCCCCCTACGTCCCCGCCATTGTCTCAGCAGCGCCAATGTATCTGCGTTTGCGTCCAGTGTGTCTCAGCATCGTTCATCACCAGTCCAGCTCTGTCCATCTCCTGTTCCACCGTTCCCTCTGCGACAGCTGTCCCGACGCCAAGGGAGAAGACCCAGGAGCAGCATCAACTCTAGCAAGTTGGTGGGAATGTTGCTTGGGTTGCCACCTCAACCAAAGAAAGCTCCACCTTTCTGGGGGTCCTTCTGGCTCTGGAACCCTCTGTGCCCGGGTCCCCACCGGAGCTGCCACGTTCTACACCAGTGCTCCAGCAGCCTCGATTGCCGGCGCCCAGATCCCAACTCCCCATGCCTGCGACCCAGACCTGATCCACGCCACCGCCGCCACCTGCGACCCACGTCCCCTTCACCCAAGAGGTCTGAGGAAGGGATGCTCCTCTCCGCGTCTACCAGGAGGTGCCAGGAAGGGACGCTCCTCCACCTGATTTAATCCCCGATGGGGTTTGAGGTCACGACGCTCCCACTTCTGCCTCTTCGCCCCCCTGGGCTGACTGCCAGATTCAGGCCTTCAGGCCCACCTCCTGAGCTTGGACTTCTGTCACTGCGGCCTCCGGGAGAGTCAGGCTCAAATCTTGACTACAGGCTGGTGTAGTGACCAGCCTGTAGCTTTGGTATTAATAGTGATCCAGGCAGCTGCTTCAGAACCAACACCGATGTACCACCGATTGTTGGCAGCTTCATGATATCTCTGATCACAGCACACATTCGCTCCCACATCGGAGGGTCCCGCAGTTGAGTCAAGTAGAATTGAGCTGATCGAGTTAAGCAGAGTAATGGAAAAGGCCTTTTACAGTCAGTACTTGGTCAGAAGCATCGTTCCTATTATATGAAGCTAAGACTACAGTGAAAGACACAGTGTTCGAAACAGACAGCTGAATCAAAATTATGATGACTTAACAGAACACTATCAGCATGTTTGCATAACCACAAAGCTCATAACGTAGTTTACATCATGGTAATCATAATGGGCTGATGCAGGATGCAAATACTGTCAAGAAGCACCAAAGCTAAAACCTTAAGCTAAATTTAATTTAAGCCCAGTAATGTCACAAGTCATGTGATCAAATCTTCTACAAAAAACTGTTAATGTGTTTAAAACATCCTATAAATATAATTAATTAAAGTCCTCACCTGTGGAATAGTTGGCCAGATGACCCAAGAGAAAGCTTAAGACTTTTTTTTGCTCATTATCTTAAATCACAGCTTTAATGTTTTATTGTATATATTTATTCAATTGTATATTAGTGTATTTCACTTAGTATAGTTTTAGGGTATTTCTATTTTATTTTATACATTTTTATATTATTTCAGTTTCTATAATTAGTTATTCTGATGTGAATGGTTGGTGTTAGGACAACACTCTAAGACATTGCTCTATTTACATGAGTGTATATGGGTATGTGCGTGTTGTGTTGCATTTTTGTAAAATTTAATGGTAGATTTTCATACTTTTGCAATGTAACCATTGACTGTATAAATAATGGACTGCACATACTATCACGTGATCCTCTTACGATCGGAGGGTAGAGATGGAAGTGAGGACCCAAACGCAGTTCTGGAGAAGGCAGGAAGCAGCCAGGTTGCAAGTGAAATGATTTACTAAAGAAACAAAACTAGAACTAAGGCAACAGGGAACACCAAAAACGACAATAAGGAACAGCAATTACATATATAACTATAACTAATGGACCAGCACTAACAGACAAACCAAGGGACTCAAATACATAGGACTATACGTGGGACAGGTGAACATAATTGCAAGCCAATGAACAGAACATAAAGTTGAACAGAAACACCAAGCAAATAGGAAACAAGGATGTCTACAAAATAAAAATGGAAACCAAATTAACACAACCCATGAACCCTAACAGATCCATAGGTTTCTGAAGAGCGGATTTGAAGACAATTAGCAGGTCCTACGGTCGCCATCTTGGTGTTTCGTCATTACTAATAAATCCAAAAATGGATGAAAAGGTAGAGCTGAGAGGGCTCAGTCACAGTGGAGCCAGCAGGCAGGGGGGGGGGGGGGGGGGGGGGGGGGGGGGGGGGGGGGGGGGGGGGGGGGGGGGGGGGGGGGGGGGGAGGGGGGGG
>JBAMHX010000022.1:15155602-15168105 GCA_037177515.1 Pseudomugil tenellus
AGGCCATAAGAAGATCATTAGTAACTTTTACCAATGCTGTCTCTGTGCTATGATGTTCTCTAAATCCTGACTGAAATCCCTCAAGCAGACTGTTTCTGATCAGATGGGCACATAGTTGAATGCAGTGTCTTTGTATATATGTCTAGGTTTTGCACCCTGCTGTGAGGTTTCAGGGGCTTCTTTGTACAATCCTCATCTGGAGTCCTCCTTAGTGTTGTAGATATGTGCCTAGATGATTCAAGGCTTGTTTCTGTGCTGCCATGATTAGTGCCTCCGTGCTGTCCATCAGTCCGGCCCTCTTTAGGCGTAGGTACAACTTGTTCATGTCGGCCATTTCAGCTATCATTATTTCATCCCATGTAGGGGCTTTTTATCCCATGATGGTTCATTTCATTCTCCTCCAGGTTCTAATGCCTGAAACGTTCACTAATCACTTCATTTGTTCGGTCATCTTCTTGATGCATTCCTGGAACTTGAATGTTTCATCTTGGACAGTGGCCCTGATGCTCACTACTCCTCGGCCTTTCTTTTTGTGTTTAGCGTAGAGCCTCTGGACACTGGACTTTAGGAGAAATCCTCCATGCATGTAAACATCTGTTGTTTAAATTTATTTTTATAAAAAGACCCCATTCTGGACCCTTTAACCTCACAAGAGTCTTTATACTCATAATGGTGCAGAATACAAATGTTTTTATTCTAATTCATTTTAAATATGTAACATTTGTACAGTACAGTCTAAATTTTCGATGTGAATATTTAATTGTTTGATCATTTAAAGCAGTTTTATTCAATTGTGAGGCTGTTTCACAGAAAAAAATCAATAAAAAGAGTTTAGCAGAATTACTGTAGTGGCACAAAAGGGTTCATATTAATTTAAAAATAATAAACAATGGTGCACATCCAGGCAACATGAAAGACATATAAAGACATTTATATGAAAGTCATTTATATAAGCATATAAAACATGTTATTAAAATGCTTCTGTGATCATGTTGCCAACATTTCTGCTACTTTAGCCTTCCTGGCTTGATTGGACTTTCAGCTCATCTGTATTCAGTCATAGTGCAGTGTTAACTCTGTTGGCTTTGCATTGCTAGTATTTCGGGGAACTGAACATCTGTCCCTTTGAGATGAAAAATGACCCAAAATCCTTGCGGTTGTGGGCAATAAGAGCTACACAGATTATTACACAGAGAATATAAAGCACGACTCTCAGGTGCCAAGAGTGTTGTTTCCTACTCGCTTTGAGAAGACTGGTATATAAACTGCTGCAGGAGGTTTTTTAAATGAAAAAACTGAAGTTATTCTTATGTTTTTTATTTATTTCAAAGCAGGGAAAAATATACCAGTAAAATTATGATGATAATTACACTAAGATCTTTATTGTTTATAACTGAGTACTTTCACTCCTTGGCTACAAAGGCTGCCCTCACTACATAATAAAAACATGAGTGTCTTTTCTGATACATTGCACAGCACTGTAATAAATGAGCATTTACAAACTAAAATGTAAGGCTAGTGTAACAGAAGCTAAAACATTTATTTTTTAAGTGCTGTTTTTCCATTCCTCTGACCTTTCACCAGGCTTTTAGTTGACGCATTGTAGACCCTTTAACAATGAAAGGCAGCAACCTCCCTGGGCTGCCTTTAAGCAATGGAAATAGAAACATCTTTTAACAAGAAATCAATCTTAAAATATTGACTACTAATAGCCTGAGAGACTACTGCTTTGAGCATGAAGAAAATAAGTGTGTATAGATTCAGATTTGACCCCTGCTGTTACTTTTATTGCCATATTGTCATGAACTATGATTACAAACTTCCACAGGAGGGCCCAGTCTTCGGATATGGCTCTAATTATATGAACTGCTTGACTTCAGATTAGTCAGAGAGAAGGAGTCTCAATGGAAAATAAATAAAAATCACAGACAAGAACATCAAGAGAGTAAAAGGAAATCATGAAGAGGAATGAGAAGAGAAGCCTGGAAAAACGAGAACTAATAGAATAAATGAATTTAAGAACCAAAAAAGACACAAACTTCACGTCTTTGTGGTTAGAGAGCGAGTGCAATACACATTGCCCCGAGACAGCACAAGCTGGATGATAGTGAAACAATAGTGTTAAAAGTAAGAAAGGACAGCAGGAGAACCTGACGTTTTATTTTGAGAGTGACAAACTGCTTTCTCACCCTGAGTCAAATCCCTTGTGAAGAATCCAGCACTAAATCCAACGGGATTACCTCTGATACACTCTCACTTTTCTGCTTATGTTTAATTCAGTTAAGAGAAATCCCAGCAGCGGGAAGTTTACTATGGACTACACACTTAGTTGGTTGTGTAGAGGCCTATGTGTGCGTATCCATACTGTACATGACCACATGCAGCTTCAAATGTTTATCTTCCTCTGCAGGCAATCAACTGACTAACTTTTCTCACTTGTAAATTATATTGTGGGATTTTTTATACAATAGAACACTTTGAAGGTCACCTTATAGGTTTTGCAGCATTTTGGTGCGTGATGGACTGCAAACTAAGAAGGGATTTTCTCCAAGAGATAAATGGATCAACTTTATAAAAAAAACTTTAACGGAAAACACTGCAACATTTTCAGAAATAGTCCATGAAGCAAAAAGGGGAAAAAATAAAATATCTAATAATCACAATAAACAGGCTGGAAAAGGTTGAACATAAAAAAAGTACGTAACCATAAAAGCAGGTAGGGCGGAGATAGGAAACTGGTTTATATTAATACTAAGAAAAGTAATTACATACAGAAATATTTCATCATAAACATAAGAAGCAAAACAACATATGAAGGAAACACTGCGTCAAGGTAAAACAGATGCAAAGCTAACTACAAAACAGAGCATGAAAATTTAAATCCCAGATAAATAAACTAGAATAAAAACAAGGATCACAATCAAACCCACAGAGCATGACAACTGTTCTCTGAGATACACAAGGGAGCACTAACAGCAAACATACCCATAGTTTTTCAGCCCTGTCCGAGGTTTAGGAAAATATTTCATTTAGGTTTTGTAAATGTTAATTCAGGATACCTGAAATTCTCCAGAATAATATTAATGAAATGGTTTCCATATAACATTTTACCATATTGTTTCCACACTGGTTAGTTTACATATAATACAAAACATCTTTAGTTATCACATCCACTATTATTTAGAGCAGAAGTATTAGAGCAGTAATACAATAATTAATTAGATGTTTTTAACCTTAACATAGTAAACCCTAAAAATTAATAGAAAAATAGAATAATGAACTTGACCAGAATCTTCTCTAGAGGCACAATGCATGACACCCTAAATAGGTATCCAGTCAAAACTCAGACATTTCATATAAAATGAAATAAAAATGAACTAATATTTGTCTGTGCTATGAGGACGATGGTGGTTTTAACGTTCTTCGACAATGAGTCAGTAAAACATAAGAAAATTATTTTACATAACCACCTGGGTACAGATGGTTGGGGTCCTGAAAGACGCAATGCAATTGGGAATACAAATACAGAATACACCTGCATACTGGGTTTGCATGCTTATAATGAGATTACTGACTGGAAATTAGTGCTCTGAGGACGAGACATAAGCCACAGCTGAAGTTTTGTAATGCTGGACGTATGCCCAAAGACTCAGGACGACAGTCTCTCCACACAGTCTGGCCTCACTAGAAAACAGTACCTGTAACCATGTATGTGCTAATAATTAAGCCTTATAATGCAAACCTACCTACATATTTAATCTATATCTAACTCTATCCAACTTCTCCTGACAGGACTGGGTCGTCCTATGTTACAATCAACGCATAGCATAAAAAATGCCTGTTTTAAAACACAAAACATTTAAATAAATGATTCATACATTTATCCCTGTTTTCTCAAAAGACCCCACACAACTCTTTTTGGTGATGGTAAAGCTGCCCTAAAATGATCGCCCCGCCTGGGAATCAGACACATTTTTATGCAACTCATGTTTTAAGCTAAACGAGTCTGACATATATTAATTCAATCCATGTTGATAAGGCTAAAATAATGTTTGCACTTCAAAATGCTACAAGATGAGATGGCAGGCTCCCTAACAAGCTGAAAGCTCTGCTTGTTAAGTTAGTCTTACTTTCATTCAGGAGTTGTTTTCAAATGATGTTAGCCTTGTTTTATTTCAGAGGTGTCACATAATCTCATTTAAACATGCACCGTGGTCTTATTTTTTTGCAGTAGTCATCTCTTTCTCATGTCACGAATTAGGCCAGTTTATTAAATGTAGTTAGTGCATGTCTTCCTCATTGCACTTCTAGTATTTCTAGATTATTATTGAAAGTTGTTTGGTACTACAATCACCTTGTGTTATAGCTTCCGCTGATACTTCAAAGAGTTGACTCATTCTTAGGAAAGAGTGTTTTATAGTTTAGTGGTAAACTCGTCTTCAGATACGCTGCTTTACCATCTGCTCTGCTGTGATGTAGCTTTCAGTCAACTCACGTGCTGCACAGTACTGTAAACAGTAGACTGCAAGGCAAACAATGCTACATGGACACTGTTACATTAGCTGAGGTATTTTTGTGCATTTGCTGCGTTACATCTTCTACAAGATCGCACAAAGGTGACACGCTGGAACAACGCAGTTTATGTTAAGTAATGACAAATAATAAATTGTGGAACAAAGCTACAACTCAGCAAAAGATCTGCTTCTTGTTCTCTCAGTTTCAGTCCAACACATCAGCCAGTTACCTCCAAGTCTTACATGAAATGCCTCATGAAATTCCTGTCAAGCGTTGCCAAATGCAGGTAAACACACAATACATTACACTGTGCAAGTCATTTCTACAGTAATGTCTGTGTAGGGTAGAGGCTTGGAAGAATCAGCTATTCTTGTCTTATTTGGATGCTCTATCACTAACCTTCAAATATGAACTGATCGTTTTCTCTTATGTAGTTACTGCCGCTGCCTTCTGTTTTTGCACAATGAATTTACAAGGTCAGGTTTGATAGTTTCCTCTCCAACTCCATGGAGTTCTTACAAGACATAAGTTTAACCTTAAATCAGGGGTTCCCAAAGTGGGGCCCACAAGCCAATATTGGCCCTCCAGCACTTGCTCTTGGCCCACGGGTCAATGTTTATATTTAGAACCCTACAGATCTTTATGTTAAGACATTTCAGAACTTAATGATGGATAATAGTAACAATATCTCTTAGTTATGTCCATTAAGTCTCTAGCAATTTATATAGGACTATTTGGGTATAAACAGCTCATTAATGGCGTTTATGTTCATATCAACTTTAATAATTAAAAGCTGCTAAAAGATTAACCCATGTTGTATTTCACATTGGTACAGCTTATTGTTATGTATTTTTCAAATGTAACATTTTATTTCCCCTTATGGCAAAATTACACTGGCTTAGCTATTTCAATGTACTTGTGTTTCATCCTTAAAGCTGCAGTGTTTGGCTTTTGCCTCACGGGCTCATTTTCAGTTTGGCCCTTGGAGGCAAAACGTTCGGGCACCTCTGCCCTAACCACTTCCAATAGAAGTTATTAAACATTGTGGATTGTAACGTAAGCCATATATTTGTTGATATTTGTTTACAGATAAAATTGTTATAATAATATAAAATAACACTACAGTTAGTGTTGGTCTGCAGCCAGTGATTGTTACCACTGTCAGACATTAAAAATGTTCATTTGCACTTCACAGTAATGGAGCTTGCAATGTGAGATTGTAGTTTGCAATAAAGCAGTGCAACATATTTTTAATGAACATAAATTAGGCATAAATGATAACAAAACAGCAGTACAGTGTCTCAAAGTAATTTTGCCATTTTTGTCTTATTTTGAAAAAAAACATCAGAATTTTATATGGTGCCCTGTACAACACAAGCAGGACAGTTCCAGATAGTGGTTGCAGGAAGACCATTATACACACAGCATAGCTTTGCATCATTGTGTAAGTACTGACGATTTGCACATGGCATCACGTGACCTTATTTATGAAGCCTTTGTGGTAGACAAGCTTCTCCAGAAGGATATGTTTGGATATGTTCTTTGTTTTTGGTTTTTTTTCTTCTTTCCTGAAAATAGATCACACAATTTATTTTCCTGATGTTATTTCTCATTTTGAAAACACATCTGGATATTAGTAGTATCTGGATAAGCGATCCAAACTGCATTATCTGGAGAAAAGTTAGCCAATTTGATGCAATCCATACAGATTATCCTAATATTTGCTACCTGGACACTATATTATCTGTAATCCTCCCGCATACAGTGGTGCTGAACTGAAAGCATAAGCCTGGATGCATATAAATATTTTACCAATGACTTTGTGAACGGATTCATAGTGACTTTCATTCACAAACCAGGAGCTTTTGTATTGACTGCTGGAGTAAGCTTGAGTGTGCTTATTAGTACCATATGATGCCTTTTTCCAGATTGGAAAAAAACATAGATGTAAGAACATCACTGGTGTATTAAAGCAGAATCAATGCATGTTATATTATCGAAAAATCAGTCAAGTGGATGATGTAAAAGTGCCAGTAATTTCATATGTAGGTCTGTGGCAACTATGTAAGAATCACCTGCCTGCGTGCTGAGACAGTACATCTGAATCTGTTGGTTAGCATGTAGGCTAACAACGGCTATGCTTAGCTGGCTTCTAAAACATGGAGAAATGGGTTGCCAACAGATACAGTCCTTTCCATTTTCTCCAGTTTAAGGATGATACATGCACAACATCTGTGTCCTCAAGGCTTCAGCACTGTCCAGTCTCTCCATGTCTCAGAAGTGCAACTTGTTCCCACTTGATGGATTAGAGATTTCTCTGATCTGAACATGGGTTCCTTATTTAAAGATATATACACTAGTTGGGAAATATCTAAAAAAAAATAATGGTTTACAAACAATCGATTGTAGGACTCACAGTGCTAAGCCTGCCAATGTGACGTTGTACACGTGGAGTCACGAGGTTTTGTGATGTAGCTGCATTTGTCAGAGTCACCAGTATATTGCTAACATTATTGTAAGGATTGATTCTACTTCTGATTAATCCACTTTATATATATATATATAGGTATCATTTAACTTTTACAAGGAGTAGATACGCTGAGAACCCATCAGGGGGCAAGGAATCCAGTTTTAGTTCAGTATTCCATGGATAAAACACTAAAAAGACTCCAGGCATGTGAGGTTTATTTATTATTTTTTCTTTTTTTTAAGGTTTTGAGTAACCCTTGAACAAATGCAGCAATATCTCCCTGCTTCTGTCAAATAGTATATTTTTTCTACTTCTCCTTTCTAAATTCCATAATAAGACAGAAAACTACTTATTTGCCAAATATATATACACAAAGTTCAGAGTTTATGTTTGTTTCAGTGTCAGAGTTCAGTGATGTGGGTTGCATTTCTGACATTTTAATAAGTCATTGATTAAATTCCCTGTTTGCAGTCCCACCCTGGTGGTTAAGGTGTGTGTGAGCTGCTGTGTGTGCGCATCTGTGTGTGTTTGTATGTGTGCAGAGCAGCTGAGTGTGAGGACTTGGGAAGAAAAAAAGGTGTCAGTGTAAAAAAGCAATAGAAAAAAATTTACCAAAGTGAGCACTCAAGTGAATGGAGCGAAAGTGTTAGTAAAAAGAAACAAAAAGAGATCTTTTCATCAAGACACCGTGTTGGTAATTCCAATCCATTTTGCTTCATATCTCTCTCACCAGTCAGCTACTTAAAGAATAAATTCAGCACTCTCTCTGAGAAAATATCCCAAGGTGGGTTCCTGAAAAGCTTGAGAGCACAGAAAACAAACCCCCCTTTTTTTGTTCCCTCCTCTTCTTCCCCAACTAATGCCACAGAAAGAATCTTCTTGTAATGCTCAAATGTTCTTCACTCAGAATAATGGAAATATTTGTTATCCATAAATATGCAGTCATACGATTTACATTATCTGTGTACAAAGTTCTGCAGTCAGTTTGATGCTAAAGTAGGACAGTATGTTCTCTAAATGTATCCACCCAAAAATATGCATCAACGTATAGGCTGAATGTGGTAAATGAATTCAGCTGCATATATTACTGCTACTGGAGGTAAAAACCCTCACTTGTCACTACAACGTGTCCATCATTTGATTTTCCCTTAATCCTGTGAAATGTTTCCATGATCTTAATTGACAAAGACTGCTAAGTTTAAGCCCAATAAAAGACAATAAAAATATTAATCTCATTAAAATTCCAATTCTGAAATCTGAGATTAACTCTGAGATTATTCACTGTAATAAGACATTTCTATTTTCACATTTCAGAAACAGCAGGACTGTAAACAATAAATTAGACTTTAAATGATTCATCTCTATTCAATAAATTTACAGATTCTTCATTATCTAATTTAGACTTAGTAGAGAGGCTTCACGCAGGTTTTATCTACATAGCTTTTCATTTTATATCTCATGTTCTCTCACACATTTAACTTTTCTCCCTTCTGGAAATATATCCCTTTCATATTTATTAGAATGGCCCCATCATAGACCATTTGCACATCTTCACCACGCGCTGTCATTAAAATGGACACTTGAGCAGTGCCAGTGATGATCTTTTCGCACAGCGTTACAGACCCTGTAGGGATCGTTTTAAACCTCAGGAGAACTTGTTTTCGCTTTATTATAAAGTTAGTTCTCTAGTTAAACTGTGATATCTGCTTTAGTCGCACTTTTGTGATAAAAAACATTTAACTTTGTTGTATTTCTGCTTTCTGTTTTGCGCCCTTGGATCCGTGCGTAATGGCAACTCTCCTCGCGCTCATGGCTTTATTAGGACAATGACAATTATTTTAGACTTACCATGTTGATTTTTATTGGGTGATGATACTCTTGTCCCTTTTTCTGTGTCACAAGCAGATTCCAAGACAAACCAGGGAATCCAGGCAGCGGGATCTTCATTTACGCATGTCCAATGCAAACACACGGAATGTAGATTGGCTATAATCAAAACTCTGTGCATGTGCCGCTGTACTATCGCCAGAATACTCAAACTGCTTCACTTTTTACACGAAAAAAGCGCGTCTGTATATAAATAGCGTTATTCCGATCCCATAAACAGCGATCAAAAGCAGCTGTCCTGCCAACTTGAGGGATTCGGAAGTCGCAGCTTTTTGTGGGATCTCTCCAGGTAAAACGTCCGTGCTGATTCCGCTCTGCTCCGAAAGAAATATTAGACGTATCACCAAGGAACGTGCAAATCTGCGTTTCATATTTAGTTTTGGAAACATGGGAGGTCACGGTTACAAGCCCGTCTGTCCGGACCCACAGACCACCAGGCGCACGCGCTCAGAGAGAGAGAGAGAGAGAGAGAGAGAGAGAGAGAGAGAGAGAGAGATTGAAGGAGAGGGGAGAGATTCTTAAGCTCCCCCAGGAACCCCAAGAAGACCTCTTAAGATTTACTGTCTTATAACAGTCTTCATATATATTCTGCTTGTGAACAAATCCTTTAAAAAATAGTGAGAACATTTACATGTGCAATGGAATCATTAAAGTATCAGGACTGTGAAGCCTCAGTTCACATTCTTCTTAAGAGCAGCAATGCTGATGCAACATAGAGTGAACATGTAGGGAAACTGGGGCTTGTCACATTGCAGTTATCTTCTCAACCAGAGGGCGACACAAAAAGTGTAATACTAGTTTTTCTTCCTTTCCATGGTCATGTATCATCTCCTGTCTGAGAATATTATATGCTGAGCTGAGGTGAGCAGCAATTAAATATTTTGCACAATCCAATCCACAATGCAAGACAACCAAATCCAAAATACTAAAGAAGCAAAGTACAGGGAAGAAAATGAGGACAAAAGAAAACCCAAATGAAGAAGTCCTAGTGCGTGGTCTGTGTAGCCATTTAAAAACAGCCACCCAGGAGAAACTGAGGTGCAGTGGATAATATACAAAGGATGAGCCTATTAGAAATGCTCCCCTGGCAAATCAGCGTATATGCCAGAACTGGGATTCGGATGAGTCTGATTAAAAATGTAAAACATGCATTTGAGGCCATCTGGACTTTAATCTAGTGCACAATATTATTAATTTTCAAGTAAAGAAAAGCACAATAATAATCACGTTCTTGTTATATTAGTTACAAAATCCTGTGATGTCTTACCCCATATAGTGAGATGACTTACCCCATGGTGGGATAACATGTCCCATCTTCACACTCTCCAAATTATTGACTATAATATATGTAAATAAACATTATTTAGTTGAAACCTGTGTGCTATTTTTATATTCCATGAGGAAAGGCAGGTTTATTTGTCTAGTACATTTAATATACAAGAAAAGTACTTTACATAAAAACATTAAAGGGGTGCAGGAAGTGTTAAAAATAACCTATCAAAGGAAATGAAAGGGATTTAAATAAAAAGAGAAAAAACAAAAATCACATTGATAAAATGTGTTAAATAAATGTCATAGAGGTAGGACTTAGTTTGCTGTTTGAAATGTTTTCTTTGCCTTTTATCAGAGTTTTAGCAGACCTGCAGGTTCCACATGTGAGAAGCATAAAAACTGAATGCTCTGGGAACAGAAAGTAGATCCAACCCTGCTGACCTGAGGGATCATAACACACTGAAAGATCCTGAATGTATTTTGGCTCTAAACCATTCAGTGCTTTATAAACTACCAGTAGGATTTTGAAGTAATTCTTTGACAGACAGGAAACCAGTGTGAACAGATCAACTGAATAAATGAGAGAACCAGTTGTGTTTTTTTTTCTGAAAAGGATTGAATTTTAGTGTTTTTTGTTTCAGTCACACATATTTTTTTTCTTTACCATCAATAAGACAACCGACCACTGACAAACCAAAACAGGCAGAAGCAGAAAGCCTGTGTTCCAATGTATGTGTACACTGACGTCCAATCAGTTACCTTACATTGTGCAATAGATATCAACAAAACGAATCTACTATATATATACAGGACGTGATCTTTGGAAAGGTAATTTTATGCAGTTACATATCACTTAAACACCCCCTAATGATGGTTAATGTGGCATCCATCTTTCCTCCTATTTCCTCTTTGAGCTCTATCCAGCCAGTGAAAGTCAGCCTGATGTTGACTCTGGTCTCATCTACTTTCCTGTTTCTTCCTCTCATTCATTTCTTTATTTCTCAACAATGTTGTAGTCTCTTTCTTTCAGGAATCCGTTAGGGATGCATTCAAACTGCAGTGTGTTGAAATACAGTCTCTAGCACATGGTGCATGAAGCAAAACTCAACTTTATCAAGGTGCAACATCCCAGAAGAAAAAGTTGCAAAATGCTGCTTCTCAGCCTCGAGACAATGTGTACATACCGTTCCAGGAATGTGCATAATAAATGTCACTGTGCGATTAAAATGAGTGAGAAACACACACTTTAAAGGTCAGTAAGTTACATTGTTCTGCTTTAAGAATATTATTAAATCCCATTTTGGAATCTAAAATTATTTGCAGATACAATCATCATTCAATAGATTAAGTTATTTTTCACCAGAGAAGTTTAGAAAAGAAAGTAGAAGACCTACAATATTTATTTAATATAAATTAAACGGTATAATAATTCCATACATATGCAGAGAGCTGCAAATACCAGCTCACATGTCTCCATCTCCTTGTTAAAGTGGCAGCTGGTCACTACCAAGTCTGCAGAAACTTGGCTGTAAATGGATATTTACTCATTTACAATAAACTCCTTTTTTTCAAAAGTTGGGGGAGAAAAGAAAAATCATGAATGTCACAGATGATTTATTACATATGCATCTCAGCCAATGCTAAATGTACTTTAGCAAACTGCTATGGGGTGACAATAATGAGCAGTCATGAAGAATACGCAGCTGCCAAAAACAAACAATGCTCTCTTTGGATGGAATGAAGTACTGAAGAAGAAGCTCATTTTACATGCACATATTCCACTGTCACAAAGTACACATACAGTGCATGATGTTTGCTTTCTCTAGAGAAATAAAAGGGAAGTTTACATAAAAATATGTGGTGACCTTGTGGATTAGCACCATGCAGTAAGTTAAGTCTGAGAATTAAATTTGCCAAGTTGCCATTTTAAATCAATCTCTATTTATGTTGAATCTTTTTCACAAGTTTATGCTGCATCATTTCACTCAGATATCAAAGAATCAATCTCAACTGACAGGAGAGCAGCTCTGCAGAAATAAAGAATCTTGATAAAGTTATTCTATATAATCTATAAAAGATAAGCAAAACATGTTTTAATTGCTTCTATACATACTTTTATTGATTAACTGACTTTTCCTTATCTTTAATTTAATGAAAGGTAATTCCATGAAAGGTAATTAGCAAGGTCCTCAAGTAGAGAAAAAGTTAATGGAGTATAAAATATGCGCTGTTCTGTTATCTTCCTTTTTTTGGGGGGGGGGGGGGGGGGGTGTGTTTGCCACTTTTTTGGAGTAACAGCTCCGCCATCCCAAGAACTGTTTGCTAATGAGAAAAGTTTTTTAAGTACTTCCTTTACCCT
>JBAMHX010000022.1:15178721-15192447 GCA_037177515.1 Pseudomugil tenellus
CCTGTGTAGCTGGGATTGGCTCCAGCCCCCCCGCGACCCCGTTCGGGAATAAGCGGTAGAAAATGGATGGATGGAAGATCAAATTAATTCAGTTAAAAGCCAAGCTAAAAAGGTGAGTCCTGAGCCTATTCTTAAAAATATCAACAGCCTCTGGTGCCCTGAGGTCCTCTGACAGGCTGTTTCACAATCGGGGACCACAACGTAACAAGGCCTCACCAAATGTTTTAGTTCTAACTCTGGGAACAATTAAAAGACCAGTACCAGAAGACCTCAGGGTCCGTGAGTGCCTGCACTCTGCAGCTCAATCAAGGACCTGAACATAGCCTCTCCCTCCACATCCAGACTTTCTGATACCTCATCTGCCTCCACCTTCACTCTGTCTGTCTCCTGTAATCAAGTCATGAAACAACTGAACCAGAACAAGGCTGCAGGCCCAGATGGTGTTAGTCACAGAATTCTCAAGACCTGCTCAAGACAGCTATGTCCAATTCTTCAGTACCTGTTCAAAACCAGCCTGAGTCAGTAAAGAATGACTAGTGCTGTGGAAAACATCCTGCCTTGTTTTGTTGTCTTAAAAAGCACAACCAGCTGAAACTAATTACTTCAGACCAGTTGCTCTGACATCTCACATCATGAAAGCCCTGGAGATACTCTTATTGGCTCACCTCAACAAGCAAGTGAACACTTTTCAAGATCCATTACAGTTTGCGTACCGTAATGGGCTTGGGGTTGAAGACACCATCATCTACCTGCTTCAGAGAGCCCACTCTCATCTGGACCAGTCAGGCAGCACTTTGAGGGTCATGTTCTTTGATTTCTCAAGTGCCTTTAATTCAGTCTGCTCTGCCTTGTGAGCAGCTTCATAAATTCCAGGTGGATACCTCCACAACCAGCAGGATTTATGATGACCTCACAAACAGACCACAGTTTGTGAGACTGAAAGATGTCTGAAAGTGTGATTAGCAGCACTGGAACACCACTAGGAACTGTACTTTCACTCTTCCTCTTTACGCTGTAGACCTCAGACTACCAGTTTAACTCGGAGTCCTGCCATTTGCAGAAATACTCTGATAACTCTGCAGTTATTGGGTGTATCAGTGATGGACAAGATGCAGAGTACAGAGAACTGGTCGCTTAGTATGTCGAATAGTGTGGTAACAATGATCTCATTTTGAATATCAACAAAACAAAAGAGATGATTGTCAACTTCAGGAGGAACAAGAATACACATAGGACTGTTTCCATCCTGGGAGAGAAGGTGGGGGTGGTGAAGGAATACAAGTACCTGTGAGTTCATTTGGACAACAGACTTGAGTGGAAAAGCAACACAGAGAACATCTACAAGAAAGGTCAGAGCAGGCTCAACTTCTTAAGCTGAGATCTTTTAACATCTGCACCAAAATGTTGCACATATTCTACAAGTCTGTTGTTGAAAGTGCATTCGGCTTTGCAGTGATCTGCTGGGGCAGCAGCATCGCAACCAGAGACTTGAAAAGAATCAACAAACTGATCAAGAAAGCTGTTTCTGTGAGTAACTCTGGAGCCGCTGGAGCTGATCATACAGAAGAGAATGCTGCACAAGCTGGTGAAGATGATGGTAGTATAAAAGACTGTAGTATAAAACTTCATAAACATGCACACAACCGAAAAAATATATATATCCATCCAGCAATTTGTAAGCAGAACTGCTATGTTTTGAACAATAAAAAAATTTAAACTGCAGAGCAAAAATTTGACCTCAATACAGACCTCAACATGGACCCTCCAAAAGGGTTTCCTCCATCTGAAAGTACTTCACTTTAGTGGACATGTTTGAAACTTTGTATATTCCTAATTCTCTGGAATCCAATGGACATAAAAAGAATGTGCCTTGCATCTATATTCTTTGGCTGCAATGTATTCTATTCCTCCATTAATAACAACATTTTCTACCAAAACTACTTAATTCTCAATTTTGATGCATGAATCTCTCCTTGAAGGTTTGACAGTTATTCCATCCACGGAGAGCACTTTAAATTGGTGTACGCCTATATTAGCCGACTCTTCATGTTCCAGACTATATGCCTTATCTTTCTAAAAGGATTGGTACTAGAGTTGACATGACCAATTTCAGACAACCTGCGGATCACTTGAGTCAGGACATTGCACAGCCCACTAACCATTTTTTTAAGTTTCTCCAAGAAATTTTCATATGGAAAACCTGAAATGAGATCCAAATCACCATGCAATTTGACATCCTGACTAAAATGCACAAGAACATGTATGTTGTAGACTAAAAACTCTTTCCCATAAAGACAGCCAAAGTGTTCAACAAATGAAACCAGTAAAGCATTTGCAAAGTCATTCATTCTCAAACAATATTCTGAGCTGACTAAAATGTACATACCAACAAACAAAAGCATGAAATTGTCATAGATTTGAGGCTTCAACACGTCCTTCAATACAACAGGGCCAGTATACAACAAAAACTGGCATAGTTCAGTTGCCTTCCATCTGTTTCTCTCACTGAGTGTACATAGTCTTTTGGCAAACTCTGATGGATTATAATCCCTCAAAGCAAGTACTAGAAGGCATACAACAACACAATGGGCCAGAAGGACCCAACCATAAATCAAGCAGACCCCTCGTTACCCCCAAGCATACCAAATGCATGTAATCATACGGGAAGGTTTTAACCATATTAACATCAAGATTGGATAAAGGCGAGTGCTCATGATGGTAGTCCTCATCAATGGCTTCTCTAAAACATTTGTCTGTCCTGAGCCTTGCATTGACTTCTAAAGCGCTACATGAGACATATCTTCCATGATGAACACACAGGTCAAAACAGGCAAGTGCCTGTTTATTTTCAGGAATATTAGATTCATCATTTGACTCAAAATTAGTAGTAATGACTACAAACGTATGTTTGGAGCTGTGCCATTTATATTTATTGTACTCAGTAGGTGAAATGGTGCTTTTGGCTGGTTTCCTTTAATGCTTTTGTCAGCAGCTGCTCATTATTCTAGTCAGCAGCTTTGCACTAAGCTGTGGGTACTAGACATTTACAAAAACAATCTGCTCTCAGTTAACACTCTGCTGGTATGCCTTTCCAAACATACAAATGAGCCTGAATTGGTAGCTGCTCAGACTGTGTTTCCATCTCGTTAGGTTGAGTCAAATAGGGTGGATGCATTATTTCAGAACTTTTGGGTGACATGTAGCAGTCTGTTGATTTAACTTTTTGTGTTACGGTGACTTAAGACAGCTGTTAATAGTTGTAGTAGCTTTTTTAGTAACAGGACTCAGTCATGAAGATGCAGAAGTTTGCAGCAATAATAAGTGTCAGAAAAGATTAAGGTGTATGATTAAATTACCATTAATGTAACAGACTGAGTTGATTGTAATTGTAGAAGACATGTGGTCTGGGGAGCAGTGTGTGTTGGTGGGTGTGGTCAGGTGTCAGTAGGTGTGTACGTGGACAGGTGTGTGTGAGTGATGGAAAGTTTTAAGATACACCTTCACTAGGGAAAATGTGGGAACAGAGGCAGCTTGGGTAGCCATAATTTTTGTTGACCGCTTAAGTTATTTGCTTTAATTTCCCCTTAGTTTTCTTTGCAATAATACTGGTTTAATTTGTACTCTACCAGTATGCACATTTTTTAAGGTTACACCAACGCTGATGGCCAATATTAATAAATCATGGAAAAGCTATTTGGATCCAGGGTCTCTGTGGGCCTATTGTATATGAGAGAGCACGTCATGGATATGAGTGAACCCAACACCTCCCATCGGCTTTAGTAAAAAGCCGCAATAGTAATTCTTTTCATACTTATAGCAAAAAATAATATTCATGAGTAAAAGATAAGTTTTGAGATAAAATATTCCATCACAGAATTTATAAAACTTATTTGACATTTTAAAATACATATATTTCTTTAAAAAGAGTCCATTTTTTTTTACTCTTAATTATTTATTTTCTTTGCTGTAAAAGTGAAATTTTTACTTCAAATACAATTTCTTCTCTCTCAAAACTTTCTTGCTCTTACCTTCAAATCCTAAGTTTTTGCTATCGTCTCAAGTTTTTTTGCTATCGAAGTGAAAACTGTGCAGGGACCGGTTTATGCTGCTATTGGTCATTCTGAGCCCGACTGACAGCTGGATGGAAAAAAAAAGCTATCTGTGCAGTAGGAAACAGGGAGTAGACTCATCGTATATAGCATGAGTAAGCTAAAGTTAAAGAAGTGTGAAAACTTTGTCAGCTCGGGAACCTTTCAGAATGTCTTTTGTATTATTTATTATTCTAATTGAATCTTTTATGTAAGTTAGCACAGTGCATATTAATAAACATTCAACATTGCTGGAAGATTACCTGATTTAGCAAAGGGCTCATTTCCATCTGTAGGCCCCTAAAGGAAATACATAACAGGGCAACAGGGTAATTTCCTGTTTTATGTTTGAAAAGTTTATTTCCTTGTACTTTGCTGTTTAGTTCTGTGGAATTTGCGTGCATGTCCTTTCATGTGAATCGAATAATCTACCCTTTATTATCTTTGTTTCACTTAACCCTGCCGAGACAGGGCCACTGTTTGTTCTGAAACAACACATCGCTGGACAGTGTGTTTGTGTTTCATATTTAAATTCCGCTATGTTGCTTTGCATGGTGGCAATAATCCAGGTTGTGTGACTGTAACAGCAGGTACATATGTTTAAGTCAGCAAAATGAGATTAGCCAGAACGCAAAGGTCCCCAACTCCTGTTTTCATTATATCAGCCCATTTACAAAACTCTTATCAAGTTCAAATGAATACACGTTGTGTTCCTTCATTTCTACTTTACAAATGTGAAATATGAAATATACCATCCTGCTGCACCTTTGTAATTGTTCAGCAGGTGAAATCATTTTTGCTGCAGGAGGTTGAAGATCAGCAGAAAGGCATGTGTACATGTGAGACAGCATATGTGTGAAAGTGGGAGACACCTGCATTTTACAGGTAGAAGCAGCACTTTTACTAATCAATAGAGTATTTCTACATAAAAAGCTTGGTGTCATATCTTGCTTAAGTTATTGATAGATGACTTTTTTTGCTGGGGTTGTAAAGAAATTTAAAAAACAGAGCTGACTGTCTCAAATGATGTGGACACACACACACAGTGTGTGAGTGTGTACTACCAAGTACCCACACTGACATAATGAATCATTTTCATCAAGCCTTTGGCCCCAATTCTAACCATCTCTTCAGCAATTTAATTTCTCTACACTTCACTGACCACATGTCTTTGTGACTGTGTTTTCAATGTCTCTTTTTTCACACTGGCAGCAACACCACAGTGAGACATTGTGACATGATGTTAAAACAATTGACCATATTAGGGAGCATACTGAGAACCTAGACTGTCACAATGTACTCAAGATACTTAAATGTCTTTTGCAGTCCAGATAGTTGGTTCATATCCTTTTCTTGAGCATAATTTATTTGAAAGATGGCCCAGGTTGTCAAATCACTGCAGTTAGGCATACTGACACGGGCTCCCACTGAAATTCCTTCATCTCTTACAGGTTCAGTAGGAGATATCCTAAAAGTCCATGTTGATCAGTTCATGTTTGTTTTAGTGACTGATAATAAATTTATGGGGAAAAATGTCAATGATGCTTACAAGTTTTACTGAATGACATTGCATGATGCTGTGCCACTGATGTTGCCTAAAATACAGTTGGGAAATCAGAACCTCCCATTTTTTATAACAAGAATACAAAAGTGAAAACAAAACCCTGCTAATGGGAATTTATTAGTAAGGTGAAAAATTAATGAGATAAATTATAAGCAAAAGTAAAAGCATTTTGGCTTCCCAGCTGAATGCAGTATTATTTGAAATTGTTTCTCCAAGTTGGTCCTGTGACACAAGATGCACAGAAAATTTCTACATATGAGAAAACTGAGAGGTTTACATCTCCAAACTAAAAGTTGAGTTGTGCACAGCAAACAAATCAAACAAATCACAATGTTATTAGAGGGCTATCTTTTATTAAACTTACTGTTTTATTTACTTAAGTAAAAAAAAAGGTAAAGTGGTGTGACAAAGAAAAAAATTATCTTCAAGTACATGCCATAGTTTCTGATGCTCAAATCTTACAACTCACAACTTATTTTGAGGTGAACTGATGATTAACACAAATAAAATACCCAGAATTAGCAGAGCTAATCTTTATCCCATGTTGTCCTTATATGTGGCTGCATGCTGCGAGTTAAACAAGCAGCAGCATTGTGTTATCTGAAAAAAACAAAAAGACAAACACACACAGACAGCAGAAGTCCAGCCCTCAGCTCCCCCTCAAGATCCAGTTCATCAATGCCAGAATCCAACATGCAGAAGTAAACAGAAATGTAAGTTTACTCATTATGTTGTGAGTGTGTATCATAGTAGCAGCTCCAACAGCCCACAGACCTGCAGCTTAACCCAAAAAATATTCTATCGCAAGAAACACATGCAGTATTCATCAAGCATCTGCAGCTTGGAAAAGCTAATTCCCATCTCTTTAATATCCTTGCAAAGGTAAGGAGCAATATATCTCTTGTGCACTCATAAAGAAGGTTCACACTGGATCCTTTGTGCCAACTTCCAGCAGGTCTTTGCAGCAAAGTTAGGATTTAATCATTTTCCACTAATCTCTAAACTGTTTCCATATTGTAACAATTGTGTAATTAGTGTATTTTCAAGGAAAATTTTCCAGTTTTTACTCTCATCTGGGCTTTGATTCTAGAGCTCTTGTTTTTACAGAAGAAAGGGGATACTGTGCTATTTATGTCATGTTTACAGGATATCAACAATGTTTATAACCACCTGTGTATCATTATTGCTTTATTTGAACATTTTCATGCATAGAGGTCACTACAGTGGACATCTATGTACAAGCTGTTTATTTTTATTTTATGTTATTATTTCTATATAAAGTCATAAATGAGAATGGTATATTTATAAAAAAAATATGTATAAAATATGTTGATAATATATTATGAAAATATTGTATTTTATATAAATATTTAATAGAATACATATAAATAAGTAAAATAAAAACCAAGTCAACTACAATTAATAAACAAAAACAATATAATTGAATGTGTCTCTTGAAATAAAACAATGTATTTAAAATATATATGACATTGCTTTTTATTAATGCATGCATGAAAGGGTTAATAAAACTTTGAACAAAGAATATTCAGACAGACTTCACAAGTTTGTTATTTAAATTAAAAATTGTATAAAAGCAGAATAAGATCAGGCAAACTAGGAGGTGGACAAGTTTAGATACATAACGGCAGGGAAATTAAGGGGGAAGAAGCTCATTTTCTTTTAACTGGCTCCTTTTAGACGCACTAAAGTGAACTTCACTAAGAATGAAGATATCATTTATAAATATTTTTATTGCTCAATCTAACTTGAGGAAATTCAATAGCTATAACCTTAGCGAAATGAGAAGGTCTCCAGTAGACCTTAACCTCCATTTTTTTCCCCCTTGACAGCGCCATGCGCTTGACAGTTTTGGTTTGGCTGTAAGCATCCGGGACTAAAAGTTCAAGGGGAGATGCTGCAGCTTTGGAGATGGATGAAGACAGGTGTAATCTGCACATTCAAGGCTGTCAGCTTAAGTCTGATAAATGGAGTGAACACGAGACAGACTATCACTACTAAGTATCGACCCTCACCTACAAACCATATGCATATCCTGCACAATATGCAGGAGGCAAATTTTGTGTCTATGCTCTAGTTTAGTCTGTGACAGCAACTGTACATTGAGCAAGTTTGTAAATGATCATATTTAATGTAGCTTTTAGATTATTGGAGTGTTGTAAACTGTTATTTAAAATATCATGAATAACACAAATTCAAAAGCAACACTTTTTATTCCTACCTTGTTTGTGGTATGTTATGTGGTTGAAATTAATCAAAAGTTTTATGTCTTCTCTGTTCAGCTGAGCTGTTGCAATGTTTACATTTTATTGTGTGTCCTATGTTATTTTTTTATTTCTCTGTGAAGTTAAGATAAAGTTCCCCTATGAATGATGGATTTATGATATTCTAAACCATACATCTTATTACCAAGCTTCAGTTTTCCAGAAATATATTCAAATTGAGCCATTAAACTGGAGCAGCAATTTATTATAAATCATATATCTTGAGAGACCAACACATTCAGTTTTATAAATGAAAAACTATACCATCTGGTTGTTGACAGACAAAAACATTGCTTCAGATAAATCTCTCATTTAATTTCTGAAGAAATCTCTGAGTTCATAAATAATCATTTGCAAGCTACTTATTTATTGGAAGATGCTTGCTTAATTTTGTAATTCATGGTCAAGTTCTTCAATGTTTCACAAACGTTTCTTACATTGAACTATACACAAAATGTGTGTTATGATTGATTTATTTGCTTATACTGTACAAGCAATATTTCAATTAATGAAACTTTGCAGACGAAACCGAAGTCAAGTCAGTATACAGTTTACAGTATATCCACCACTTTCCAAACAAAACACTGGAGGCTGCCATGACACCTTTTCTCCCCTGTTCAGGTCATCACTTCCGGTCCTCGCTAAATGCATGGAAACAAGCAAAATTTTAGAAGGGTGATTTAATTCTATATATTCACGGAAATGTCTTCTGGGATGACCGGTGTTGTTGTTGGATACATACAAAACTCGAGGAAACTGCCAGATTTTATTAAAGGAGCATGTTACGACCATAAAGTGACTCACAAGACGATGCAGAGAGATGAGGTGATTTCACATCAATGAGTCGCAGCGCTGAGGTTAAAACATCCACCAAAAGGATCTTCTTCTTCTTTTATTATTACGTTGATCATAAACCGACAGAACTGCATCCAGATTAAATAATATATCTGAACTACGAACAATCAGCAGCAAATTAGAGGCGAAGGCTAACTAGATAGCATGAAACCTGCTTCCACCTGCAGCAGCGCAGCACAAAGAGCCTGTAAGTTCTCTGATTATTAGTGCATGTTAGCTCATGAAGTATATTTTATTTCGTACCATATTTTGATGACCATACGGCGGACTTGTGTAATGTGTTGTGTGACTTTGAAAAAACGGCCTTTAGAGAAGACAGCATGAGAACGGTGTGGAGAGAAGTATGGCAAGGTGAAGTAAAGTGAAGTAAATGAAAACGGACCAACAGCTTCATAAAAAAGGAAGAAATTGACTATAAAACCATAAATACTCTGCTGCAGGATCCTATTTACATTGGATCCCTGCCAGAAACACTGACTTTTTGGCAGCTAGCCAAAGTAAATATCGAGCCGCTGCAGGCAACAGCGGAGGCTGTAGCTAGCTTCGACTAGCTAATGAAAATAAATAAAGTTTAAAAAGATTTCAGTGAAACAGAAAAGGAAGCTGGGACACAACAGATACGATAGACCCAAAAGAAACCCACATTTTTCACATCCAGAATCCTAATCGCAGTGAACGGAGCTAAACAACCGGAACCCTGAACTGTCATCTACCCATTCTATTAGAGTAGACGGATGGGACACTAATCTCTCCATTCTGTCATCTTTTGATTAAAATGCGACCCGTGTATTCATCTTTGAGATTTGGCCATTGTTTGAATAATGAATATGTTGTTTTAAGTTTTTTTCTGAAGCAGTATTACTTTTTAAAACAGTACTAGTTTATCATTATTATTAATGTAGCCGGAAGAGCGAAACAAATTTTGGCATAATTTTACGCAATGCATTATGGAAACGGGGGTCTGCCAAAAAAGTGGTGGATACTCCCAAAATATATATTGATAGCTGCAAGAGGATGCTCTGGGCTTGTGACAACTTTATGCTTCCCCAGTACCACTAAAAACATTTAATTGAAACACAGTATGCAGTCAAAAACAGTAATCGAGCATCAGAAAGAAAGCTTAAAGTGTATGTAAAACTTGTGTGGGTTCCTTTTTCTCCAATGAAGATAATAAAGCAAGTTCATCGCAGGCTGAAGGCAAGATGGCGGGAGCTTGTGATGCGTGGTGGGGTCTTTAAAAACACCAGTACAAAGTACATAACCTGCGATCTTGTAGCCAGTCGCCAGTTCTCTGTTCTCAAGCATATTTTTTAAGCCAAATAAAAGAAATCTTTACTTGGATAATGTATTTTCATGTAATTAATAGCGGTAGGTTGGGTTAGTTCATAAACCTGTGGTTTAAAGAAAACTCGACTTGAGCATTATTAGCCGCAAGAACGTGTTGCCTGAAGATGTTTGTCAACTGTTATGTCTCCACACATGGTAGTTGCTGAGGATGTTAATGTAATATTTACAGACAGGCCTTATAAATAAATGTGACTTATAGACCAGTGTGACTTAGTTTTATCCTCAGCATGTTTCCTTTTTTTAACTGATGCTGCTTGTACTCGGGAGCGACTTATGATTCGAAAAATACGGTAAGTGTAAAGAAAAAATTACCCTAAATGAAGGTAAAAGCCTGTTATACAGCTACAGAAGCAGATGCAAAAGTTACAATCATATGCGACTTCTATGTATGTCTCTAACACCAGCTGACAATTTATACCTAAGTTTATGCAAAACATCTGTTTCGGCATACTTTAAAAATTTTATGACAGCAAATTGCATATTTTCTGCATTCTTTTCAAATGTGTAATTGCCTAGAAAATGCATGGTGGGTGGGTGGGGGGAACGGATCATTTAACATAAGTTTAGAAGCAATAACACCAGAAACCAAATGTAAAAAATCCAACTGAACTATTTAGTACTCAGTCATTTGTTGGATATTTGTTCACATGTTTTACTATCTTAAAAATGACAGTTCCAGATGTCACAATATTGTTTTATATTCAGCTCATTTCAATTCAGCACAAATCAAAGACTGGCTTCATTCCACATTATTTTTCTGAATAAAAGAAGGGTAAAGTATTTTCTTCCAGCTTTCTCCACCAGTTTGCAATGAATTAGATTTTTGCAAACAATGCATGGAAGAGATGCTCCGAGCAGCTGTCAGCTGAAAACAGAATTTTGTGACTTTAAGGTCTTGAACTCAATCTGAGCCCGCATAAGATGAGGTGAAGAGGCTAGCCTAACCTTCAGTTCATGGCTCAACAAGTAAGGGGGAAAATAATAGAAAAAAAAACAAAGAAAGTGTGTCCTTTTTACCCCTAATAATTGGATTATGATTAATACTTTGTTTGTACATCAAGCTGTAAAGATTTAGCCATGATCATGATGAAAATATGTGCAGCAAATATCTTGATGTGGTTTTGTAAGAAATCTTCAGACACATGGAATTGAATTAAATCCAGTGTTATAACTGCTGTGAACAGCTGTGCTTCAACACAGATAAAGTAAAAATGAAAAAGCTCCATGTTTATACTGTATCTTTCATGTGTTGATCTCTGCAGTTCTCAGCTTTGTTTTAATCACTCTTATTTGCAACAGGTGCTTTTTTTCACCTGGTTTTATCATTTTTAAAACAGAATTTCCTTCTGCTTATTGCATCACCCACATTGTCTCTATTCCCTTACCAGCGACGTGCAGGGTGGGTTGGGTTGTCACATTTCATCAGTCAGTAAAGTGATGCACCTTGTGTCGAAGCAACGGCTGAGTTGCCATGTAGGTTAGGCTTGGTGCTATGAGGTGGAGGGAGGGAGGTGGCAATTAAATTAGCATTGTGAACTTGAGCAATATTGACACTCATCTATAATCATTACAGTATTTTGTAATGAGGAAAGTGGTGCCCATATTATTTTTTTATTGATGAGTTTTAAAGTTAACTTTCTTTCAATCTTACAATCAGTCAGTACACTTTCATCCTACTCTGGAAACTGTATTGACTGTGATTACATCATTACAAAAGGTAGCTTTTCCTTTAACTTTCGAGGATATATTACCGAGCTCTATGAAATAGCTATGGAAAATGTAATTTTAGAGCTCACACAGAATGGCCAGCTGAGTGCCTAGTATAGAGATAGAAACTAAAGAGGACACAACCCACCAAGAACTGCTGTAAGTTCTACTAGTTCAGCTCCAGGCATGAGAACTTACCTGCTACCTGTCTCCATCAGCTCTCACTCCCATGCTGCATGCAAAGGGGAATACACAATTATATCCAACAGACAAATAAAAATTAAATGTCTTCTTGTTTTTAATTACCGTATTTACACGACCATAAGGTGCACTTAAAAGACTCAAATTTTCTCCAAAATGTACGATGCGCCTTATGGTCCAGTGAGCCTAATCTGTTGTTGTTTGACTTTGGCAAAGCAGACATTCACTCGCCATAGACGTAGGAGAGCATGCATGCACAGCATTAGAGAAGGCGGAAGACTGGCACTGGCCACTGTAAAAAAACAAGTGAAGCAAATGAACCAACAGCTTAATAGTTGGAAGAAATGGACTATAAAACCTTATAAACGTTAGTCTGAGCAGCAGACTCGTGTTTACTTTGGACCTCTGCGAGGAAGCACAAGTTCTTGGCAGCTATCCAATGTAAACAAAACACAGCAGAGACGGACCGGCTGGAGCCAGCTGTGCATCAACAAGCTACCGGTAATCAACAAGATAAATAAAGTTTAAAAAGATTCATGAACCAAAATAAAAAAAAAAGAAGCTGGGACGCAGCAGCAACGAGGGACACAGAAGAAAGCCATATTTTTGACATCCTGACTTATTATCGTGGTGAACTAAACTAAACAACCAGCGCCATGAACTCTGTCGTGGTTGAGTTAAAACTCCTTTCTATGGTTGGCGATATTATGTGTTGTGGTCTTCTAATGTTACACATAAGCGACTGGGGGTGAGGTTTGTGATGTTAGATATTAAGCAGGTAAACATGCGTGTTTTACCGGTATATTTTAATGTGTCTGTGCCCTATAACTAGAAAAAAGCACCCGGAACTGAAACTGTGCCCTATAATCCAGTGCGCTCTATAGTTGTGAAAATACGATGATCAGAAAACCAGTAAAACACAGTTTAGTACTGAAACCATGAACAGTGTTAGGAACAAAAACACAATGTAGAACACTGATGACTGTATATTTGCCCGTTAACAAAACAAGACAATACTAAGAGATGGGTATGTTTCTTTATTATCCATTTGCACTGAAGCAGGAAGGTCAAATAGTAGCCTGCTTGATCTATCCTTTTAGAAATATGCTGAAGGCCCTGATTTCACCATGTTTCCATGCAAATTTTAAACTGTTTTTTAGTATTTGAAAAATGGAATACATTTACAGAACACTGTGATGTTAGCAGTAACCCTTCTGTTAGCAGTAGTGAATCGTCCACCTGGACCTTACTCACAGTTCCTGACGGACTTCTCAGACTTCTTATCAGACTTGGTGCTAAATACTGATAAAGTTATTGTACTGGGTGACTTTAACATTCATGCTGATGATGAAAAGGATAGTTGCTTTTTGCTTTTAACTCCATATTAAACTCTATTGGCTTCTCACAAAATGTCCACAGACCTACTCATTCTCATTATCATACTCCTGATCTTGTTCGGACTTATGGCATTGATAGTGAAGATCTAAGTTTTTCCTCATAACCCTGTTCTGTCTGATCATTTCTTAATAACCTTTGAATTGACTTTACTTGACTACACAATAGCCAAGAAGAAAACTTATTATAGCCGATGTTTGTCAGATAACATTGTTACCAAATTTAAGAAATCCATTTCATCAGTATTTCCTACAATACCATGTGTTGATATAATAGAGAAGATCCAT
>JBAMHX010000022.1:15203519-15219127 GCA_037177515.1 Pseudomugil tenellus
TATATATAACCAACCATACACACGCATTTACTCAGATGGGGAATTTAGAGTCTCTAATCAGCCTGTCCCCAAGGTGTCTTTGAACTGTGGGTGGAAGCCAGAGTACCTGGAGAGAACCCATGCTAACACAGGGAGAAGATTTAAACTCCATACAGAAAAGCTACAGAGTTACCAAAAACTGTAAAAAAAACGGCATACACACAAATCATATATTGCAATAATGGTTTCATCACGACTGCCGGCACCAGATATCATTCATGTGAGCACAAAAACTTGAATAGTTTTTACATTTGGAATTTGATACTCATTATACCTGGTTAGTTCATCAAGAGGATAACCTTATTAAATTTCACTTTTGTTGCATTTATGGTTTCCCCACCACCTCAATTGCTTTATTCAAAGAAAATCATATTTTTGGCTGGTTCAAAGTTTCCACACCAGGTGGAGCTTTGCACATTTGGACCTTTTTATTATTTTATTGTGCCTAATTGAGGATTGGGTAATAGGAGGATTGGGGTGTTTAGGGCATTTAGGGATACACCCCCTAGCCGTCGCTTCCGACGGCATAGATCCTGTTTCTGGACTGCTGTCCTTTTTCTTCCCCGACACCCTCCTATATGAAGAATTTATTACAGCAAATATACGTCTGTTTTGATATAATCACATTCCAAATGTGAGTAGGAACAGTGTATTACTGTATTACATTAAACTGCTGTGCTAGATGTCTGCATGCAACGTTCACAGCAACTTCAAAGACGTCAATATCATTAAAGTGGTTCAAAAAGCAGCTTTAAACGAACTATGTGAAACATCTAAACCCAGATATTTCACTGTACGTTTATGAAAAATCGTGTAAATGTAGTCAGATAAGCTTAGCTTAGCATTTCAGTAGTCCAGTTCCTGTCAGTCTATATTTTATTTAACAAAAAAGCATAAATGTGTGGTGTCCACACAAAGTAACAATATTTACTATCCAAAAGAACATGCAATTTTTTTATGTAAAATCTTTTTAACGATGAAGTCAAACTCATGTTGAATAAGTTTCATTTCTTTCTGTTTTATCATTAAGCCAAATATAGAGAAAGGTCTCTGACTGGATTTAATGGGAACATGTGTCCAGACCTTTGATTGGTAATCTCAACTACAAGCAAATGTGTATGAAATACTGTTTTAAAAATCCCTGGAAGGCTGACTGTATAGTAACCAGTATGCCCAATGAGAATGCTGATAAGTAAATCTCAGATTAATTTAAAAAAAAAAACTCACACAAGGCCAAACAAAAATATTTTTAAGTGTACCAAACTCCTTTAATGTGAAATACCAAATGTACAATTCAGATTTTTCGCAACTATAAGTCCTTTGCTAATTGTGAAATAAGTTCCTAAAACTCTTTAAACTGAGATTTTCACTCCCACAAGAATCTTCAGCTATGTGGCTGAACTGTAAATACTGTGAGCATCCTGGGAAAGGAATTTTGTCAAGTCAGCTATGACAAGCAGAAGTGTATCAATTAATCCCAACTGCCTCTTTGTGAAAGGTGCCAAGCCTACCAGGTGATAAATGAGATGAGTCTTCAGAGATCCTTTCCTGTCTCTGCACAGTATTGTGATCCATCAAGACTTCAGTCACCTGAGTTATTCCTCTAACTCTAAGCTTTCAACCATTCAATACCAATTAATAAAGAAAAGGGAGCAATAGAGGCAAAAATATGACTAATTTGTATGTGATGGACTGGTGAAATGTTCAGGGTGTACCCTGCCTTTCGCTTGCAACTAACTGGGATATACTCCCCGAACTGGATAAAGCGGTACAGAAAATGAATGAATAACTGATATGTTTAAAAAAAGAGTTGCATATGATTAAATTCTTCTGCAAACTATTAACCACCTAAAGAGAGTTATGAACCACACAGTATTTTGGAATGATTGCTAAATTAATCTTGTATATTGTCTTAATTTTCTTGTTTCTTTTTACAAACCAGAAATTATATGTCCCCTTCAGTCCATAAGCAAATGAAGTTTGTGAAGCAAGTAAGAAGAGATGAAGACCACTGGAGAGTTTAATTCTCCTCCTCCTGCTCAGAGAGCAAGAGAACTGCAGCCTGACAGGAAGCTAGATGTAAATGCAGTTGTGTTGGGAACACAGATACTGGTGAATGCTCATGAAATTAGCTGATCATTCAAAGTTTTCATTAAAATGTTAAGAGTTATGAGGTGGGCATGGAACGTAACAATTACCAAAACACTAATCATTTATGATTGCCTAACTAAATACAAGCTCCAAATGATACTAAATGACAAGCCAATCAGAGCCGGGTTTTCTTATGGGGACAAGTCAAAAGAGTTAAATCTTCACAAGTTCATATGATAGCCCAAAACTAGCAAGCCTAACGAGCTCTAAAGAACAGTATGTTGCCAAAATCACTGAGCGTGGCTTGAAATAGCTTGTCTAGGAAATGTTTAATTGTGCTTAATAAATAGGATTATGAGGGGCATTTGAACTCCTCAATACAGATTTCCTGAGCTGCATTTTGGTGTGCTTGTTAGCTCTGTTACCACGAGTAGGTTCCTGGTTCCAGAAAAGAGGGAAAAATGATAACTGGTTGATTTTTTTGGAGCAGACAGAGCTTTTAGAAGAGATAAACTGAGCAAAGGAGGAGGGACACACAACACTGCATACACAATGAAGGTTAAAGATCAGCTGCACTGAACTGTCAATCAACAAGGCTTAAAGTGAACGAAAAAGGAAACTTACAAGGTACAAAGATTTTAAAAGGAAATGAACAAGACTGAATGAATGTTGTATTTTAGAAAATCCATCCATCAACATCCTTCCTCCCTGCCATACCCCCCTCAAACCCACCTCTACACATCCCTCCTCCCCCCACTCCTCATGTCCCTGCCCTACATTTTTCCCCCATGCGGTAACCCCCATGGTGGATGAGAGGGCCAAAAGACAACCCCCCTGCACGCCCGGACACATACACATACACACACACACAGAACCCCAGAGGACCCACATTGGCCCCCACAGGCTAAGACAGCCCAAGCTCCAGACAGGCGGGCCGCAGCTCACCTCGGATCGGGGCCCAATCATGCAAGCGGCCCAGGGGATGGTGGTGTAAAAGTGACCTCGACACTCTCCACTCCCCCCCCACCCCCCCACCCCCCGTCCTGATGATTCTGAGTAGTGTGCTGTAGTTAAAATTGAGGGGCAAGGACCACACCATGCTGGGGGCAGGGCCACCTAAGTAACCCCGCCCACCATACATTCCATGCTCCGCCCCTCAAGATATGTATGTTTGAAATCTGTGAGTAGTTGTGTTAATGTATAAATGCGATTAAAACTGAGAGGCGATCAGATACCGGGTACAGCAACAAAGGATACCCTAATGGGCCCCCACCACACGCAGCAAACGTGACCACCCCCCATGTCCCTGCTTATGTCTGTGCTGGTGAGTGGGAAGAGTGAGGAGCCCAAGGATGTAAGAACAGAGGGGAGCATGCCTCCCCTCTGGAATGTGAGCCACAGTCGGCAGTAGGCACCTCCCATTCCCCAGGGCCGCCAGCAGCAGGCCACACCGGATGCAACTGCCCCCACCACCAGAGCCCACAGTAACCTCCACCACCAGCAGGCCCAGAGGGCACCCACCCACCACATGTGCCGGCAGCAGAAGAAGACCTCCGGCCCACCCCCCTGGGCCCACCAAGTGGGCGCCACAGTCCATCCTTCCCGACCCATTGTCCCGTGCACACATGCTTGCAGCCCCCCCACCCATACACATGCATTAGAACCTCATTGTACTCTCCCAATCCTCAAGCCCCAACCACACCTGAACCCTCCATACATACAGACACACAACCATCCCCCAACCACTCACACACATTCTACCACTGCCACCACCCTCTCCGAGAAAAGACACGGTCCTTCCAATACATACCCACCAACCTACATTTACACACCCTACACACCTATACACAAACCCAGCAGCCCATTCTCCCGCACATACACACACACTTGCAGGCCCCCCACACACACACATGCGCATACCCATCATTATACACAACACTAGACACATACAAACAGAAAATATGTATTTAAAGATTCATTGTTGCAAAACAAATCTTTTGTAGCATTCATTCATTCCTTCTTGTGTGTGTGTGCATATATAGGTGTGTAGCCTATATGAATGTGTGCACATAGGTGTGTATGGTGTTTACAGCACACCAAACAGGAAATTAACTGACTGCTGATCAGTGGACAAGCAGGGAAAGAAAAGATGACTCTGTTATTAAAAATGTGTCGGATGCCGCAGGTGGTGGATTCAGGACAGATTTAACTGAAATGACAGCACAGTTTATCTTTGCCAGCATCTGTTCTTGGTTTCAACCATTTTAAATGATTGATGCACTTTTGTATTTCTCTTTTTCTGTGTTTTTTTGTGCCTGTGCTTGTCTGTTTATCAGAGAGATGTGATCCTCTGTAATCTCATTTCCAACCAAAGGAGGAAAGATGTCAGCGATCCTGAGACATTAGCTCTGTAGTCTCATCAAACTGTTCTTTTCTGTCAAGATGGATCTTTCGCTATTTTTCATAAGAAGTCAATATTCTCCAGTGTTTTAAAACAACAAGGACTGACTTGGTATATCAATGTATTTGTATTCTTCCCTGCATCAGTGGCAACATTTTCTTAAACTATGCAAAATAATCTAGTCAGTGCAGCTACTAGTAACTTTTAAGATCAATGAAAGCAGTCTTGTAGCACTTTTGGCTCTATAAAATTTATGATATAGACTTTCCCCTTTTTCTTTCCTGCATGGTATCTAGAACACATATTAGAGCCCAATGTGACATTTTGAGATGTTTTTTGCTCAACTTATGGTAAAAACTTGGCTCAATACTTCTTCTGTCCTCAGTAAAAACTTAAAAAGTAGGTTATATTATAATAAGTTTGACATAATACAGAGTAACATTTCATTGTTAAATTTTGTGAAGAGCCAAAAAAGGAAATGTATTTTAGCCCTGAAGCCAAAACATTATTTACAAGATGCTGATCATCCTTAAAAAAACTTTTAACTGTTCAAGTTTCTATTTTCTGGTTTGTCACTTTCAATTGGCAATATCCTCACAACATACTGCTAACTGTCATAATCATTCATCATTATCTGTTTCTTTACTTAAAGAACTGACTCTCTACCTCTCCTGCAAATCTAACTCCACACTCATTCCCTCCTCCATCACCTCCTTTTTATCATAAATAAAACATTTCACCACCTCAAACTCCCTGAAACTAAACAGTGATAAAACAGAAAGTCTTATGATTGTAACTGATCCATATTATCCCAAGCTGACGGCTCCACAGTCCGTCTTTCCCCTCAGATGAAGAGTCTGTATGTATATCCTTGACAGAATATTGTTATTTCAATCACGCATCAATAACATTACCAGATATGTGTATTTCCACCTTCTAAACATCAATCAACTCTGTCATTCACTAACTGTCATGTTCTCATAGCATGTTTTGTGCATAGTTTTTATTCTCGATTCCTTTACTTGCAACATTGTTACTTTTAATGTTTTAAAGGTACATTTAAATCAAATGTACTATCATTATTACCTGAAGTCTTCAAATCTCCTTTCATTTGCCCTCTTGAAAAGTACGTTTCTTTTACACATTTGGCATTATCACCCCTTAAGACCTCTTCTATATGCATCTCTGCTTTTCAGACCCTCTTTGAATCTTCTTCTATTCAGACTGCTTCTTACATAAAGGAATTAATTAAACCAACTTGTAAATTCAAAGCAGTATGGTCTCATCCACAAGAAGGAATTGCTTCAGGTAGCAGTAACTATATGATTTATCACAAACCTTAGGCTGCACAGTAATATGTGTGAAAAGCCAATTAATTTGAAGCAAATTAATTAGCAAAGTAGCCCTTTTTTACTAACTGTAGCAGCACTAGGAAGGCTCCTGATTGGTCAGTCCTGCCTGCCAGCTTGGTACATGCATGTATGCAGATTAGTCCTGCAGGAACTAAAGGAGACAACGTGATTCACTAAATTGCATTTGCAAAAAACAGCTTTCTTCTTTTCCTCTCTTCTTTTTAATGTAAATTTTTTTTTGTCATATAATAATAATACATTTTATTTAAAAAAAGCGCCTTATCAAAGCACCCAAGGACACTGTACAAACATAAGACACTATAACTGCACACCACAAGAGTAAAAAAAAGAGCCAATCAGATGATCCAAATACATTTTTGGCCCGAAAAAATAAGATAAGTGTTTCCAAATAGGATATTCAAAATCTAGTATAAAGGCTGGATGATTGGTCAAACAAGAGAAATAATTTTAAAATGTGAATATATCTGCAAACTATAAATGTATTATTTTTCTCATTATTTAATGCATCAGGATGCTCAGGATAGACATAAAGAAGCAAGATATAAAAAAATGCATTTACTAATATTGCTTTTCTACTTGCCATAATGCAGCCATAAGATGAAATATGCAGCCATAAGATGACAGATTTTACATTAATGCAACTCTATAATCATTAAAAATTAGCTCAGACAATTAATTTTAAGATTTCCACAGTTACCACAAATCTTCGTCTCTTTAGCTTCCTTATAACAATCTAACGATGATCATTATCTGCATTAGTTCCACTTCTTTCTGCAGTTGTATGTTTTCTTTGCTTTTTAAAGTTTTTTTTATTGGTTTCAGTCTATAGACATGTAGACAAGTAAATAATTCGCGATAACGAAAGAACAATGCAATGTATACTTAACCAGTACAACTAGATGAAACCACCACCAGTGATTTTTTTCTATAATTTCTCTGTGATTCAAGCATCACCTAATTCTTCCATACCAAAGACGCCAATTAGGAACTTCAGCAGCATTCCCAACGTGTCACTTAAGAGTCAACCTAGTCTTCTAGGCCGAAAAATAATGTAGAAAGGTTCACTTTTTTTCTCTCTACACTTCATTCACCTTTCCCCAACCAATAGAGCGACTATTGAAAGATATAAGTATTAAGTGCTCCACATTTAACAAATGGTGTTATAACCATCACTACCTCAATCATGTAGACAGAAATTGTTGCTCCCTGGAGCCAGTAAAATGTGACTTCTAGCTGTCAACTCTGACCTGAACTTTGAAGATCCATAAGGCAGCACATTACATGTGCAGAAAAGCTGAATAGAATACAAATGGCCCAGATTCAGGCTACTGCTGGTGAACATTACACTGTTATTATCAAACTGTAGGCTCTCCAGGTCTCTGTTCTGCTCTGTGACAGAAAAGTCAACATGCACGATTCATTATGACACATAATCTGCTCACATCTGCTCACAATGTGTCATTTTGACACATCTGAATAAATGCAAACACCCCAAGTCATTCCTCCATGAGACCGTGTGGTTCTAGCTCTGTCTGTCTTGACAACATAATGATTGAAAAGTAACAACTCGAAGTGACAAAAGATATGAAGATCACTTGAAATGCTGAGGTTTGGAAAAAACAAGATTTTACATACATGTTGAGAGATTCTGATTTAAATAGTGACTACAGGCGATCAAAATTATTTAAATAAAATCAGTTACTAGATGTATTTATATAAAAAAAATTAAGCAAATGAGTTACTCTGATTTTTTACCATATGATGAATATCTGATAACAAATGAATAATAACAATTATTATAATTATTATTCATCAATCTAATGGATAATAGTTTTACTAATTTCAGCTTTTCAACAGCATGAGATTCTTAACAATAAAGTTAGAGAAGATCAGACTGGGAACAGACTGTGAACAGACTGGGAATAGACTGAGGACAAACTGGGAACAAACTGGGAGACTGGGTGACACAAAGACAAAAAAAGCTTCAGAAAAGACAAAAAAGTAACAGTTTTATTTCTTTAAAAAAATATTTTAAAAAGAAAACGGTGACAGTAAAAGATAAAATGTGACATTTGATCTGTATCTTTAAAAAGAAGCGAGCTGGTCTTGGATATAAAACATCCGGACAGAGTGGAAAATATGTCACGCTCAGTCCTGGAGGACTATGTGACCAAAAGAGTTAGATCATGGATTTATAGTAAAAGACTCTCTGAGTCTCAGCTCACCAGTGGGAACTGGATAATGCTCCATCTCTACAGCTCTTTAAAGGTTAAAAAAGCGTCGTTGAGGCCTGTGAAACCTTCGCTCCAGGATGTTCTCCAGGCATGTTTAATGGAAAGGGAACACATTGTACTGCAGCTGTGTTTAATAATTCATGATCTTCTTATGGTCTCCTGCAACCAAATTTCCAACGAAGTTGGAATGTTGATTAAAACATTAATAAAAACAGAATACAATTATTTGCAAATCACTTTACCTCAAATTCGGTCAAATACACAACCAAACAAGTTATGTAATATTCAATGTTTTGTTTTTTGCAAGTATTCACTCATTCTGAATCGGACTGGACTGCAAGCAGGCCAGTTTTCCACTTTTTTACTACCTAGCCACACTGTTGAAATATGAGCAGAATGGAATTTGGCATTATCTTGCTGAAACAAGAAGGAATGTTTTTTAAAAATACATTGAATGGATGGCATAAGGATGGTATATGTTTCTCCAAAACCTGAAGTACCTGTCAGCATCAATGATGCCTTCCCAGATTATGCCATGGCCACTAACACACCTCGTATCACCACAGATGCTGGATTTTAAATTTGCACTAATAACAACCTGGATCATCCATTTTCTATTTGGTATAGAGAACATGGCATCCATGAATTACAAAAATAATTCTAAATGTTGACCTGTCAGACCACAGTGCACTTTTCCACTTTGTGTCAATCCATCTTTGATGAGCGCAGGTCCAGAGAAGCGAGCATAGTTTACACGATGTTGGTTTTTAACGCCTGAGAGATTGAAGGTCAGAAGTAGTTAATGTTGCCGCTTAAGTGAAGAGATTTCTCCACATTCTCTGAATTGTTCTATCATATTATAGACTGTAAATTATAAAGTTGGTCATTTCCTTCCAATTGTACATTGAGTAAAATTGTTTTTGAACTTTTGGATTATTTGCTCCTGCAGTTGTTCACCAAGCAGTGAACCTCGCGCCATCTTTGCTTATGGATGACTGAGCCTTTCAGTGATGGTGCTTTTATACCCAATCGTGGAACGTAACTGGTTCTCATTAACCTGTTCACCATTGAATTGTTCCAAACCAATTATTTATGAGCATTTCTCAGCTGTTCTAGTCTTTTTCTTTTCAACTTTTTTTGGCAAAATTTATGATGGCTTTGGCTCAGGTGGTAAAGCATATTGTTAAAGACCAAAAGGTCTGCATCCTTACAGGTAAGAGACTTCGCTCTCCTTGCCTCTAGCGTTGGCATTACTTTTGTTGATCAAAGAGGAAAGGGGTGCACAAAATTTCCATTATTGTGCCCTAGGGCAACTGTGGCTAAACATTTAGCTTACCATCTTCAAATGTGAATGTGGAGTGGGTAATATTTGATCTAACTGCATCTACAAAAAAGTGAAATATAAATCTATATAAACTATTCTTTTGTGGCAGACATCAAATCAAATTTAGTCAATGTGTGCAACAAAACAAAGATATTATCAGTTTGAACATCAAATATCCTGTAATTGTAGAGTATTTAATTAGAAAAACATCAAAAAGGACATGTAAATCATTGTATTCTGTTTTTAATTACAAGTCCCAATTTCATTGGAAGTGGGGTTGTATATGTTTTTAGGGGTCTAATTAAGAAAAGAAGGTAAAGTGTTATTCCTATCCATGCTTTATATAGCAGAAAGAAAAAAAAGAGATTGCTCCTAAAGGAACAGAAAGTGGGACATTTTAATGATCCTATGTAAAATAGAAATTAAAATAGAAATTAGTTTAATTAAATCTGAATCCCACACTAAAAAAAAATGCTTGCCAGAATGGTGTTGATGTGATTTGACCTTTGAGATAAAGTATGTAGATGAGGAGATGAGTAGGATGTGGTGAACATAGATCTGTTATAAATATAAAAACCGATATTGGTCTGTGATACCCGTTGGAAGGCGTTCCATGGTTATATCCTTGTTTCAAGACAAAAAAAATCTTCTGGAAAAACAAAAGTAGGCTACAAACAAAACATTTGGCCTTAAGATAATAGTGGTTACCTCACATCACAACCAAAATTCTTTATGTGATCCTAAAACAGTGTACGTTCTAAGCAATTGGAAAGGTCCCATAAAATGGGAGCAAACCCAGAGATGCTCGGAAATATGTTATGTCCATGGCTTATCTCCATATTGGTCACAGTGGAGTTTGCAAAGCAGCTGAAAAGCTTTAACTGCAATTCCAGTAGCACACCTCACAAAACAAGTATTACGGGCCCCGGCAACACGGTGACCACGATAACAAAAGGATGTCTGCAAAACAATTGTAGAGTTTAAGAAAATAACGACAGCAGCACTCGTCTTTCTCCAGATTGCGTATATTAATTCTCTTCACAACACATGTTCAATACATCTCAGTGCATTAATTTTGTCCAAAACAATCGACTAATAAAGTCAAAATAAAATACACTTTTTTATTAATTCTTATTTTGAAACCCATTAGTAATAACTAGAAGCCTCTCACCTAGTTCCTCATATGCTCTCCTCAGCTCCTCTATTGAATGGTCTCCGTTGTTACATTTGCATTGATGTTGATTATCAGAAAGGGCTGGTGTTCCTGATGGCATGTTCGATGGATGGGGACTGGGCATGGTTGGTGTTACAGCCTCAGAGGGTATGTTAACTGTTGGACCAGCAAAGTCACTGATTTGAATGGCCTGGCTGATTAGGTCATTTAATGTCAGCAGTTGGCTCTTCTTTGCAGAAGTAAAGCGCTTCTGCAAAGAAGCAAAAAAGATGCAATATAAACTCATTGAATCAGCACAAGCTGTGGATCTTTTAGATATTATCATGTTGGCCTTCATGCATTATTGTCAAAACTTTTTTAAAAAAAAATTATTTCAGACAGGTCATAATCATATCACAAACACGAGGATATGCATTTGCACATACATGAACATACATTCATGAATACACACATATACCCATATACATATACATTTATATTCAAACACATCCCCATATTCACACATTTACACATACATACACACATTGATTTTGTATCTTTATTTTTACCCATCCCGAACCTTTTCCTACACATATCCAAATACTTTGGCCCTTTTTCTGTGCCAGAAAACGCTGAATAAGATGGTTTGGCTGCACCCACTATCATTTTCCCCCCCATTCACTCTTATATTTGAGACCGAACTGAACCCAATATAAAACAACAGCATTCCAGCAGAACAACATGTGGTGCAAAGTTTTCTGATTCACACATCATATTGCAATTCTTCCTGACCATGCCACAGATGCCTAACATGCCTACCATTTGCACAACCCATTAAAACCTGTCACACTAGATGTGGTGATTGTGAGTTCAAAGTTGCATAGAAAATGGGATCTTGGGAAATAATTGTTTGAATTAGTTGAAATTACAAAAGAAGGGCTTTCAGTTTACTGTGCATATAGACATTACACATTATCTGTCTTGTTGCACACACATTAAATAGTAAAACAGAGGTGAAATTTTGAATGTGGCAGACACCAGTATAGCAGTCTAGCAACAAATGTGACTGAATATACAACATCCCTTTCTATGGGCCTTAAATATCATCATCTAGAATGCTGCACATCTTGTTTATCAAACTGTACCTGTAATCTTATTGTCAATGAAATACCCTCATACTGTCACCAAGTCCACAGTTTACATCATGCAAATCCAGAATTTCTGTACGGTTTGATTTTACTGGTATACCAGCTGATGGAGTACCTCAGCACATTACAGTACAGTACAGTACATTAATAATGGAGTCAGTCAGCTAAGTGAGCAAGAGAGCCGAAAACTGAAAATATTCTTTGCCTCAGGGTGAAAAAATGCACACACACACACGCGCGCGTGCACACGGCTCCAGGCAGGATCAAACCAACAGTTCACCATGATCACAGCAGCAGAACATTTATGTCCGTCTGCACTTTTCGCCTTGCTCCCTCTAAAAGTGTCCCTCTGCTTTAACCTCTAAGAGAATATATAAAGGTTTTGGAGAGGGTTTTTTCTGATATGGGGGGTTAAAAACACAAAAGAAAAGACCATAGGTATTTTTTTCAAATCATGAAAAATGAACAATTACTCTGTACAATGTTGTACTTAATGATTTTTTTGTATCACGTTCATTTTGCCTTTCACAGCTGAAGAGTCTCAGCAGATTTTAATTCCTTGCACAAGACAAAGTGATAACCCCAGTCAACACTTTCTGCTGCCACCTAATCAATTATTCAGTGAACAATGCAATGGAGAGCAGGAATTTCTGAATAAGTAAATGTACAGTGTAGGTTTTCTGCAATGACTGTGACTTTTTATCCATCATAAATTACTTTTCTCTTTTAATAAATTCATTTTAAACCCCAAATTAATTCTAATCATGGCGTTTTCATAGAAAACTATCAAATTTTGGTATATTGTTATATCCATGCTGCTGGCAGATCAAAGTTTTATCTTCTTTTATTAAATTTTAAGCCTCTAACAAGTGAAAAAAAGAGAAACTGTAGTCAGCTTTGTTTTGGTCAGATTGTCTATATAAGCCACTAGTGCATTTGTAGCCAGATCTCGCACTTTGAAGCCCCACATGAGACTGATGCAATCAGTGAAACACAAATGCCGGCTGCTCTGTATCCTTGACACGTATGAACAAGGGGCTTTGTTAATTCACTTTAATAAAATGTAGAGAAATGAAAGCGTTGTGGAGAGTGACTCTTTTAAAATGGTGGACTTTTCCTTTCAGCCTCCGAGTTGTGAAAAAATCTGATACCAATCAGTCAGCTTGATCTGGCAGCAGTTCAGGGGGAGATTAAACCAAGAAATTGTGCTTTTCAATCTTTGTTATTGAAACTCAGGAGCTATTTGGTTTCATCAAAGTGCTTCTCTGAGTTTGGATCAATCGGATGACAAAACTAAACATAATTTGTTTTCAAAGGCAGAGCAGGTGCTGAATGTAGATCTTAGAAATTACACCAGCAAAGATGCATTAGCGAATTTTCTGTGCTTAGACTCAAGAAGCAGCTAAATAAAACAGCTTCTAACTGCAGGTTTTGTCTGGGCATGAGACATAGCTTTAGATATGGCTAAACCTAGTTTTTGTTTTTAATACATGCAAATTAGGGTTTGATTTTATGTTTTTGGAGGGGGGTGCTATGTGAAAACCAGCAATAGCATAAACATTTTGTCGAAGAAACGGAAGGTTTCTTATAGGGAGTTAAGTTAAAGGCTACTCAGAAAGATTAGATGAAAGCAATGTGTTTTCATTACATAAAATGACTCTCAGAGTTCTTGGTACACCAACTCATGGCAGAAAGGGAGTGGACATTTATTGAATGATCAAGTGAGTCAGCATTTAATCTATAAATACATGTCTGTTATAATAGATACACACAGTTTCTAAGACATTTTGCATCGCTTTATGGTATAAACATAATGGCCTTCTGAACACCAGGAAGCAGAAGATTACAGTATCATAATGTGGACCTATCAAATGGTGATAAATGGTAAAATATACCCAAAAAAAATAAATAAATTGTTAATTTTCAAAATATTTTTTAAAGGGTCAAATAAATTTTTAAAATTTTTTTTTACTTTTTGAATTGGCTGGTGATTGATGATGGTGAGACAAGTTCCTATTGTGTAAATCATGTTTACTGACAATGTCAATTAAATGTTTCTGATTCTGATTAAAGGGTTAAATTGAGAGAATAATATGCACTGACAACAAGAGCCGCTAAAAACATGTCTTTAGCACGAATGTTTCAGATTATTAGCTGATACAGTTAATATAGTTATTGCTAATTGGCATTTATAATGAAAATTAACACTGATTTAACACAATGTTAAGAAATCCTTTCTCCTGGTTTCTATTTTATTTTCTCAAAATACAATAGTGTTGCTCTGAAAAAATCATCTTTTGACCTCACACCTATTGAGCTACATTGAAGTGAACGAGGAAATTCTACGTTTTTTTCCTTTTTCTTTTCTTTTTTTTATTTTTGCATGAAAGTGAGCGTCCTTACTTTTCTGGAAAAATGTTTGTACAAATATAATAAATCTTTGGATGTGCCGCTTTTTATGCAGAAAGTGTTAGAGTAGTCTTTGAGGACATATTCACATTCACAAGACGGCATCTTCATGCGACCCAGAATACATCTCAATGTGAAATTGATCGGATGTTATTTCATCATGAGTGAATTCACTCTTGCACTTAAACCTGATTACTTGTGAAATGACTGTACAAGTGAGGTTTAAGAAAAACTTAAGGTTCTCTGCTGAATGACTAAATCACTCTTTTAGTCTTTATTTCTGGTTCTGTTCATTTTCTCGAAGACAAATGTATTCATGCTCGTAATTTTCCCTCCACTAGCAAGTCAGAAGCCCACAGAAGATAAATAAATCTTCTGAGGACAGTTTATTTTGTTTTGAGCCACTTTCCATCAAACTTTGTTTTGATGGTCCCTTGTGGATTTGTGCAAAACACAAATAACACCCCCCTCCCCCCAGTTGCTGAGATGGCAGTCCACATAACTGCAGACAAACTAACTTGAAACAGTAAGATGTAATACAATAGATCTTTTCTTTGTCTGCAATGAAAACTCACAGAGCAACAACAGCTGGTAGAAGTGTAATGTACAGAGAACATTATGCTTCCTATAGAAGGAATATATGGTTGAAGAATGCTTTTAAAAGGAAAACAGTGTGACATTTTTACTTCATTTTTACTTCTCAGATCTAAATTTCTTAAGAACTGACTGCAAATTGGTTCAGTGATAATCAAACACTACTGGAGTATATTGTGTTGTCATGCATGATACATATGATGTGTAAAATCTAAATTGAAATACTTCCATGAGCATCGATGATTACACGATTGAAGTCCAGTTTGATTATAAAGATGACAGAAAAGCAAGATGTGGTCTATAAAGACTACTTTTATCTCTATATACATAATGTTTTCACAGTAAAAGTCAAAATATTCAAGTTCTTTATGTAATATCATGCACATAAAAAGTCCAATACTTATTTAGCATTATAAGCTCTGCCACAAATATGTGGAAATGTAAAAAAAAAAAAAAAAACATAAAAAGCGTATAATATTCATATTGCTGTGGAGTGTTAATTTCAAATAGAGCAAGGCTTATTAACAGCAGACATGCCAGTACTGGATTTGAACATGTCGTACACTTAGCAGTTTCCATAGCAACAACATTAGCACCTATCTTGTGAGATCTGACAGAACATAAAACTGAATAAAATGCGTAAAAAACATGATGTTTTGCTTTTTCATTCAATTATCTAATTTGTTAGTGGTCCATTGGGAAGTCTTTTTTTGTTGTTATTTCACTCATACAGTCCCAGTTTGGTAACACTTTACAATAAGGGCCACAAAATTTGCTTAGCTACTAAGGAATGAATGAGGAATGAATGAGGAACGAATCAGGTACTAATGATTCATGATTGA